>JAJHZJ010000254.1:142500-462500 GCA_023548195.1 Bettongia penicillata ogilbyi | reverse complement strand
GTTATAAACATTTTTTTCTCCTCGAGCAATGTATGATCAGCTAGTTTGCATTTTGCTTCCTTCTTTCTCCCTTCCCCATCATTTTCCCATGAGAAAACCTAGGACTTTGCCACAGTTTCTTTTCCAGACATGGAGTATTGGAAAGGAATATTCGCAATTGCTGCATGCAAGGTGCTGCAATTGTAATACTATCTTTTGACTTCCTGTGATGCTCAGCAAGGGTGTATTCACTCAGGAGTTTCATGGGAAGGCATTTTGGTTAGAGAAATGTCATTTGCATTTTCTGCTTTCTTATTTTGTCGTAAGGTTGGCCTTTCAAACAAATTTAATAAAGTTCATATGGTTGGCAGCAAGTATAGCAACACCAAATTTTGGTACTCCTTAAATTCAATCATAGTTTAGATAAAACACAGCCTATATTAATGTATGGGCACTGTTATAAACTCTATTAATGTAGTTGAGAGCCGTCAAGCACCAGTGACTCTTAGAAACATAAAAAAGTTTGTATTAAAAATCACTGAACAGTACAAAAATGGGAACAATACATATAAATTATATTCAACACCCAACTTTATAAAACACCTTTTTTTTTAAATTAAAAGATGGTCTATATCTGCATCTGTTCTGTTGTAGTTCAGTAAATAAAAGGTTTGTAAGCTGAGAATACTCTGAGGATTGATGTTTAAACCACAGCTTTCACCTCTTAGGAGACACAATTATGTATTTTTTTGTCAATTCATTAATGCATTTTTATTTTTTATTGTTTTTGCCCCCACCCCTTTCCAGACGACGTTGGTAATAAGAATGGCAGTATTTACTGTTGTCTGCATCTGAGCGGTTCACAGCTGAGTACTTCTCTTGTGTATTCAGTGACAAATGGCAATCACTTTATCATTTATCTTATGACAAATAGCAAATTCAGCCACAAACTGCTGGCCGTAGCAAACTTACAGGATGAAGTTCTTTATTGCTTATGGTTTGTGGGTTGATGTATTCATGCCTTGTTTATTTGTGAAATGAACAAAAATCAGTAAGCAGGCATGAACAGAAATTTGGCCACACAATCAATTGCACTTTTTTTTCTCCAGTCTTCCAAGGACCTTGCAAGGAAATTCGCTGAACTAGGTCTAAGCTGTAAGCTGCCTTTAGAAAAAAAAAGTCATTAGAGGATGCACCAAATTGTGACATTATGCCCTTAAGCCAAAATAACACTGAATGGAGTTCCTACCTCGCATTAACCTTCTGAATAAGGGTCTTCGATTTGATAGCTAGCTCTTGTCAGAGACAAGTGGGCCAACAGGCTGATAGAGGAAAACTATCACACTCCGCTAACAGTTTAGCCATTGTGTTCAAGTTTTGACAGTGCCCTTTCACAGACTTCTGAAAAGTATTTCTAAGTCATCTTAATGCTTTAATGGATTATGTGGCATATACATGACATATTTAGACTCAAGCACCATCTTTTACAACAAAGCTTTTTCTGATTCCTCCAACTTTTTAGAGGGTCTTCTTTTCCCAACTACTTGTGTTTATCTCCATATTTACCTCATATTTATTTTCTCTTTCCTTCTTCCATTTATATACTTTTATATCTATATATTGTCTCTTCCCAAGGAATGTAAGCTCCTTGAGAGGAGGCACTGTTAAATATGTTGTCCTTGTATTTCCAAAGTCCAATGCTCTATAGGCCTGACACAGAGTAAGTATTAAATCAATCAGTAAACATTTATTAAGCACCTACCACATGCCAACTAGGTGGTGCAGTAGATAGAACACTGAACCTGGAATGAGAAAGACTTATCTTCTTGAATCAAATCAAGTCTCAGATATTTATTAGCTCTGTAACCCTGTCAAGTCATTTAACCCTGTTTACCTCAGTTTCCTCATCTGAAAAATGAGCTGGAAAGGAAGTGTCAAATCATTCCAGTATCTTTGCCAAGAAAATCCCAAATGGGGCCATGAAGAGTCAGACATGACTGAGGAGTGACTGAACAAGAAAACCAGTAAATGCTGAGAGCCATCTGTTTAATAGCAAATATCACTTCAAGATCTGAGGATACCAATACCAATAATGATGGATTGACTAATATAATAAAGCTTTATTTAGTAGAAGATGTACTTTTAGGCTGTTACCAAATGTAAATTATAAAAACATTTAAACAAATTATACAACATTTGTTTATGTAGTCACACAGAACAAATAATTACAGCCTTGGAACAGAATGATGATGATGGTGGTGGTGGTGGTGGTGCTGGTAGATATAGTGCATACTATGAGCCAGTCCCTGTGGTAAGCACTTTTTACCCATATTTCATTTGATTCTCACAATAACCCTCCAAGACAGGTAATATTATTGTCCTTATTTCAGTTGTGGAAACTGAGGAAGATAGCCGTTAAGTGACATGCCCAGGTTCACACAGCTACTAAGTATCTGAAGCCAGATTTGAATGCAGGTCTTCTTGACTCCAGCCCTGGAACTCTATCCTCTGTACTCCCTAGCCTCCTATTTGAATTACTTGCTCTAAGAAAACTCTGTCAACAGGCATTTAGTAAATGCTTAGTATGAACTACATGCTCCACAAAGTTCAGGGAATATGAAGAAAAGCAGTATATGGTCCCTGCTCTCAAGAACCTCACATTCTCACAGGGGAGGCAGCATGTCGATGTCTGTATATATAAGATGTATGCAATATAAATGAAATTAATCTCAGAATGAAGGGTCTGAGAAAAAGGGAGAATAGGGACAAAGGGAAGATGTAAAGCAGAAGCTGAGCTTTCAGTAGAGTCTTAAATAAAGCCATGGAAACTAGGAGGCAGAAATGAGGGAAAGTAAGAATGGGTCAAGCTATGCAAATTCGTGTCAACAAGAGACACTATTGTTTGTGAGTTACTCCAAGTAGGCCAGGATAACCCACTAGAGTGTGCGTATTAGAATAAAGTAGAAGACTTGAAAGGTCGGTGGTACCAGGGTGTGAAAGGCTTAAAATGCCATACAGAGGTTTTTCCTTTTATTTGATACTGGGGCTAATAGGGAGCTCCTGGAGTTTATTGAGTTACAGGTGTCATAGTTCTATATTTAGGAAAATAACTTTAGCAGTTGAGTAGTGGGAAAAGATTTGAGTGAAGGAAATAATTAGAAATGATTCAGACAAGAGGCGATGGAATCCTGTGTAGCATTGTTGGCTGTGTGAGTGAAGAGATGACATATGTTATGAAGGTAAGAATGGGAAGGAGGCGATCTTGAGTGGCTGAAGAATGGTGGTGCCATTGGGAGGAGGCAGGAGATTGAGAGGATGCTTTGGATACGTGAACTTTGAGATGCCCTTCGAATATCTGCTGCTAGATGTCCAAGACATTCTGGGGGATTGGAGCTCAGGAAAGAGATTGTATCTAGATAGACTGATCGGGGAAAGCGCTGTTCACTGAAATAACTATTACGCACATTTTTGAAGGGAGTTCATATGTCTATTTTGAGGGAATTGGAGGAATTAGGACAGCAAGTGGTTAATTGTGGGGATTGAGTGAGCCATGCTGACTCCATCTTGTGACTCAATACTGGAGCTAGGTCAGTTTCCTTTCTATTCAATTATGGATCTAGTTCAATTTCTGTCTTGTAAGAAAACTTTATTTAATTGTAGGAATAGGAAGAAAACTCCATTGCATTGTTTGAGCCTAAACATTTGAAATTTGATAGAACATGAATGCGCGAACCAAATGAATGAAAAAGCATTTAATAAATGCGTATTATATGACAGATATTTTGCTAATCAGTAGGTATACCAATACAATCAAGGCAACCCTGTCCTCAAGTGGTTTATATTCTAATAAGGAAGATAACACATACAAAAGAGTATTTGTTAGGAAGGAATGTTTAAGAATTGTTCATGTATCTATTTTTATATACCTTTCCAATATTTTCTGTTGCCAAATTCCCAATTTTTTGTCCAGCTTTTTGTCCACGCATTATGGAGGCTTGTGAGTTTAAAACTAATATTCTTGGAGAAAACTGAAGTTAGAGGTCCAGAAAAAAGCTATTATGCAGCTCTGAAATTTGCATATACTATCTGCTGGGCTCATCAGAGGTGAATGATAGTTTTCACCCTACTTAGTTACAAGCCAGTCTAGATGCAGTTATTTGCATAAGCAATTTGATTGGTAAACATTGCTCTGCACCTCCAGGTTGCAAACATTTGAGGAACAGAAACTCTTTGGCTCTTTTTAGTACATTTTGAGATTATATTATCCTTGTCTACAATCAACTATAGAACTAGCAGTAAAGGAGAAAACAGATAAGATGTGACCAGACATGGAAAGACAAATAGAATTTTATACATTAAGAACAATTAATCAAGCAATACAGCTTTAGGTAAACTGATTTCTAATTGGAAGAAAGATTAGGGACTTTCCAAGGTGTGAGGGGGAGATACAATCAGATGAAATCAGAAAAAGAAGTGTCCCACTCCCTGCAAATGTCTGTAAGCAATTGAAGGAACATGGAAACAATGAGTGGCTGATCAGTAAGATTTTCAGATAAGACCTATGGGTTTCTAGAGATGTATAAGCGTGAGAAAATTCCTCACATCAGTCTTTAGATCTGACTGAGTTTCTGGTCAGCATGCTGTAGGTCCTTTTTCAGTGGTCTCTAAGTAATAGGTAGAGTTGGTCCAGTTTCCCAACTACACAGGACCAGGCTCAAACAATGCAATGGAGTTTTATTCCTATTCCTACAATTGAATAAAGTTTTCTTACAAGACAGAAATTGAACTAGACCTATAATTGAATAGAAAGGGAACTGGCCTAGCTCCAGTATTGAGTCACAAGATGGAGTCAGTATGGCTCACTCAATCCCTACAATTAACCACTTGCTGTCCTAATTCCTCCAATTCCCTCAAAATAGACTCCCTTCAAAAACTCCCTTCATTTTTGAACTCCCTTCAAAAATGTGCATATTATTGTGGAAAACTTACATCTAATATAATCGGATAATAATGCATGAAACCATAGAGAGGAGTTTTAAGGAGTACCTTGCTAAGTGGCAGATTGTGTGGTAAAGACCTTAAAGATTCTAAGAATTCAAAGTGTCTTATGTAACTGAATTTTCGAGGCCATTTTAAAATAGTTTATTGCTTAGGACACAAGAAGATAATCTGAAATAGACTTCACATCCTCAGTTTCAATGTCCTCGTTGTGGCAATGACAAAAGTATGACAGTGACAGCATTTTTCCCTTTAATCTTCTAACAAATCATTATATTTAGTGACTGTGTGAAACAAATACATTGTTTGAAAACCTATAAAACTTAGGACTACTGTGTTAATAATATTATGTGTTGTAGAATCCAAGGAGATGGAGTAGAGATTGAAGACTCTATTAAGAAAAGTTGTAGAAGATAATAAAATGAGGTGATTGTTAGGTAATTCAAAATATATTATTATTTGGCCTAGCAAAGACAAGGCTAAGGGGTGACCTAATGATGGGATGCTGAAGGTATATGATCAAAGATTGTAAAGATATTTGCAGTCCTATGAATAAGGGCTGATAACTCCAAAAATTTTCTTAAGTGGGGATTTTGTTGTATTTTAAATAATGATTTAAAAGAAGATGGAACACAAATGGAGTGAGAGGGTAGCTTTAATTATTGTCTATTCTGAAATTGTAGTGTGAGATTAAGTTAAAGTCCCTTCACGGAGGGAGTTTAGAGGATATGAAAGAAATGATAATTTGAGAAGAAGCCATATATGAAAGTGGGTAAGTGGAAAGAGCACTAACCTAGGAATCCTAAAATCTGGGCCTTATTCAAACCTCTGCCACTCTCTCTGTTGTCCTTAAACAAGTTACTACAACTCTCTCAGCCTCAGTTTTCTCATCTGTAAAATGGAGAGGTTGTACTAGATGACGTTTAAAATTTATAACATTCCCCCCAACCCAGACCGCATAATTAAAAAAAACGGATTTAGGCAGGAGGTACAAAGAAAGAAAATCGATTAATATCAGCACTTTAAATGAAAGGAAAACCTTTAGAAGTTTTGGAAAAGACTAAATAATAAAACTTTAAGCTTATGGAAGAAAGAAAACAAAAACTCTTGAAAGACCTGAAGGCTCTAGATAATTATCTTGAATGTAGTGTGTAAGGTAATATGACCAATACAGTATGGAAAATTAAAGAAAATATGAAATTTAAGAAATTCATAAAATATGAAATACCTAAGAGTACAGTATAGCATAGTAGAAGGTAGCAGATACATAATAGAATATTGCTAATAAACCTAGGGAATACTCTTCTTTAAACACATATTCCATTAGTGGGGATTGTAAACAAGTATGAAGATCATGCATGTTGGGACTCCTTGTTGGACAAAACATCGTGGCTGAGTGCATTGCATAGTTGGACTCATTGGGCCTCATCCTTGTGAGCCACATTACTCTGGCAAGTGGCCATAGTCTCTGATGCCTCCAACTTCTTGTGCAGCTGACGTCTTTGTCTATGAAACCTCTACACTTTCAGAAAGAACTGGAACACACCCTATGACAAGTTTATGCTTCCCTTCACATTTCTGCTGTCTCAGACTCTGAGATTTATTATCTCCTGAACTGCAAGATGCCAAACTTTCTCATTTCTTGACTCTATGCATCCAGAATGTTGGGTTTCAGAAAGCAAGACCTTGCATTCCCCATCTCAAACAGGGTATAAGCACATCTTTCATATAGCCATATGCTTCTGTTGTGGAACATCATTGCTGATTTGATACCATATTCAAATTATAAGGGAAAAGGTGAAGAATGAGTCCTTATAAACTCAGAGCTTCCCCAAGACTTGACAAGTTCAGATTAGGGTTAGTTTACATTTTAAAGACTATCAACAATGTGGTTTGCTGTCCACCAGCAAGTCTGGCTGAAGATGGACAGCACTACACTGTTGGTGTCTCATCAGTTGCCTTTATCCAGTGGCCAACCCCTTATAATGTTGCTGAGTTGTGTAGAAATTTCCTTTGTACTCTTTATTCAAATTGTCTAGTTAAATCCTTTATGTTCTCTTAGCATGATGTTTAGGAAAACTGCAATTTGATCAATGACTATTCTTGTTCACCTCCTTTACGTTGATTTTGAAAAGAATATTGATTAACGTTTAAAGCAAAAATGTATTTAGATTTGTAAGGGTGAACAATAGTAATGAAACATAAATATATAATGGAATTGTTAATGATTCTATTCCTTATCCCCTGAAATTATTTTCCAAAATAAAAAAGCACTGGAATTGTTATTGTTAAAACAAATTAGAAGAAACGTCTACATAAGCAAAGCAATCACAATAATGATAACAATAAAGATACGTCTGTAAAGAGGAAAACTAGAACATCTTTCCTCTTGGTTGTGTAAGTTGCCACCTCTATTTAGTCTCTTGTAACTAAAATGATTCTTTCATCCTCTAGGAAAAGACTGCGTGAAGAACATTTGCTAGGAAATATGAAAAATATATATATATATGATTTTTAGAATGGCTAGTATTAGCAGCATTACATCAGACTGCCAAATCTGTGGTCTCTTGGATTTAGCTTCCTGTATCATGAGTAAGATGCATCTCTTGGTTCGTCAACCAGGGCAGATTTTGCTTTGGTGGCACTACCCTCCATTATTGGGGAACTCCTGTGGTGACTGCTTCTGCCCTGGACAAACTTTTTTTTTTAAATTTTCCATAATGACACTGAAAAAAACTACTTAGATGTGGCACCTCAAGAGAATTTTTTCAAACTGGCTTTGCCTCCGAGAGCTGTTGCTGACAAGGCTTATTTCACAGACCAAAATGTCTGACTCTGGGTGGAATCCAGGGGAATTTCATTTTGTCAAGTCCTTGGTGAATTCCAGATCCACTGAGGTGATTGTTAAGCTAGGGGCTACACTGTCAATGTGAATTTCACTTCTAAAGAAACAGTCCAAATTAAAGAAATCTCCTCAATGAGGGCCCATGTTTAAATGTGGAACCAGGGTTCCCAACATTCCATACAGATTTTCAATAATCTTTTCTGACCTGAATTCTTCATTCATTGTATCAGTTAACAGATTTTTTAAGCAAAGGGAGTAAGTTTGGATTGTAAAGTTACTTTCAGGATCTCATATTAGGAGATTAATTTTGTATAATATGCTCTAGTGGGGTCTGTTAAAATGGAGCTTCCTTTCATACATAGGTTGAACTAGATAGCTGATGGACTAGATGATCTCTTCCAACTTTCAAATTTTTCTATTCCCATGTCACTATCACATACTGCTTCTTGCAAATTCAGATCAAGAATGACTGGATTGAAGAGTTCAATGCTGGAAGAACTTCAACTTTAGTCTAATGAATATGTGATGTAGCTTTTATTCTAATGTAGCAATCATAAACAGCTCCTCATTTCCAACCTGTAGTTGTACCACAACATAATGATTAAGGTTTGTTATTTCAGCCCCTGTTCAGCCTTTAGTGTGTTATATATGTAATGTAGTTTCCACCAAGTGAAGATGTGTAGAGCTCTAGTGAGGGATAGTGTATGTGTGGGGGTTCATTCCAATAAAGAGAAAAGTTGAAGCTACTAAAGGAGACCCATGCAGATGAAATCACCTTTGACTTAAAAGAGAGGAGTAGGGGCAGGTAAGGGAGGTAGAATAGAAAACTATCCAGTATGTTAAATCTGAGAAAATGTTGAGTTTAGCAAAGAGAGCTAAGAACAATGAAAAAAGGCATGGTCTTAAAAATCTATATAGGGTAAGAGAGAAGGATCCAAGAAAGAATAAGAATGATACTTGGAGTGGTTCACATTAGAGGTATCAGCAGCCCATCAGTGAAGCCCGAACTAGATTGAAATTTAATTGGGAAATGTTTAAAAAGTAAAAACATGATCCAACATGGATAATGTTAATGCATGGTTTTCTAAGTCAATAGATGGTCTATTTAGAAAACCATTTCTATTTGAGTTCTACACAACTGGTTTACATGTTGATATGAGAAACAAAGAGAAGAAAGAGCTGCTCAGGTCTTATTGTCCTTCCATTCCATCTGCTATAAAGATTTATCTGAGACCTGGAAAGGAGAGGACAAAGAATAATTATTAGAGCACTGAGACCCAGGATATGAGGTGGTGGTAATTTATCCTTCATGCTCAAAGAGGACCAAGATGACATCATTATTTCAGTGTCGAGGTACCAGTGTGTCTGACTATGGCTGATCAGACAAATATGAACTCAGAAGATTCTATCATAGGTCAGACACAATTCATCCATATGAACATCTGGAGTGGAGATGCCTCTAAATTTTGACATGTCACGTTTCTTCTGAGCTAATGCAATTCTGCTTTTCTCATAGAGCACAGTGTCTTCTTTGATATGGGAGGTCCTGTGCCATTGTTTCCCCTGTCTCAGGATAAGATAGTAGCAGAAAACCAAGATAGATGGACCTCCCTGCTCTTGATTAAAGAGCTGAATGAACTGGCTGATGTGCTTGCTTCATCACTCACTGTCAGTGATCTTTGAAAGACTGTGGAAAATGGGAGTGGTGCACAGAAGTAGAAATGTAAGCGTCTACTCACTTTTCATAAAGGGTCAAGAATAAAGTCTTTAGATTATAGGATGGTGAGCTTCACTTCACACCCTAGAAAAATTCTAGGATGTAATAAGGAGTTAGGAGAAACTATACAAATATTAAATGAATTAAAAAAGACATGGTGTCCAGAACTAAAGAGATACTAGTTTATTTTTATCTACCTCCTTTACATTGGTTGAAAAATAATATTGATAAATGTTCAAAGCATAGATGTGTTTACATTAGTGAATGAGGATATATAACAATGAACTAGTATAAATATATAATAGAACTATTTGTGTGCTGTTCTTTATCCTCTGACATTATTTTCTAAATTAAAAAAAAATAAACAGACAAAACTCTGCTCTTGTTAGGATAAACCTGGAGTATTGTGTTCAGTTCTAGATGTGATATTTTAGGAAGGAAGTTAGTAGTGTAGGATGACTAAGAAAGTCAGACATTTCAAAGTCATATGAGAACTGGCTGTAGAACCTGGAGTTAGGTCTGAAAAAGAGAAAACAAATCACCAAGATGTGAGAAAAGTCTTCAAGTCATGTGGAAGAGGGAAGATCTGTTCTGCCTGACCACAGGGTATAGAAGTAGGAGCGATGGGTAGAAAAAGCAAGGAGTGTCACTTGAGTAAAGTTTAACATTTTCTAAGACATTTATTCTTCATCCAATTCTTTCCTTAAGAGATTTTATTTCATTTTTGTTTTACCTCTGGCCTCATTTCTTCTAAATATTCACATAATTTTGTGGAAAATGTTTTTTCTTTTGAGTCTCCATTTGTACTTTTTGTGGATTTATTCCGTGCTTCTGAAGGACCTACAAATTTTCAGTAATATTTGATATTGGTCATTGTCTTCCGTGGTTTTCTCATTGTTCTAGTTTTACTCCTTTAGTTGAGGTTTTGAGCCAGGGCTAGACTTTGCTAACTATTGCTTTTGGGTGGGCTGATCAGTGCTGCTTGGTGTTATCCTGGGGCAACTGAGTTCTTTCACTGACCTCCTGTCTCCACGCTGGATCTTTGAGGTTGAGAGAGTTGGATATTTAAGAACTTCTATAGAGTCTCAGGGATTCCTGGGTGGCAATAGCAGAAGCTTGGTGGACAGAAAATCTTTCAACAATTATAGCTACTTCAAATTGGGCTTCTTTAGAAGGGTTACAACACTGAAAATTTTCAATCACAAACTAGGTGGTCACTTATTAGGTATGTTATCAAATCAACACATATTTATTTATTAATTGCATATTCTCTTCCAGGCTCTCTACTAAATTCTGGGGATACAAAGAAATGAATAAGGTCCCTGTATTCAAGAAGCACATGGTACAATGAGGGAAACGACATGAAAACAACTGTGTAGAAGCAAGATATATTCACGATAAATTCTGGAAAACAAAGAGAACACACTAGCATTAGAAGGCTTGAGAAATGTATTAGGTGGGATTTAAACTGGAACTTGAAGAAAGCCAGGGAATTCAGGAGACAGAAATGAAGAGGGAGGAATTCCAGGCATGGGGAGCAGTCAGTGAAAATGGAATTGAGAAATGAATTGTCTTATGCTAGGAAGAGAAAGAAAACAGTGTCACTGGATTAAAGAGTACATGAAGGGGGATATGAGATATAAGAAGACTGGGAAGGTAGGAAGAGGCTAGGATATGAACTCCTTTAAAAGCTAAGTAGAGTATTTCACATTTTATCCTGGAGGTAATAGTGGACCACTGATTTCCACTGTTTCTTGAACAGAGTGGTAAGCAGTATGTCACGGTCAGACCCTCCTTTCAGGAAGATTATTACTGATAGTTGAGTAGAAGATGGAATAAATGGGGAGAGTTTTGGGGCAGGGAGACCAATAAGCAGGCTATCACAACAGGCCAGGTGTGAGGTGGCAAGGACCAGCACCAGGGTAGTGGCAGTGTTAAAGAAGAGATGTTACAAAGATAAAATCTAATGTTGCAGAAGGCAATCCTACTTGCTTCAAATATGGGTTGGACAAAATAGACTATACTTTCCTTAGAAAACATTGGAATTTCCTTTTAATTCTGATTCTATTATGAGATTCAAAGAGATCATATTTGTAAAACATTTAGTACAGTGCCTGAAACAGTGCAAACTCTTAATGATGTTTATTCCCTTCCTCTTCTGCCCTTTCCCTTTATTCCCACACTCAACACCCCTGCTCTAATTATTAAGTATATTATACATGTGCATATGTCTGTTGGCACCATAAAAGCTGTAATTATGAACCTTAAAATGTTCACACAATGTCACAGACTGTATTTTGTGAAACATAAAATCATGGCTTGGAGAGATTCTCTAAAATCCTCTCAATATATAATTAAAATTATAGGGAAAGTAAAGTTATTTGTTTTTTTTAGTTTCCAGGAAGATCTTAAACTTTCTTTCTTAAGCTCTTGTAGCATCTCATGGACCTGAAAATAGAGCTACAGCATGTTCCACAAAAAACTCTTGGCAAATATAACTATAAGGAACTATTTTACTTATATAATGATGGAGAAAAAACTCTTGAGTAGGTACATTGTTGTAAATTCTGAGGAATAGAAGACCAAGTATATATACTTATGTGGGAGAAATTGGATTTTGTATGTATGTGTGTGTGTGTGTGTGTGTGTGTGTGTGTGCTTTAGCTGAATTTAATCCCTTCTGAGATGATGAGGCAATAGGATTCATGTAAAAATGAAGATCTTGATTTTCTTTTCACTACCAAAGCCTCAAGTACTCATCAAAGAAATGTCATTTATGTTCAATAGTAGTTCAAATAATACTGTTACTGTCATCCTCCTCACCTCCCATCCCCATCCACAGGTAACATGGTTGCATCATTTTGCACGCTCATATTATTATAACTGCACCACATTATTTGCATGTTTTTGAGGCTGGAAACTGGAAAGTTTGCAGTCAGTCAACAGTACAATGTATTTGTGAGCTAGCCCTCCACAGATGTCACATTTATTAAAAATTTTAGCTGACTACAGGCACTTAATGGAATGAATATAGAATGCGCTTATATTCTATCATATGATTTGTAGTATATATTTTGGTCCTAAACCTGGATTTATTATTTCTGTCCACTCTATAATTCTTGTTTTCTCCTAGTAGACCCCAGTTTGGTAGTTAGAGCATGACACTTTAGGTCAGTGACATGAAACTTGTGTCTTAGCCTTCTGGCTATGGGAGCAGAATCCATTCTAGTGACCCAACGCCATCCTGCTCTTCCACAGTCTTTAAGCATTTCCAGCCAGCCAAATTTTTCTATTATCAAAAATCAGTTAACTGCATGATTTACTCAGGCTGATCTTACTAGCTTAAATCTCCCAGTAAGATGTATCCCTAAGAGGAATGAATTGTTAAATGTGCTGAAATTGCACTTTTGAGAAATTGAAATAGGTGTGATTTGAATGCACATTTTACTTAGTTTTATTATCTAGTAGAGAAAGAAACTTGGATAACTAAATGTGTGTGTGTGTCCTATTTACGAGTGCCTTTACTTTACCTGCATGGAGTGACAAGATCACTTTTAACTGGTCAGTTCACTTAAAGCTGCCTGAGTAGCTGTGCATACAAATGTAGCCTGACTTTTGAGTTAAAAGTTATGTCTTTATAGAAGATACTTCCTTCTACTGCAGCATTGTGATTTTCTGGAAAATAGCATGTGGATTATGAAAAGCCCATAGGCAACTAATAATGCAGAATGATGATATACCTAAAAGCTGCTTAATCATAGTTTCTACATTAGCATTGTTCATATCACAGGATCATCACCAAAATTTAAGTACCTACTATGGTGTATCAGATAGAGAGTATGTATAGAAACAAGAAAGATCTGGGTTCAAGTCTCAACTCAGATACAAGAAGGCTGTGTGATTGTAGGCAAGGAACTTAACCTCTCAGTGTTAGAGGCAACTCTTTAGGATCCAAGTAGCAAAAAGGTGCTGACCTGCTTTGGAAGAGGAAATTCCCTCATGGGAATTCTTGATACCATTGAAATCATAAGTCCGTTCCTTGTCCTCGTAGTACATGGCACATAGTATATGGCACTATGATAGTCAATAGGGATGCAAAAAATTGAAATAATACCTGTTCTCAAGAAGCTTTCATGGTATTGGAGTGATAAAACCTATATGCAAGTATATAAAGGCAAAGTATATATAACAAACAACAGAACAATTTCAAAAGGTGGATAATGCTTTTGAAACTGGGTTTCTCTTCCCTTCTGTATTGATTAAAATACCAATAGCTGTCAGGTCAAATTATTTTCAAAGTAATGGGCAATTAAAGTCAATAAATAATTTTCTTTTTTAAAAAGTAATTTGTTTATTTTCAGTTTTCAACATTCACTTTCACAAGATTTTGAGTTCCAAATTTTCTCCCCATCCCTCCCCTCCACCCACCCCAATGCAACGTGCATTCTGACTACCCCTTCCCCCAATCTTCTGTCTCTTCCATGACATCACTCCTTTCTCTTATCTCCTTGGCCTCTATTTTCTTGTAGGGCAAGATAGATTTCTATACCCCATGGCCTGTATGTCTTATTTTCCAGTTGCATGTAAAAACAATTTTTAACAATCATTTTTAAAACTGAGTTCCAACTTCTCTCCCTTCCTCCCTCTTCACCCACCCTCACTGAGAAGGCAAGCAATATAGGTTATACATGGGTAGTTATGCAAAAACCTTCCATAAAAGTCATGTTGTGAAAGACTAACTATATTTCCCTCCATCCTATCCTGCCCCCCATTTTTTCTACTCTCTCTTTTGACCCTTTCCAACCTCAAAAGTGTTTACTTCTAATTACCCCCTTCTCACATGTGTCCTCCCTTCTATCATTCCCCTACCCCTCTCTTTTCCCCTTCCCCCTACTGTCCTTTACTGTAAGATAGATTGTCATACTCAATTGAGCATGCATGTTATTCCCCACCTTAAGCCAAATCCAATGAGAGTAAGGTTCCCTCTTTCCCTCTTACCTCACCCCTCTTCCCCTCCATTGAAAAAATTTTCTTACCTCTTTTATGTGAGAGATAATTTACCCCATTATTCTATTTCACCTGTTCTCTGTCTCCCAACATATTCTTCTCTCACCCTTTAATTTTATTTTTTAGATATAATTCCTTCATATTCAACTCACCCTCTGCCCTCTGTGGTGAGTTGATATATATATATATATATATATATATATATATATATATATATATATATATATATATATATATACTACTTCCAACTATCTTAATACTGAGAAAAGTCTCGAGTTGCAAATATTATCTTTCCATGTGGGAATGCAAGCAGTTCAACTTTAGTAAGTCCCTTATGATTCTCTTTCCTGTTTACTTTTTCATGCTCCTCTTGATTCTTATGTTTGAAAGTCAAATTTTCTATTCAGCTCTGGTCTTTTCATCAAGAATGCTTGAAAGTCCTCAGTTTCATTGAATTACCATTTTTTCCCCTGAAGTATTATGCTCAGTTTTGCGGGGTAGGTGATTCTTGATTTTAATCCTAGTTTCTTTGACTTCTGGAATATCACATTCCAAGCCCTTCAATCCCTTAATGTAGAAGCTGCTAGGTTTTGTGTTATCCTTCTTAACCTGGGAACTCTAGAATTTGGCTACAATATTCCTAAGAATTTTTCTTTTGGGATCTTTTTCAGGAGGTAATTGGTGGATTCTTTCAAAATCTATTTTACCTTCTGGTTCTAGAATATCAGGGCAGTTTTCTTTGACAGTTTCTTGAAATAGGATGTCTAGGCTCTTTTTTAGAACATGACTTTCAGGTAATCCAATAATTTTTAAATTGTCTCTCCTGGATCTATTTTCCAGGTCAGTTATTTTTTCCAATGAGACATTTCACATTGTCTACTGTTTTTCATTCTTTTGGTTTTGTTTTATAATTCCTTGATTTATCATAATGTCATTACCTTCCATCTTAGTCATTCTGATTTTTAAGGAGTTATTTTCTTCATTGAGCTTTTGAATTTCTTTTTCCATTTGGACAATTCTCCTTTTTAAGGTATTCTCCCTTCCTCATTGGCTTTTTTGGATCTCTATTACCATTCGGGTTAGTCTAGTTTTAAGTTGTTATTTTCTTCAGCTTTTTTTAGGTCCCCTTTCACAAGCAGTTCACTTGTTTTTCATGATTTTCTTGCATCACTCCCATTTCTCTTCCCAATTTTTGTTCTACTTCTCTTACTTGATTTTCAAAATCCTTTTTGAGCTCTTCTATGGTCTGAGAACAATTCATATTTTTCTTAGAGGCTTTGGATGGAGGAGTTTTTATTTTGTTATCTACTTCTGGTTGTATATTTTGATCTTCCTTGTCACCAAAGTAAGATTCTATAGTCTGATGTTTTTCTTGTTTTTGCTCATTTCCCCAGCCAATTTCTTGACTTTTGAGCTCTTGTCAAGGTAATTCTCTGCTTCCAGTAGGGGTGGGGAAGTGTACTGTCAGCTGCTTGACCCCCCACAATCTGTGTGCCTAGAGCTCCAGAAATAGTCACTGCTGCCCTGGGGCTGTGACCAGACCACTCTAGTCTCTCACACAGGTCCCTCCCTCACACAGATCTGATAGACTTTTTCCACTCATCTTCCAATTTGTCCTCAGTGTTTTGGGGTTGAGAAGTCTGAAACATCACAGGTGACAGTGATTCAGGACTCCTGAGGCCTGTTCAGGTCTTGTCTGTGCTGGCACAGCCCATGAAAAGCTTCCCGTTGACCTTCCAGGATGTCTTGGGCTGGAGATTTGCTTCATGTCATCATTCTGTGACTTCATTAGCTCCAGAATTTGTTTAGTCATTTTTTTTCAAGTATTTGGCTGGTTTTGGGAGAGAACTCTAGAAGTCCCTGCTTTTACTTCACCATCTTGGTTCCATGCACCTTCCACAAGTGAATAATTTTCAAACATTGTATTCTAACCTCCTGACAAATAAGATGTGATTGTAGAGCAAGAAGGCATTTTCCCAGAGATTTAAATTGCCATTCCAAGTTTCAGCTACTCAATATTGATTATATTTGGGTATTTTTTTGGAAATAGTTATATCCTTGCTAACAAAATGTGGCAAGTCCTCAAGGGATTTGTCTACTGAGGAACCTATGTGTGAGTCAAGAAGTTAGAACTGAACATGCAACAACTGATTGGTTTAAGATTGGCCAAGGAATACCACAAGGCTGTGTGTTTTGTTGTTTAGTCATTTTTCACTTATGTTTGACTCTTCATGATCCTTTTTGGAGTTTTCTTTGAAACAACACTATAGTGGTTCACCATTCCCTTCTCCATCTCTTTTTAGAAACTGAGACAAATAGGGTTAAATGACTTGCCCAGGGACACACAGCAATTAAGTGTCTGAAGCCTGATTTGGATTCAAGTTTGCCTGACTCCGGGCCTCTCATTCTTATCTATTGCACCAATAGCTATCCTTCCAGGCTGTATATTGTCACCTTGACAGAGTACATCATGCAAAAGGCCAGGATAAATGAATCAAAAGCCAAAATTAATGCTATTGGGAGAAATAGTGATCTCAGATATGTGGATGATGTCAGGGTAGCATAAAGTGAAGATTTAAGCCTCTTGATAAGGGTGAAAGAGTAGAGTTAAGCTTGAAGTTTAACATGAAAAAACAAACTAAAAACTAAGATCATGGCAACTGGTCCTGTTACATACTAGCAATCAGAGAGAGAAGAAACAGAGGCAGTGTCAGATTTTATTTTTGGGGGCATAAAGATCACTGAGGACAGTGACTGCAGCTGTGATATTAAAAGATGCTTGCTCCTTGGAAGGAAAACTATAGTAAATCTGGATGGCATACTAAAAATCAGGAATATCCTTTTACTGACACAGGTCAATATATTAAAAGCTGTGATTTTTCCAATAGTAATGTATGATTGTGAGAGTTGGGCCATAAAGGAAAGTTGAGCAGTGCAGAATCAACACTTTTGGATTGTGGTGTTGGAGAAGGCTTTTGAGAGTCCTTTGGAGAACAAGGATATCAAATCAGGAAATACTTAAAGAAATTAATTCAGACTGCTCATTGGAAGTACAAATATTGATGCTGAAGCATAAATACTTTGACCACATAATGAGAAGACTCATTGGACAAGACCCTGGTGTTGGGAAAGATTGAAGGCAAAAGGAGAAGGGGATGGCAGATGATGAGATGGATAGATAAGGTCATGGAAGCAATGAATGTGAGCTTGGACAGACTTTGGAAGCTAGTCGAAGACAGAAGGGCCTGGTCTGCTGTGGCCCTTAGGGTCATGAGGAATTGAGTGCAAATGAATGAATAACAAATATCCTTACCACACATAAACCCTAATGTGAATTGTAATTGTCAATCATGAAAATGTGGATTTCTGTGATGCTCATTTATTTTTATGAATATTCACATATTTTAAATTGAATATCTTTCAGGTATGTTAAAATCATAACTGAAAGTATCCTCACTTTTTATTAGTAAGGACATCTTTTAGAATTTTCAAAATTCTTTTCTCTACCTGTTCTTTTCTATTATTTTTGTCTCGTATTCATTTCTCTTATCTAGAAACCTCAGTTCAGGTCGCATATGTTTTGTAAATTGGCTGAGGCTGGATTTTTGATGGTATGTTGCAAAAATCAGCCATTTATTGAATTTCTGTTATGCAAGAACATGTTCTGATATTTGCTTCTCTCCTTATCATTCCTAAGAGCTTTTTACACTTCACTTTCCACAAATGCAATTGTTTTGGTGCAATAAGGTTCAGAAAATCACTGTTGTGTAATAATATTCTTTGAAACTGGTTTAGATGGTACCTTGACTTTAAGATCTGCAGCACCCCAAATTCTGACATCCAAGAAGAGTCTCTTCTTAGTTCAATTCTTTTAAAAGCAAATGATTAGGCTTGAATGCTGATGGTTAGCCAATATTATTTATACGTTTAAAGAGCAGCAAGCTATTCCAACTTCATGTATAGTCTCCTTGATGATGGCAAATCCTAGGTTTACTTTATTCTAGATTCACTATAGCAATTAATGTAACTCAGAACTCTTGAATAAAGAGTATTGTGTTTTTAAAATTAATTGATTTTGTGCAAGAGCTGATCATCTGAATCAGAATATGGTTTAAGCTTTCACTTTATCATACTGTTAGCAAGGTGGTCATAATTTTTGGTACTTATTGATAAACAAATTATTTGCTGATGGTCAACATTTAATAAAAAATGAGGAGTTTAGTGTCATCTCTTATGTATCTTCTGGATCTCTTTTGTATCACCATCATTGTTTTAAAATTGATGGATAATAAACAGTGAACTAAAAGCATCATCCTTTGGATTTGGATACATTCAGAAATCTCTAACGCTATCTATATGGTTTAGAGTTTGAAATTCTATATTGAGTTTTGTGGAGTTTTTTAATGTTGTATCCTCAGTTTCAGGAATTTTTGTAGAAAGTTGTCCACTATCTGACAAAATCCCTGCCTGGACTGGATAATTTCAGGTTTGTTCTTCCATATGTCTTGAATGATTGCAGGTTTAACATTTCTTGTCCCTTTTAAACCCTTAAGATTCTGAAAACAACTAAAAGTTGAAGCCCCCTTTCCATTGTGAACTTCTTCCAAACTCTTCCCCTCTATCACTCCATTAAGATGAAGATGGAAATCATTCTTTCTAAATCCTTCTATTATGAGAGGAAAATAAAGAATACCATTCAGCACTCAATAAAGGGTCTTTATTTCCTTCAGTCATATGCCTAACAAAATACTGAACCATCAGTATGAAGCCCCATCAGGAAAATAAAATGCATAGAGTAAAGAGATTGATAGTGAGTAAATAAAAAAATTTTAAGTGCCTACTTTGTGCCACCACCATGCTAAATAATGGATAAATTTTCATTGTTTTACTACATCTGTGGGTAAAGAGAATTTCTGTAGTTTGTCCCATATCTGGTACCCTTAGTGCAGCATAGGAGTGAGAGCCATACAGTTGGAAAAATTTAGACATAAGCTGTACTGTGAATATGTTTAGGTGTTTGAATTTTGAGGGAAAATAAACCAGAGGGAATTGAGATTAGACTCCAGTATTAAATCTCATCTATGTAAGCTCAAAATGCTGGAAAAATTTTGGGCTACATTTTTCACCAATAATTCCTCATATTCATCTTTGACACTTATTCCTATATATCTGTGAGAAAGGTGGGATATAGAGACAGGGACAAGAAAAGAAATGTGAGTCTGGATGTGATTTAGCAATTCTTGACAAATGGATTTTCCTGAGACCTTCATCCTTTACTTTTCTCAGGTCTTCAGTTTCAATCTCTTACTTTCATATCTGTTTTTGGTTTTGTTTTGCTTTGTTTTGATTTTTGCCTAACATCCTCAAACCTTACAATAGTTAACTGTATGACTTCCCTACTCTTTCAACTCCAGTGGCTTCCTACTGTCACCAGGATAAAATATAAACACTATTCAGCTCTTAAAGTCCTGTACAACCAGGCCCCAACCTATCTTTACAGACTCATTGGACCTTCCTCTTCCTTCCATACTCTATGATTCCATCCACCTGGTATATTTTCTGCTCCCTACACACTACACTCCATCTCCAATTACCAGGCCTTTGTAATGACCATCCCACATGAACTCTTTCACCACCACTTTCAGAGTCCTTCACTCCTTTTAAGATTCTCCTGAAGTACCATTTCTGCATGAAAGCTTTCCTGATACTCCCAACTTCCAGTGTCACCTCTTCTGTATTACCTTGCGTTTACTACTATTTATACTTATTCTCTTTATGTTTATGCTACATATATTTATTTATCATCTTTTACAGTAGAATTTCAACTCCTTGTGAGTAAGGATTATTTTACTGTTTCTACTTTTATCCTTAATGCATAACACAGTGCTTGGCACAGAGTAAGTCCTTTTTGATTGATCAGTTGAATAGTTTTTACTGAAAGCAACTTCTACAAAAGTATATATGGATTGAAAGTAACCCTCTAACACACATATATTGACAAATACCCCATCACCTGTACACATCTACTTCCCTAATCCACAGGGAATGAAGTGATTGGATGTTATAAGGTTTCATATTTACTAATTTACATAGTATTATTATATAAGTTATATGATACATAATATGTTATGTACCATATACTTTACAATGTAAAATTATGTATAACAACTATACCTAATATATAAATGATATATAAATAGAAATAAGTTTAGAAATAGAATGTTTAATTAGAAAATATTTATATTCATATATAAATATAAGTAAAAATATAGATATAAATATTTCTATTTATATTTTATACCCCTATCATATATTCCATGTATATTTGTATTTATTTGTATGTCAACATTGTGGATATAAATATACATAAATATATATGTATCATAAAATTATACATAGTATTAATTATGACTTAAAATTTAATATATAATTGACATAATATGCTCACTCAATTAAGAACTATGTAAAATATTAATAGATGTCATTTGATAATACATAAAATATAAATATTAATTTATGTATTATATTTGCCTACAAATATGCAATATTTATAACATGATAAAATATATAATATATGCTCAATACCCATATGTACTTATATATATATACACACATATGTATGTGTGTGTACGTATGAAACTTTGGGTAATAATTTCACAGACAGAGGTAAACAGGAAAACATTTTAGAGTACTGGAGTTCATAATGCATAGGAAAACTAGAGAAGAATCATAGAATGTTTGATTAGAAATGGACCTTGGAAAAGCCACTATCTAGTCTTAGCCCGAGACCCTATATTTGAACAAATAAGGAAACCAAAAGTCAGAGAGGTTAGATTTCTTGTAAGAAGTCATAAAGCTTATATTTTCTTGAACTCAGACCCAGACTCATGGACTTTTCTCATTCCACTACAGCTGCTTCTTAAAAGATCTCATGAGTAGTCAGCAGAGGCTGAGGTATGCTGTGAGATATATGAAAACTAGGGAATGGGAGACGTGCAATGGGAGCAAGGACAGAAAAGTTCTTGGATTTTTTTTTCTGTTCAATATGTTTGAAAAGAAATAGAATTCATGGAGATTTTAGTAATTGAGTCAGAACATAGTGACATCACCAAATCTAGCTTCAACATTTATATAAGGAGTAATTATTATTTGTAACTAAGAAGGGGACTTCGGTTCTCTGCAAAGACTTTTGTCACTAGGTTGCTGAGAGATGTGCCTTAGTATGGGCTAGGACCTAGTAAAGGTGAACTAGCAATGCAGGCTTTCAAGAAGCATGAGACTGAAATAGAAATAGTCTGCCTGGGTGTGAAATGGAGAGTAACAACCTATTAAAAGACTGATTATTATGTTAATTTCTGGCCAGATGAGAAAGAGTAATGAGACTGTACTTTTTAATTATCTACCTGAATTTGGTAGATTATGGTAGACTTAGATTTCTACACATTCAAAAAGTTCAAGGAAAAGAGATATGATCCAATGGTTTGAAAATACAGAGGATTAAACCAATGTCCTTGGAAGCCTTTCCTTGATTCTTTTACATTGTCCCTTTTACACTTCCACACTGTCCTTTTGTTCTTCTGTACTCAGTTTTTCTCCTCACTCTTGTTGGTCTGGTTGAAATTTCTTTTTCTGGTCACATGTCCTCAGTGACATATTTTATTCTTGTTTTTATTCAGTCGTTTCAGTCATGCCTGACTCTTCTGACCCCATCTGGAGTTTTCTTGGCAAAGCTACTGTAGTGGTTTGTCATTTCCTTCTCCAACTCATTTTGGAGATGAAAAAACTGAGGCAGAGTTAAGTGACTTGCCCAGAGTCACACAGCTAGTAAGTATCTGAGGCCAGATTTGAACTCAGAAAGAGGAGTCTTCCTGACTTTGAGCCCTGCACTCTACTCACTGCTTTCATATGTATTTTATACCAGTTCTTGAATGAAAACTATCATCAGTCATGTGCTGCAGCCTATTTACTTCCTACACCTGCCTAATCAGCTCTCTACCATCCTTCAGCTTTTTTCATATTATTATCATTACTCATATTATTTCACATTATCATATTTTTTCATATTACTTTGAGGGCAAACCCCACCCTCAGAACCTGAAACATGGGGCTCAAGGATCATTCCCTCTCCTCTCCTGCTTTGGTGGATGGCAATGAGAACATGGTTATATGTGGTTACCATTGTGTTCAGGTTTACATACCGCACTTTAAGTGGGATATGAAAAACTATGTGATATATCAAGACAGAAGACTGGAATGATGAAAAGTCTTTGAAACCAGGTTTTATGAGGTTTGCTTGACTGTTGGTGTTTGGTGTGAGATAATGGACACAGCAGGGAATATAATTATTTTAATTTAATGAGAGATTAGACTTCTATTATGTGGCTCAACCATAAAGAACGAAGGATAACGGGTGGAATTTATAGCAAGAAAAGTCTTGGCACAATATAAGGTAGAATATCACCCCCTGTCCCCCAAATGTGTAAAAATAGAATGTGTTGCTTTATGAGGTAGTGAGCTTCCCTCACTGGAAGGGCTTTTGTAGGTGCTGGTTTGTCAGCATTGTGTTAGAGGCAATTCCTACATCAATAAAGCACTCAGCTAGATGACCTCTGAAGTCTCCTCTAACTCCAAAATTTTGTGACTTAAAATTAATTTTGGCAAAATAAGTTTAGTGTTTTAAATCAATCAATAAACATTTATTAAGCACTTATTGTGTACCAGGTGCTGTGCTAATTTTTAAGAGCACAAAGACACAGATCAAACAGTCCCTGTCATCAAGGAGCTTACATGCTAATGGAAGAGACAACATGTCCATTTTTAAGTTTATATGGAATCTGCACAAAAATAAAACAAGGTAGTTTTGGGAGAGTAGGCACAAGCAGTTGAGGAATTGGGAATGGTGTACTACGGAAGGTGGTACTTGGGCTAAATCTTAAAGGAAACCAGGGATTCCATGAGTCAGAAATGAGGGAGGAATGAATTCTAACCTAGGGGGCAGCCAGTGTAAAGAAAAAAAGAAACCCAAAAAATAAAAAAATAAAAAAACCCGGAAACTGGAGATGAACTATCTTCTGGAAGAAATGGCAGGAAGGTCTTCATTTTGGCTTGATAAAAGAATGCTTGAAGGGGAATAATGTGTAAAAATACTGGAAAGGAAAGAAGGGACCAGGTTTTGAAAAGATTTAAATGCCAAACAGTAGTTTATATATGATCTTAGAGGAAATGGGAGCCACTGGAGTTCATTAAGTGGTAATTGAGTGAGGTAAGGGAATGATGTAATCTGATCTGCACTTTATGAAAATTACTTTGATGGCTACATGGAGGATGGATTGGAGTGAGAAGAAACTTGAGATAGGAGACAAGAAAGGAGGTTATTATAAGAGCCCAAGTGAGAGGTGATGAGGACCTCATCTATGGTGTAGCCTTTGATAGCATAAATTCTGCTAATGTTCTTCCAGTAACCTTATTCTTTAAGTGTTGGACATTTTCTTGATAAGACAATTAAGGCAGTTGCCCCTAAAGGAGGGAGTTTCAATTTATGAGAGCCTGGCTAGTTGCAGAGTTCTGGTCACCTCAGCCAGACGGACTTGGGATGAATCAGGCAGCTGTGTCTTGAAATGGACTTAATGGGAGTATACGAGACAGCAACCATGGTACAGTTTAGCTTCTCTTTTTTTTGTACAATTCTTTAAATAGAAGAATTAGATGACACTATCTCCAGCAACAGAAGTGCAAACACCTGGCAGATTATTTGTAATTCTAATCAGTTTTTAAACTATTGGCCTTCATTACACAGCCCACAGAGTGCTTGTGGCCCACAGCATGTATAATTGTAACCCACCATAAATTAGGAACATGGCCTCCATAATTTAGTGTTGCTAAAGCTATTGTTTATCCAAAGAACATTGTTCATATGAAAAGATACATTACCTCTCATGTGTATACTAATTACTGAAAATTATTATATAATAATCATTTGTCCTTATTCAATCGTGATTAAAAAAAGCACTGAGAGGTTTTTAGTCCATAAACCTACTGTTCAAAGTTGATAACATTGTCAGTAAGTAAACTACTGTTTAAATTGAGGCTGGGTCATAGATTCAATTAATATGAGTCTTTGCTAGTTCTCATCTAGTTATTGGACTGAATTCAGAGAGTTGCTGTAAATACCGGGGAAAAATTCTTTCCAAAGTCAGGATTGTTGTTTTTAAAATTGTAATAATAATATTAACATTTGGAGCTTCAATATCACTCAACCAAAAATAAAGATAATCAACTAAAAATAATGTCATATTTTAAGTGTGGTGTTTATTGCTTGTAACATTGGTTAGGTTGCTTGAATGATGATGTTTTTGATGAATACAAATTAAGATTATAGTTTTTCCCCCCTAAAATTATGTCTATGAATTTTCTAATTAAAACTCAAAAAACATATCCCCCCACTGGACATAGCACAGTTAGCTACTTCCCAAGAAATAAAAGGTGAGTCATTGTTGCCGATGTCGTTAACATGGGGGTTGTGAGGATGAAGAGGAGTACAACAGGACCATTTCCATTCTGTTAGGCTTAAAAAAAGCTGAGCCTTCAGCTTTTTGAGAAGGGTTCATGACCCCCGGATGTTGGAGGCCATTTTAGAACCTTGACTCTGCTCTTACCCAAATCCTGATCTAATAGAAATATGTGATTTGCTGGTCTGATACCCTGACCTCTTGTGATCTTGACCATATCCTTTTCTTCTAGCACTCAGGATATGGTTTTGTCCACCTGAGACCTGACATTGCTGTGCTCACAGATAAAGCTTTTGATCCTTCCCCTTTGACATTTATTTAGCTATCGTTAGACTTCTGATGTGGGGTAATGTGCAGGGATAAGCCTCAGCCTCTATCTCATAAGCGTTGCATTTTTACCTGACCTACCTGTGGCCCTACTCCTGGACCACAAACCATGCCCACATAAGAGAGTGAACTTAATTTATAAATGAAGTTTGTGTTCTGATTGCTCTACCAACTG
The DNA here is from genome assembly GCA_023548195.1 of Bettongia penicillata ogilbyi. Lineage (NCBI taxonomy): Eukaryota > Metazoa > Chordata > Mammalia > Diprotodontia > Potoroidae > Bettongia > Bettongia penicillata. Next base: position 436,944 of record JAJHZJ010000254.1, on the reverse strand, counting down.
ACCATGCCCTAGGCTCTCTCTCTATTTTCTGAGACACAAAAATATTGAAATTAGGTCAATTAATAAACCTATAATGGCCTCTAAGTGTTCCAGTGAAAGGAGGAGTCAATCAACGTAGCAAACTTCCCATTTGTCTTATTTTAAGAAATTGCCGCTGTTACTCTAAACTTGTGCAACCATCATCCTGCTCAATGAGCAGCCATCAACACCAACCCAAGACCCTCCACCAGTAAAAAGATTACAACACACTGAAGGCTCAGTTGATGGTTAGCATTCTTAGCAATAAAGTATTGTTGATTCAACTATGTACATTTTTTGATATAATACACTGCATACTTAATAGACTGTACAGACTGTGCTGTATAGACTGGGAAACCAAAAAAATTGTGTGACTTCCTGACTCCAGTCCTAGGATTCTATCCACTGCCTAGATGACCTCTACGGTCCTTTGCAGCTCTTAAGCTATAATCTTATGAGCCATTATAGCCCAGACTTAATATTGTTGGCAAAACATAGTCACTATACCTTCTGAAATACCTACAGGGTTGTTCAGAGAGGGGCAGTGAGTTTCTAGTTATTTGAAGAAGTACTCTCTTCATTGATGAGGTGCATAAGCAGATGCAGAATCTGACAGCCAGATATGGAACTGGAATGGAAACAGGGATTCACACATGTGCTAGTGAGAGAGAAGGACCCAAGCTATGGGCACATGGGTATAGGGAATGCAGTCATCCATAATCTACCCCTCAGTACCTCAAGTTAGAAGCCAAGTATCTTACTGTGATTAGGATTTATCAGTGGTCATCTGACCTTACCTCTTGTCCCACTTGGATAATGAAGGTTATTATAGAGAAAGAGGATTCAGACTCTGCCACAGAAACCCCTGGTAGAGCTAGGTGAGTCAGGGGCCTTTATAAGAATAGTTATTGGGAGATCAGATCCTCCATTAGTATGATTCATTCTTAACCCCATAGAATCTCTCCAATTCTTACTTAGTTCTCAGGGTCAATCTTCCCTTTTCCCCAGAGTATAGAGTTCTTATGAGATCACTTTCTGTCTTTTAATGAATCTACAGAGAAAGCTGGGGAGCTGACTAATCAGATGAGAAGGTATAAAACTGACCACAGACTGGGCTTCAATTCACGTCTGAGACAGAGAGCCTGTGGCTCTCTTAGATTATATTCCTATATAAAATTTAGGCAAGAGGGAAATGCTTATAAATTCTGGAAGACGAAAGGTCCCCATGGTTACATGCTCCAGGACAAACAGGTGAGGCAGGACAAAAAGAAATTCTTTTTTAAATTGGAAAGGAAACGGTTAAAATTGCTTAAAATTTATTTTCAATTCACCTAGTGATTTAAATTAAAATAATATATTATTTAAATAATTTGTGCTCATAGTCATATATTTACATATAACTTATTTTATATAAAATAAGTATTTACATATTTAAACATTTCTATAATTAAAATTTGAAGTAATTTAAATTTTAAATTAATGTATTTTAAATTATTTTATTTACAGAACATTACTTCATGGTTCATAATATCTCACTCTACAGTCTTTGGTAAAATACCAAAGCATACATAGTAAGCTTTAAACATATAGTACATGATACATTTTGTTACTAACCACAACTGAACCGACTAACTACAGGCATGCCTTATTTTATTGTGCTTTTATTTATTGGTCTTCACAGATATTGCTTTTCAAAAAAAAATAAATTGAAGGTTTGTGGCAACCTTGCATCAAGCAAGTCTATCAGTGCCATTTTTTCCAAAAGCACGTACTCACATTGTATCACTGTATCACATTTTGGTCATTCTTGCAATATTTCCAACGTTTTCATTATTATTACTGTGTTATGGTGATCTGTGATCAGTGATCTTTGATGTTACTGTTACAATTGTTTTGGAGCGTCACAAACCATATCCACATAAGACAGTGAACTTCATTGATAAATATAGTGTGTGTTCTAACTACTCTACCAATTGACCATTCCCCAGTTTCTTTCCTTTTCCCCCGAGGCACAATATTGAAATTAGGTCACTTAATAAGCCTGCAATGGACTCTAAGCATTCAAGTGAAAGGAGGAGTCAGCTGATGGGGTAAACTTCATAGCTGTCTTATTTTAAGAAATTGCCATAGCCACCCAAAGCTTCTGAACTCACCGTTTTGATCAGTCAGCAGCCATCAATACCAAGACAGGACCCTCTACCATCCTAGAGGCTATAACTCATGGAAGGCTCAGATGATGGTCACAATTTTAGCAAAAAAGTGCTTTTAATTAAGGTATATACATTTTTTCAGATATAATACTATTGCATACTTAATAGACTACAACATAGTGTAAACATAGCTTTTATATACACTAGGAAACCAGATAATTTGTGTGATTTGTTTTATTGAGATATTCACTTGATAGCAGTAGTCTGAAACTGAACCTACAATATCCCTGAGTTATGCCTGTACTGGTTTTTAATTATTCCCTACTAAAAGGAAACAGTGATTTAGGGAGACTTAAAAGAGGCATTTTATAATAAGGTTGAGAGGAGAACCCACATCTAAGGTTTTTAATTTGTCCTATCCTCCAACTAGATATATACAATGTATTATTACTTAATATGATTGCTGAAAAATTTCCCGGATATATCAGTTTGTTTGGTCTTATCCACATTGCCATGAAGTTGCAGGGATGTTGTACTGATTGGAGTTAGCTTCAAGAAGTTAAGCTCCAAGATTATGGGGTTCAAGGCTGAATTTAAAACATCCTTATAGCAAGTTGAACTAAAGCTAGTTGAACTAATTGTCAAATTCTTGAGTTTAGTTTATAGAATTGAAGCTCTTGGGGATCCCAAAGACAACTAAGAACCAGTATAGACTGGTGCAGGTAAAAATAAGGCCTTTGCCCAGTGATATGTGGCATACTGTGTCTTTTTCCTAGTGATGAGGGCATCCTCTGTCAGTATGGATCTTTTGGAAATTTTATCTATTGTACTACAATATGACAACTGTTTGATGGGTTTGAGATATTAATCTTGCTAGAGAAATTGAGAGCAATGAATTCCTTTGATCTTGAAAATCTAACCCAACTCATAGTCTGATGATTCTTAAGGTTTATTGAGCATGTGAATTCCAGAAAACAGCCACTGATTGCAAGCACAACTATTGAAAATGACATATGGGTGAAATGTTACTTCCTTTTCAAGGATACATGACAATGTTTTTGCTGTAGATTTTTTTTGTTTGTTTGTTTCGTGGTCTGGATTTGTGACTTCGTTGGTGTAAAGAACTTCTGGTGAAGAAACTCTTTCTTATCAGTATAGACCTTCAACTATTCTCTTCAACATATAATTTTGCCTGAAAAGCTAGGAGGTTAAAGTCCCAAGAAGTCACAAGTCAGTATGTGTCAGAGGCCAGATCTGGACCAACATCTTCCTGACTCCAACACTGGTTCTTTGTCAAATACACGACCCTGTCTCTCTTTGCAAAACCATTTTGTACAGGTAGGAGATTTGTTGTTGTTGCTGTTGAAAAGTAAAATTCGAATAAAAATAGATATGTCTCCACAGGCCTAAACTGCTACTAAGTGTGACTCCCTTTGTTATTTGGATTTGATATTTTATTAGAAATGACATTAACTATTATTTAACTTTTGTCTTATGTGGATATAAATGCTCTTTACTATTGATAGAAACTCCTTAGAATACCTTAAAATTATCCGAAGAACAAAGACTCAAATAAAGGAGCAACCAAAATACAATTGGAAAAGATATCACATCTCTTTTTTACAAAGCTATAAGCTTCAGAATTACTCATATTTGAGAAGTAGCAATTTCTGTTGGCAAGGCGCATGAAAAGCGTTAGCCTCATGGGACTCCATTTGTGACAACGGAGCAGAAAGCAGTCCCTGTTCTGACAATAAAGAAAGTGACAGATAATATAGAAGTAATCAATCTGAAATGTATAGAAGATCTAAACCATGAAATGTCTTAAGAGCTGTAAGTGAGATCTTAAAATCAATACCTGATGCTACGGAGAGTCAGAGTAATGACTCTAGAAGAAGAATTTTAGTCTAAATTGTACTGAGAAGCAAGCAGTTACAAAAAAAAATTGTAGCTAGATATCATATGTCTGTTAATTAGAAATTCAAAAGGTTGTTTTTTTTAAACCAAAAAAAAATTTTGACAAGAAATGTGTTACATAACATTGCATTGCCTCACCCTCATGCCTGAAATGCATGCCATCTTCACCTCCATTTCAGAGAACTCTTCTCTTCCTTCCAGATGCATTTCAGGTACCATGATCAACATGGAGTCTTGGCCAATCCCCCAAACTGCCAGTGCCCCCTGTCCCAAACTGCTTTATATTTAATGTTATTTTATATTCATTTGTATATATTTATATATATCCTTATTGCTTCCCTGTTGAAATGTAAGCTCTTTGTGAGTAGAGATTGGTTTATGTTTTGTATTTGTATTTAAAGTACCTAGTATAATACAGGTCTGATTCATGGTAGGTGAAAAGTAAATGCTTAAAAATTGATTGAGTGAATTGAGCCTTAAAGGAGGAACCATTAGAGATGTGGGGGAAGGGTACAGGAGAGGAAGGGAGAAAGCGTTTTAGGCATTAGGAAAAGCCCAGGGCAAGGTACAAAAGTGGAAAAGCACAGACATGTTCATGAGTAGTTCAATTTACTAAATGAGTAGATGTCATGAAGTAGGGCATGGGAAGTAGATAGTGGACAGTGTCTCGTGGTAGTACAAATAATAGTCAAAGATATCCGTTGTAGAATAACATAGTCAATTCACATTTAGTACCATTACCAAATAAGTTGATGAGAAAAACACAATATTAAATCCATTTAAAAAGCCAAGTAACAACTTAGGTCAGAAGAGTCTCATATTAAGTTTTATTAGTATTTTAGTCCCCCTCCTAACAAACTGTCTAAGAAAACTTCAGTCACATTTTTCATAACCAAGTGTATATGACTGGAAAGGAAGAAAAAACTTATTCTCAGTATCATTTGGAAGATCAACAATAGAAATTAAGAATGTGACCCAGAGGAAAAATGAATATTGTATATTAGGAAACTCAGTGAACATCTTAGAGAACAATCTATTTGTCAGATATATGACTATCATGGAAAGAAATATTTCCAGAAGAATTTAAGATCAGAGAATTACTCCCGAGTACCCTCTTGATTTCCCTAAACAAACATGCAGCTTTAAATTCTAAATGCTCTTATGTTTCTCTGTGCACTGTTGAATGGTTCAACATGAGAAACTGCTATGATTTTTATCAGTAGAAGTGTCATTAAAGAAAAAGCATTATCTTCTGTTTCACTGCTGTACCCTAAGGAGCAGGGGACCTTTTAATGTGACTTGCTGTTGAAACCTTTCCTGTGTTTTCTTCATCATTAGAAAGTGAACTCCTTGAGAACAGGGACTATCTTCCTTTTCTAGTTGATAGTCAGTAGTCAAAAAACATTTATTAAGTGCCTCCTATGTGCCAGGCATTGTGCTAAGAATTGGGGATAAAAATATGAAGAAGATATTCCTTGCTCTTCCAATTGTATTCCCGAAGATAAATGCTTGAAAAATGCTTTATTCATTCTATGCACATAATTCATATTGGATAAAACATTTAATGATAAAATAATGGCAACAGCAACTAGGATTTATTTGACCTTTTAAGATTTACTGTAAAAATATGACCTTATTTGGTTCTTGCAACAGCTCAGAATCAGAGGCAACAAACATCGAATAAGCACCTGTTCTGTGCTAGAGACTGCTAAATACTGGGAATACAAAGAAATGCAAAAGATTTGCCTTCAAGAAACTCACAATCTGAGGGGAGAAGACAATATATAAGAAGAAAGTTGAAGGGGGTGGAGAGTGAAAGTTATCCAATGAGGAAGGAGTGGGAGTAATGAAATCCTACACCCAGGTGGAAAATGATGAGGTGAATTTCCTGGGTATCTTTTTTAAATGATGGAGGATCTGGGAGAAGCTCCCATATGTCCACACCCCACCCTTTCCAACTAGAAGGAGGAAGCCACCTCCTACCTCCTCCTCAGGGCAGAACATGCAGAAGAGGTGTGAACTTCAGTGTTGAATTCATCTGGAAGAACTATAAGTTCCTGGAGATCATGAAGTCCAAATATTTGCATTATTTTCCCCCTTAAAAGAGATAAGGAAACTGAGCAGGCACAGGCTGAATAACTTTCTAAAGGTCACACAGCTAGTGTCTGAGGTGGCATTTCACCTCAGATCATCCTGGTTCTGAGTCCAGTATTCTATCCACTGTATCACCTAGTAGAGGGTGGGGAAACTGTTCATGTTGGAAGGTCACATTAATATTTATCTATAATCAAATAAGGCCACATTCAAGAAACTTCAATTAGATATACTTAAAAATGTACATCATCTTGTAAAAACCTAACTGTTATGTAGTTAATAATTTCAAAAAAATGAAAACTATTTGTTAATTTTAAAGGTGATAAAGATTTTAATGACTTTGTTGTGTCTGGTTTTTGTTGGAAAGCATTTAAATGTTTGGTTGTGGCATGGAGGTCCACAGTTTCAGTTGATCCTCCAGATGATATCAGTTATTTGTGACCTTAAGCTTATCTTGATTTGGGTTAGGTAGGAGAATGTAGATTTGTGGCAGTAAGTAGTTGAAAAGCCAGAGATGCGGGTATTCTACTGCTCTTCTCCATATTTCAATTGGATCTTTCTTAGCATCAGACAATGACTTTAAAATGTTATGTACTAAGAACTCGATCAATTCCATCTGTAGTTCTTTAGGTGCCTTGGTAATATCAACTCGGTGAGTCTGAAATGCTCATTTGAATGTGATGTCATGTTTCTCAAAATCAGTGAACTTTTCATTGTATTTTCCAATTAGTAGGTCTATAACAGCTGTTTATTCTTCAAATCGTTCACATGACCTTTGCTAACTGGGGAAGATGTTCATTCAAAATTTCCTTTTGAAGAAGTGTCTTGGAAAAAGGGCTTTTTTTTCAAGTGCTTAGTTGTTTTTTTTTTTTGGCACATTCGTATATAGACTTAATTTTACCTTACAAAGAAATATCCAAGTCATTTTGATTTGACATATCACACAGAAATGCAGTATTCCTATAGAATTTTCCTATCAATAATTCACATTGTTGATTCTCTTCATAAAATTTAACTATCTGTTCCCACAGAGATAAAAATTTTGGCTAACACCTGTCCCTGTGATAGCCAATACACTTTAGAATGATATGGCAAATCTACTCTGAATACCTCATTGTTCAGCTTTAGCATGTTAAGAAATTGCTGATGCCATGTTGCATTTGCATGAATATAGTTAACAATACTTACAACTTGTCACAAAGTATCACTTAAAATAGTAGCTTTTGCACAGAAATATTGCTGATGCAAGATAGAATGAAAAGAAATGAGAGCAACTGGATCTTTTAATACTTTTTTTTATCCATGCAATGAACCCTTCATATTTTCCTGTCATTGAAGGTGCACCATCTGTACATATACTCACTAAATTTACCAAATTCAGTCTAATTTCACAACATTTATCTTGAAAGTTGATGATATCTACTCCCCTTGTTCTATTTGCAAGAGTGCTCAAAACGAATAACTCTTTGTAGGAAAGAAAATCTTCTGTTATGATCTGAATGAAGTATAAAGCCTGTACCGAGTCAGTAGTATTAGTTGATTCATTCAAAATGACTGAATAATATATATTTTCCTTTTGAAGTATTGCATGAAGTTGTTCTGTTAAGATGAAGGCTAATTCATGCTGCCAATCAGTTATGGTTCCCCTTGAAAGAGACAGTTAGTACTTTGAAACGTTATTGGGGTCTGAGCATCCTACAACTTTGACAACACATTCTTTCACAATTTCTACACCACTAAATGGCTTGCTTTTCCCCTTCCCCCAAGTATATAAGCTATTTTATCAGTTGCTTCAGTGGCATTATTTCCAGTTCTTATTGCTGCTTGAAAGAATTATCTTTGCTTTTGCTTTTCATCTTTTAATTACTACAATACAAGCTTTCATGTCTCTTCCTCAATTAAAATATTTATGCTCCTTATGAGTGTTATAATGCTGATGAGCACTGACTTTTCTTCAATGTTAATAATATTGTATCATAAAGCAAGCAGATCATCTTATCTTTAGCAGAAACAAGATATATTGCAGTTCCCAATCCTCATTAAAAAATTGGTTTTCTTCCCTCTGTGTTCTCTTGGTCTTCTTTAACATGATTCACTGTTAAGCAGACAGAATTAAAAAATACTGTCAAGCTGTGCAATTATTCACAAATTCCTCTTCAAACAGAAACACAATGTACCATTGTCAAAAATTGGTAACAGACTGTTGTACTTGATCCCCATAAATTCTCACCAACCAGCCTTGTGAAGTACTAGCACCAGTCATGTGGGGGAAGTTAGAACTAAATTATGAGTGTAGAACAATCAATTTATCCATTATGGCTTATGAATTTTCTAATAGTACTGGACAATTTGGGAGGATTATTTTTTTGGAACTTATTTTTTTCTTTAGTATTTTAAATGTGTTCATTTAAAAAATAAAATAAAAATATAAAAGACAAACAAAATGTATTAATAAAAATAAAAGGATTTGTTCTATAAAATTTGGATTCAGTCAAAAAGCCACATTTAAGACCTTAAGGCCATAGATTCTCCAACCCTGACATAGTATTAAGGGAAAGATAGGAAGTTCACAGCATTATTTTCTGGAATAGGGCCCTGTGATTTGACTGGCTTAGACTTCCATGTTTATTATGAATTGTTGGAATATCTTGGGAGGTTTAAGGTAATTAGCAGATTTTGTCCATCAGAATTATTAAAATGCCAAAAACTTACCTAGATTTCCAAAGTCCATTAATGTGCCTAGGCTTACTTTAGAATGGAAAAGGTAATTTCAGTATGGAATTTAAAGTAGCGGGGAGAACCGGAATGGTTTGACTCCAGTAGAATGGAAGTTCTTTAAGGACAGAGGCTGTCTCTTTTGTCTTTGTATCCCTATTGTCTATTATGGGGCTTTATGCATAATGGATGCTTAATGAATGCCCCTTGAATCAAATTCTTCCCATCCTAGCCACAAGGTTCCCAAAGCATCCTGAATTCTTGTCATATATCCAACCTTTTTGATGTTTTGGGAAAGAGGAGGGAGTCAGTGATCCAATAAGCATGTGTCAAACACTACGATGTGCCAGGCATTGGGTTAAAGTTCTAAGGATACAAAGAAAATAAATGACTACTACTAGCCAAGCAGATGTTTCAGGAGCAGCTACTATTCACATCTGGAGAACAGGTACAACTAGACTCTAGTTACTAGTTACAATTAGATGGTCTAGTTACTAGACCATGTCTAGTACCAACTCTTAGCATCCTCTATCTATCAAAATAGGCCCTCCATATACCTCACCAGATCCCACATTGGGAAATGTACAACTTTGTGGTGAACAGTAACCATTTATCAAACCATGAATTTCAGTATGTCAAACTTCTCAGTACCCAGAAGTATTGTATCCTGATCTATGAGGAAGATGTAGATATGGTCTATAATATCAGAGGAGATAATGGTTTGTGAATTTCTTGAATTAGAAGGTAGAAGCACAGCATGGTGATGACTTTATGAAGGAATTCGCCACTATAACCCATAGGTACAGTCTTTGGTACCTTTAATGATGTTCATAAGATTTTTTTTTAACAAAGAGCCCTACTAAGCCCCAGGTTGTGCTTCAGGGGGGATCAGAGGAGAACCAACAAACCAGTATCCCTTAGTCCCTGTCTGGTAGTGAAACTTGACTTTGTTTGGTTAAATCCCTCTGTCTGACTAAAGGGAAACCCTTGGTTGGTCAGTATCAAGCCCTAGCCTGCCATGTAGGGCATTGCAATTGGATAGAGAATTTCCATGTGAAATTAATCTGGATTTTGAGTAGGAGATCAATTCAAGCTATTTGTATAGTGGAGTTTTCTGGGAATAGGGTTCTACAACATCACCCATTATCCACTGTTTTCTATCCTTAAGCTCAGAATTATGCATATAACATCTCTATAGGAACTGAAGTGAGGAGAAGAAGGGAAAAAGGCATGATTTAGCTCTGGTCATAGCAATAAATAATCCATAGTAACTCCCTCCCCCCAATCTAAGGGAAGAACACCAATAGAAGTGAAAGCAATTACTTCAAAAGCTAATTTTTAGTATTCTAGCAGTGTCCTAATAGTATGGTAGGTTAGAAGTAGGGGAACGGAATGAAAGTCACACAGACACAAGTGAATAAAATAAAAGAATAATGAAGACAGGGGAAAGGAGGATTAAGAACAGTTCTGCCTTTCCCTAAGTACTACTTCAAGCCTGCTAATTTTACTTCTTGCCAATTATTTTTGCTCATTTTGGGTCTCCCTATTGTGTTTTTTAAAAAATTGCATTAGGAAAGTTTCCTAGGTCCAAGGATGTTTGTCCTCCTTGATTATTGTCCAATTTCATATGTCTTTTCATTCTTTGGCGGGGGGGGGGGGCAAGTGAACTTTATCCCACAGACTATATGTAATTCTTTTTTTAGTTTAATTATAATTCTTCAATAGATACACTCTCTAATAAGATACATCTTAAAGTGCCTGATTATCTGTACAGCTTAACTTAGACTATCAGCTTTTCCAATCAGTTAAGCACCATCTACTTTTCCTCTTCATGGGAAGCTTTATGTTTTTGTATTTTTCCCCAGTTCTGATTGTAAATCTTCATTCCTAGCCCTAATCACTGGTTTCATCTTCTGTCCCTGGGTGTTTTCAGTGTCTGCCCCCAAGCCTGGAATCCTTTCCCCTCCTTATCTCTACGTTGTGGCATTCTTCAGGTCTCAGCCAAAACCCTACAAAAAAACCTCTTTTTTGATCGCCTTTTCTATTATTAGTACTTTCCCTCTCATCTTCAATTTATTGCTTATGAATAGTTGATTGAATGTTGTCTCCTCCTTCATACTGTGAACCCTTTAGCAGGGACAGTTCTTTATCTTTCTTCTTAAGCCCAGCACTTAGCAAAAGTGCCTAGTATACAGTAGGTACTTAATGCATGCTTGCTGACTGATTGGCTTAGTATACCTCTAGTGCAGGTATTTTAGCTTGGTTTAGTTTTCTTACTATGATTTTGGGGCCCTGGATATTTACAATTCTCCTATGCAACATTCTACCCAAAATTCCCTAAGATATTCCTCTTCCAGGATAGCCTTTGAAAGGGTAACTGTCTACACACCACCACAGAGCATTTCTATATAAATCATTTTATTTTGCCAGTAAGAACCAGAACCAATACTGTTTTTCAGAGTTGTACTACCATTTGAAAACTCATGATTACATTAAGCTATCCTTTGACTGGTCTTTAGTCTGAAATGCCAGTGGTAAGTTAAAACTACACAAAACTAAAACTAAAAAGCTAAAACATGACAACATTTTTGTTCTCTGACTTCTGGACCCCTAGGGAGAAATTAGAGTCTCCAGGAGGGTTCCCCTGATCCCTATATACATCCCGCTTATATCTTTTGTTCTGAACCATAAGGACTTCATTAGGACTCTCTTAGAGTGGCTTTGTGAGGAAAATTCAGACCAGTTGATTTTGCTTCCTTCCATTCATTGTCTTACCTCTACTAGGTATTGAGTAAATGGTAATTTACTGACTCTGATTGCCATTTGCCTTCACATTTATTGATTTGTTTCCTAGTCTTATCCTTCTTCTTCTTTTCCTGGAATGCCAACTCTTGATCTTTGCTATGTATGTGAACATAGGCTCCTGGTCTTTTCCACTTTGGGCTCCTCTGCTAGCTGCTATTGTACCTGCTTGATTGACTTTGGTTGGAAATATCTGCAGTTATCCCTTCCACTTTGTAGGAGTTAAGGGCGTAGCATCCCCACGTTCTGGAAAATCCATGTAAATTTTTTTGGTCCTCCCTTCTCACCCGAGAAGTCTGAAAATTATTATGGTATTAACAGATAAAATATGTTGATATATAATACTATACATGTAATTTATGCATTTTTTTAGTTTTTCAACTTTTTAAGTATTATCAGCTGGCTTTCTCATATCATCTGCAACTTCCACAAAACTTCCCCCAAATTTCCATTTAATTTCATATGCTGACCCATGATATTGAAACCATGATGGGGAAAGTCATGCTGTGGAATGCATAGCTGTAGAGGATTCCTTGCTCTGTGAACTACCATCTCAAGTCCACTTCCCTGTCCTGCTGATTCTTGGCAGTACTTGACTCTATAACTTCACCTCCAGTCTCCACTTAGACATCTATTTTCACAGCCCAAGAGGGGCCATTTCCACAATTCTACTTACTGATTAAGTTCTGCCTACTAGCTAGATGGTCTCTACTGTTGTTCGGTTATGTCTGACTCTTCATGATCCCATTTAGGATTTTCTTGGCAAAGATAATGGAGAACTTTGTCATTTCCTTCTCTGGTTCATTTTTATAGATGAGCAAACTGAGGCAAACAGGGTTAAGTGACTTGCCCAGCATCACACAGCTAGTAAATCTGAGGCTAGATTTGAACTCAGGTTTTCTTGACTCTAAGTACAGTGTTCTACCCACTGCATCACCTAGCTGCCCTCACATCAAAACATTACTTTTGCTCTAATAATCATCAACCAATGGTATGACTGTAACTTAAGTTATCCTTAGAAAAGGTTAGTTTTTGGTTTATCCTTAAACCAGAACCAAAATTTGCATCTTTCCATGTCTTATTCTTATTTTCCTCTTCTGCGAGTAGCATCATCATTCTCTCAGTTTTCCAGCCTTCGGACCTCAAGATCACCTTTGACTCTTTCTTTTTTCATCTCCTACATCCAATCTTTTGTCAAGTCCTGTCCATTTAACTTCCACAGTGTTTTGCCTTTGTTCCTTTGCATTTTATGAGCAGTATACTCTATATACATGCATACATATTCACACATACTTGCACATATATGTATACACTTGTATATGTAGGTACATGTATATATGTGTGTGTATATAATCAAATACATGACATGGTACTTTCCCTTACTCTCTCCCACACAGATCACTCTAGTACAATTTGTTTAGCTCCAATTCTTTTCCTGTTTTAATCTGCTCTACATCAATTCTAGATTAATCTTCTTAGTGAATTAATCTGAGAAGGTTATTCTCCTACTCAGATCTTCAAGAACTCTCTGTTGCTTACTAAATAAATACCAAATTCCTCTACTCAACATTGAAACTTGCTCCAAGTTGTATTTCTAGATTATTTCACACTATTCCTTTTATTATATACATGACAATCTACCTAAACAGATTACTTGCTATCTCTTAAACATGTTCTTTGATGTCTTTTGTTTAAGGCCATCTCATTTTATCTTTCATCATGACATTTTGTAGACCCAGAATACCTTTCCTCCCATCTTTGTTTGCTGAAATCCTCTTCATCCCTTGAGGATCAACTTAAATGCCATCTCTTCCATAAAGACTTCCTGATTTGCCTGATTAAAGTGTTGTTCCTCTCTTTGAACTCCAAAGCATTTTATTTGCACCTCCCTTATGTATTTAGCACATTCTGCTGTATTTATGCATACCTCACGTGCTCAATTATATACATTGCAAGCTCCTTGGAGAAAGAGACTATATTTCACTCATTCGTTGTCTCCTTGAGCATCTGGCACATGGCTTGCATATGGCAGGTACTCAACAAATGCTTGATAAATGAATGAAAAAATTTCCCCCTTATGATTAGAGCCTATTTTCAATTAGTCAAATCAGTAGGATATGACAGTAGTACAAATAATTGAAACCCAGAGAAAATTCCATATCTAATTTTAACCAATACTATCAACTTTCAAACCAAACCTTTTTTTTTTGCCAGCTGCAGGAAATATATTACTAGAGAGACTAACGGTAAATGTAATAGCTAAAAGTTGTACCTCTGGATTGGAAAGGGAGAAAATAGTTTAGTTAATTTACCAGTGTTCATCAAAAATATATTTAATTTAAATGAGAGGATTAAGAATGCCATAACCAAGGACATGTTTTGATATTCAATTTTGTAGAATTGGCTATAACTTATGTTTTATAATGAAGACTGGAGTTCTACTAAAATATTAAAATACAAACCATGTTTAAAATCATAAGAGTCCAAAATATATATTGTATACCAGGCTTGTCTTAAATAACAAATGAATATATGTTCTGAAAGAAAATAGCTACATATGAGATTTTCAGTAGGATTTGATCTTACTGAAAAAAATTAAAACTAAATTCCCAGTACTTTCTTAAGACTGTTGATCCCAAAATATTTTAATTATTTTGAAATTACTTTTATGGTTATTAGAGTTGTTATTTCTGATTTCCACCATGATCAACAAACATTTACTAACTTTCTTTCATTAGTAGATGGAGATACAAAGAAATCTATTAAATTCAGACTGATATACATATATTAGGTGACTACTGTGGTGCAAAGAAATGGGGCAGATGTTAGAGATACCAAAATGAAAAAAGAAATAATCACTGAGTTTTAAAAGCACACACACACACACACACACACGCACACACACACACACACACACACACACACACACACATATATATATATATATATATATATATATATATATATATATATATAAAATCTAATATATCACATAGTACTTGCCAAGTAAGAGAGATGGGATGTGTATACTAAAAGATAACTAATTCTATTAAGTTCCATATTCTGAAGAAGGAGGACTGCCAGTGAGTACTGGAGGAATATAGGAGAAGGGTTGGACCACTAAGAAAAGCTTAATGGAGAAATAGAGTCTTGATCCCCAAGAAACATTTTAGACAAGTGAAATATATGATGAGAAGGGTGTTCCACATAAAGGGAATCATGTGGGCAAAGGAGCTGTTTGTAGCAACAAGGGGAGGAGATGGGACTTTATCTAATAATCACTGGAAGACTGAAGTCTTCTGAGGAAGGGAAAGTGATCTACTATGTATTCTTTTGGGGAAGTTAAAATGGAAACTTTTGTAAGCTACTCTTCATGATATCATTTTCTAGTATAATCTAGTTCCTCCTTTGGTGGATTCTAACTTTTTTCCTTGGTTTAAATAACCATCCTAACTTTTTATAGATTATTTTTTTCTTGATTTAAATATCCCATTTTTAGTAGACTTTTCATTCCATATACATTTACATGTAAATACATATATTTACATTTCATATACTTTTATGCATATTAAAGTCTAAGATGATTTTCACAGGATCTCAGTGTTGGAAGAGACCATAGAGGTTTTCTAGTTCAATTCATACCAGAATAAGCATCAATAAGACACTTGAGAAGAAGTCATCTAACTTTTACTTAAAGACTTCCAACTGATGGAGGAGCCTCCATTTCCCAGGGCAGTCATATCTACTTTTGGAGAACTCTAATTGCTAGGAAATTTTACCTTGATGTCAAGACTAAATTTCCCTGGATTGTTTCATACTAACTAATATCTATCCATTTCCTCCTTAACTTTATAATGGTCAAGGTGATTTCTGAATACGGGAAAAAGACTTTATATTTTGCCTTATTAAATTTCATTTCATTTGAGTTAGCTTATTGTATTATAAATTTAAGATCTTAACATATTGCATGACAAAGGCATGAATCCTGACCTTATTGTGCAATGTTAGTGTTAGCATTATTTGTTGTAAATTTGATAAGCATGTTTTCTGTGCTCTTATCCACGTCAATGCAAAACATATGAACCAGCACAAGGTCAAAGAATAGGTTCCTTGGACTCTCCAGGGGAGATATTAAAAACAGATAACAGACCATACAATTTGTTTGTAGTAATGACTATACTAGTTTGTATTAAGCTAGTTCTAACTGTCCTGTTATCTAGGCCACACGTCTTTGTCCTTTTTCCCAAGACAGCAGGAGGGACTTTGCAAAATGCTTTAGTAATATCCAGAGAAACTCTACCTATAGTATTCCCCCCGATCTACTGGTCTACAAACCTTGCCAAAATAGGAAATAAAGTAGGTCTGCTATGACCTGGTCCTCTTCTTTTAAAAGGTTAATATCTGTCTTTTTTTTAATATCACAATCATTTCCTGATTACTTGTCATCCAATGAACTTTCTCTTGTAAGATGAAAATTGAAAATAAATAAAAGTTAAGCAAATCTATTACCGTAAATTTGAAAGCATATGCCACATTTCTTACCTCTCTCTGAGAAGTTGTTTTTTAACATCTGTTTTCCAGCACTGAAATTGATCAATACAATTATTTAGAACTCAGCTTTCTCTTTTAGCTTTGTTTCGTAACATCATTTCTATGTTCTTATATCATATTTCTCATTTTTTATAGCACAATAGTATTCTGTTATATTTGTATATCATAGATTTTTCATTCATTCCCCAATGAATAGGCATTCATTTTGTATCTAAGTTTTTGCAACTGCAAAAAAGTGATATTCTCAATATTTTGGTATATGTATGTATATATATATGGATGTGTGTGTATGCATATATAGATAGATAAATTGATATAGATGTACACACATTTTTTCTTTTGATCTTTGACCTTCTCTGGGTATATATGACTCTTGCCTTATGATTTTAAATTATTTTCTAGAATACATGTACTAAATCATAGCTCCATCAAAAATATATCCATGTGCCTGGCATCACCTGATCACCTGTCCTTGATACTGCTCTGCTGCCTCTTTGTGATCAGTACTTTCTTTTAGAGGTGTTGGCTAATCATCTCTTAAATAATATGCTATGGAATGGTGCCAGGAATTGAGGTCAAACTCACTACTCTTATAACTTGGAGATTTCATTCTCTTTACCTTTTATTAAAAAAAAAAATTAGACCAACTGTTATTCCTCTCTGAAATACCTGTCTAGTTCTCCATCATGGACAGTGGCTCAACAACTGTACCTGTCATTTCTTTCAGTACCTTGGGATGTGGTATGTCTGAGCCTAGTGAAACATTCATCAGTAATCAATTAGATTTCAATTGTATGAATAGTGAAAGAAATAGTAGACACTCATCTTGTTCTTATAATTTACCTGTCCAACTTTTCCCCTTGGGAAAAGGGATGCCCCATATTGAATTTGGATATACAAGGAGCCAGGAGAATGTGGAGAACGATAGAGAAAAGTCCCTTTAACGTCTTGGGAAAATGCACTGTTGAGACTTGACTTTCACTTCATAGTATAGGAACAACTGGCATTTGGGGCCCATGGGGAGCAGATTCACCTAATAACATAAAGCTGAGGTAAATTGGTTTACTACATGCCTATTGTAGTATTTTTTCATTATTTCTATGCAACTTGAAAATAGTTTAGGCAGCATAACAAAAAATAATGACACTTATAATGTTTACTTTATATATTTTAAAATCTGAGATAGGATTTTTCAATTAGATGTTAGTCATGCAAATAATTTAAACCAACTGCCCACCTTTTTTCTTCATAATTTGCCTGTCGAGCTTTTCAGTAATTTTTCATATAATCCCTTGTCATTTAAGGATAAATCTTAGAAAGCAGAGGCATATAAAATAGGCCAAACTCAAGGAAAGCAAAATAAAATCACAAATGACATCTAGTGAAAAAAACATGAAAGGGAATTGTCTTTAATTAGTTCACAGTTGGAGATTGTTCATACTGTTTATTTTAGTTAAGTCTTTCATTTGGGGAGAAACAAGCTATTTAAATTCTAGGTTGCTTGGGGGTAGGGACATACTTATGGAGTAAGGCCCTATCCTCACCACATTCTAACTTTGGTGGGGGGAAATTTGCTGTCTTATAACGCATGGTTTTCTTTAAAGGTTTGTAACATCCATGCCTTTGGAAAACCAGTTTAATATGTTAGTAAAGAAGCTGCCACATAGCAAACATGAAAGCTCTAGCACATTTTAGCCAAAATGTATACATTCTAAATCTCTAAATTATTATGTCAGAAACATGGAATACATATCTACGATTTTTCTGGCTGGCATTTAGGTCTAAATATTTCCTATATGCATTTTCTATATGTAAAATGATAATTCTAGAGAACTTTAGAAAAGGGGAATCCTGATACAAAAAGGTGGGAAGCTACTTGGTTTGGTCATTTTTGCCTAAAGAAAGTAAATGTCAATTTCTTCCTCAGAAACACTAATTACTTTTATCCTAGCAATTCAAGGGCCCAAACTTCAGTTATCTTTGGGTCTACATTGCTTTCTCTTGCCATTAGCTCAGTTCAGTTTCAGACTTTTATCATGCTTTTCCAGGGATACTGTGTGAGCCTATCTTTAAACTTACTAACTTGCTCTCTCTGTCTTTGTTTCTCTTTTTGTCTCTTTGTCTCTTTCTCTCTGTCTCTGCCTGTCTCTCTTTTTCTCTGTCTCCAGTTTTCATTAATCTTACATTTCTCCATCAAATTAAGGCACTCCAACAATCTCAACTTCTTATATACTGGGTGTAATTGACATTTTCCCCTCCTGGACTCTAATCAATTTCCCCATTTGTTTGTCCACTTCTTGCCCCCTCCAATCCTATACTACCCAGATCGTACCCAAGCTTTTTGTGTCCCTCACAACTAGGTCTTTGGCAATTTATATTCTTGGAAAGGGTTGTTGCAGCTAAATACTAAGTGTTAATTCTAAGGTAAATGTCCAGGTGTTTCGGAAAACAAAGTGCTAAGCTTCCCAAGGGTGTTAAGGAGTAATTAGTCTTATGTAAACCTGTCCCCAGGTTTACTGTCCTTGTAATCCTTTTGGTCAAAGCCATCTGCAGAAATGCTGAGGTTTTCATGACATCACTCCTTTCTCACTGCCATCCTCCTGGTTATATTTGATTCCACAGAGATGTCAATAGATCAAATTCCATCAAAGGTCTCTGTGATTTGCTGGATCAGAATCCTTGCAAGGGGGAAAGTTAATGGAGAAATTAGGGATTATATCTTCCGGAGAAGTTAAAAACAAAAATTGAACATGGTAGGAAGGAAGGCTAGGGGAGTCACCATGGGGAGTATTTAGTATGGAAAATATTGATGATGGTGTCATTATGAAGATAACAACAGCAATAATAACTGACATTTACATTTACTATGTTTCAGGTACTGTGCTATGCATTTTTTCCATTATTAATTCATTTGATAATAGTAGCATTTGTTTTGCAGGATTGTTGCTTGTAAGAAGTGCTTAGCACAGTGCCTGGAACATAGTAGGTACTTTATGAATGCTTATTTTTTCCCTTCCCCCCTCCCTCCTCACAACAACCCTGGCATATATTATGAGAGGAAACTGAGGCAAAACGTTAAGGGACTTGACTGGAGTCATATAGCCATTAAATGTCTGAGACAAGATGTGAATTTAGATCTTCCTGACTCCACGTCCAGTGCTCTCTCCACTGAAGTGTCTCTTTAGCATGGTATCTAGACTCTAAGGAAAGCTCTGATTCAGGTAATTTTTTGAGTTTATCAGATTCTTGAATATCTAAATGAGTAGTTGATGGAGAAAGTTTCTGATTCCCTGATGAAGGCTGTTGTTTCAGTACCAATAGATGATGCCACTTGCCTATGGCATTCAGCATTCTATCATTGTAGGGTTTCATGAAAGGACAGAATATACTCACATGTCCTATACCACACACATATAGACATATGTACACACAAACACAGACATACACACATATGTGTATGCACATATTATAGATAAATATGTATATGTATATATAAAATTTATGACTGGTCGTTTAAAAAAAGGAAAGTTATGAAAATTGAGTGTGTTTGGGAGGGAAGGTGGTGTGAGGTTATAATTTGGGTTATTTTTGTCATTGGTAAAATCTCCTTCATTCCTGGGAGAAAAAGGCATCCAAAAATTACATCAATAAATATTCTACTTAATTTTCTATGTTTCAAATATTGTTACTGTTTCTGAATTAGAATTCATTGAGCCAATGGTCTAGATGAAAAGGGAACTCCTTAAAGTTTTCTTGAGGAAGAAGAAACTATTCTCTGGTAGAAGGGTCCAGAAAGAACAAAAAGAGATCCCTTTAAGGTGTCTGATAGGGAAGGGATCCAAAGAGGAAGAAGATGAAGAGAAGAGAGAAGGTTCTGGTTTCAGAAAAGGCTGGAGGAAGCTGAGGAGAGTGGCAGGAGACAGGACTTGGTGTAGAATCAGCATGTAGGCAACCTTATGAGCACTTAAAGAGACAATAAAAAAACCCTAACTAGAATTAAGCTAGTCTGATGGCAAGGAGATTGGGTTTCCCTTTAGTCATTGTGTAGATCTGAGTATCTCAGTAAGCCAGTTGTGGACTTTTCTATTTTTTCTCTGTGTATAAATAATTTACCTGCCTTTCAACTATCCTAAGTAGTCTTACCAGGGTGGAATTTAGGTTGGCTAGTAACAAGACTTTCCTAGGATTCAGGATGAGAAACTGAACTCAAAGCAAAGGAATATCCATGAAAAGAAACCTTGATTCATTAGTACAAGAGTTACAAGAGTTTATGGTTGCTCCCTGAGATTATTCAGCATTCATAGATTTGTAAAGGTTTCCTTCCCTAAACTCAGAAATGGTAATTTTATTTTCACTGCATGTTTAAAAAGGAAAAAAATCATAAGGCATTGGTATTCCTTCATAAATTGAATAATAAATTTTAAATCTATGTAGAAAGTTGACTTACTTCAGTAAGTTACCACAAGAGTAATTGCTCTTGGAGTAAAATTAATTGATTTTAAGATTTACAAGTTGCCTCCTTGTGATAGCAGAATCAAGTTTAGAAATGTTTTAAAATATTTTAATGTAATATTTTGAAATTAACAATGATCCAATATAATACAGATTCATATTTTATAGAAAACAACTATAGTAAATAAGTATGAAAATAAATTATATTGTTTCTGGAGATTAAACATAAATACATAGAGCTATTTTGTTCTCCGAAAGAAAAAAATATGACATTCTTTCTCTTATCTGTATTTCTAAAACACTATGTTAGTATCTAGGTGATGAGACAGATACTAGATGAGAAAATTTCCAATAGCACCATGTTAAATTGATGAGAAAATAATTACTGTATGGAAAAATGGTAAAATTCAATTTTTAAAATTTATTTGGAAGGTTAGACAATGATATATTGATTTTTCTTGATATGTTGACCATGGTTAATGATGACATGCAATCTGTGAGAGGTAAAATAGTACAGTGGGTGGAGAACCAGCCTCTGAGTTAGGAAGGTCATAGTTTAAGGTCTGTTTTGGAGGCAAGTCCCTATAGATCTCAGCGTTCCAGGAAAATCATCAAAATCATAGATTAAAAAGCAAGTCTTGATTTTCATTGTCTGAAGGAATCATTGAAAAAAAATACAGTAGTCCAAACCCTGTCCTTCTTAACCTGTCTGTAATTTTTGACATTGTCTATTGCTTCCTACTAGATATTCTCCTCCCTCAGCTTTTGTGACATTGCCCCATTCTGGTTCTCTTGCTAGCAGTCTGGTCATTCAGTTTCTTTTGCTGGAAATGTATTTTGTTACCTCTACTCAACCAGTCCTGCCTCCAAACTTTCCTCTTGGAGTTGAGGGTACCATCTTCCCTCCAGTGACTCAAGTTTACAATTTCTGAGTGTCTCTTGTTACTTCCCTCTCCCTCACTGGCTCTATCCAGTCAACTTCCAAGTCTTATCAATTTTATCTTCACAAAATCAGTTGTATTTATCTCTCTAGCACAGCAACAACTCTGGTTCAAGCTCTTATCACTTCCTTCTGATCTACTGCAGTAACCTAGTAACTAGATTCCCAGTTTCTAGCCTCTTCTTTCTTCCATTTATCCTACCATATTTACTAAACTGATTTTCCTAAAGCATGTTAGCCCTTTGCCTTTCTTTGCTCAAAAAATCCTCAGAAGTTCTCTATCACCACTAAGCCAAAATATGGATTTCTCTATTTAGCATTTAAAGCCCATCACTTTCTGACTTCAACCTCTCTCCCAAAGAATTTCACATTCACACACTCTAGATTCCTGTCAAATGGTTTTCTTGTTCACTGACTTGAGCATTCTCTGTTTGCCTCAGTTTCCCCTTCTGTAAAATGAGGAATAATAATAGCACCCACCCCTCAGAATCAAATGAGATAATAATTGTAAAGTGCTTAGCACAGTACCTGGCACATAGTAAGTGTTACATAAATATTCTTGTATTTATTATTCCTTACCTCCTCAGCACTTAGAATCCCTAGTTTGCTGTCATGCTCAGCTATGGGAAACCTTTCTGATCCTCTTAATTCTCTCCCTCCTTTAATATCACATACACCTTCCTGTCTCCATTTTATACCCACCTCACTTCTACCTTCACAGGGAATTTTAAGCTTCTGAAGAGAAAGGGTGATTTTCCCTTTTGTTTCTGTGTCCTTGGTAACTAGCAAAGAGTCTTATACATGGTAAATACTTAAGAAATGCTTTTTGGATTAGATTTAAAGCTACCAGATGGTCAAAGTGGTGAGTTCTTTCTAATCTTTCTTATACCTTCAAGGCAGTGTCCCAGAACCTTTCTTTCCACTAACCCCAAACAGCTCAGGGTACCTTTTTTGCCTCTTGTCTCGGTTACAAAAATTCTTATAGATGTCTTTGCCACATCTTGAAGGTGCTAGTTGGGTAGTAGCTATTATAGTTATATGATAATAGTACTCTTAAATTAGCTAGTTTATAACCAGGAAAGAAGAGACTAAATCTTCCTTATTTGCTATGGAAATTGGTTGTCTGAAGTAGAACCATGTAGCCTTGGAAAAGGAAGTCTAGCAAATTAGCTGATTCCTAGAGTAATTGCTTTGTCAGGTGCACTTCTAATGGATTTATGAAGTTTAAATAGAATGTAAAGAGAAACTATCTAGTTAGAGAATGCAAGGATTTTATATATTTTTTCTATCCAGTAGAATTTAAAAATTGTGTTTCATAAGTCAGAGTGGACTTTTAAACTTAGAGACCAAAAAGTACTTATAGAAGAGAAGAAAATAATAGGTGAATTTCATAACTGCCTAGATTTACCCACAATTCCCAAGGAATAATTTTCATTCCAACCTAAATTTTCAAGTAGCCAATCAAGCTTTTCCCTGATCCTCTCCAGTGGTAACAACCTTCTTCCATTCACTTGCTCAGTCAATATGCAACCCAAAGACATCCTTATGTACATTTATGGCCTTATTTTAGTTTGAATTTTGACACTGCTAGTGTAAGACATTTTTTCAGGTATCCGTTTCCAATTTGGAAACCTAAAGGCCAATGATCAGTGAATAGTTTTTAGACATTCTCTTATTTCCTATTATTTGCCCCCTCCCATTTGCCGTGGGACAAATAACATCAAATATCTCGTATTAAATTCAGTCTACTCGTTGGTGCATTGTTTTCCATTATATCTTCTACATTTAAGTTATTGACTGAAGAACTGCTGAGAATAAAGAAAAGGGAAATTTCTTCTTTTTTTTCTATTTTTCCTCACCCCCCCATTATATCACTGATTAAGAATCTCTTAATATATAAGCATCCCCACTCTTTCATAGTAGATAAAATTCAATTTATTTGTTGCTTGATATCTTTAGTCATTTATTCCACTAATATTTATTATGCACCTATGTGAGATGACCTTAATGTAAAAAAAATCTCTTAGAAGCACAGGCATATTAATAATCCCAGTCTGACTAGACTGGGGTAATTTAAGCATAAATGAGTTTAAGATCTACTAATATTTGTAGGGAGCAGACATGATCTCATTGATAGTAAGTACCTTCTTCATCAAGGGAAAGCTGTTGGAAGGAGTACTTACCCCGTGCCTACCTTTTAATCCTGTGTGGTTTTTGATATGTCCGATCATAAATTATCTACCCAATGTGCTGACTTCCTCTAGGTCGGTGACTACCAGACTTACTACTACTAATATTACGACTCCCTTTTAACATTAATCATCTTTTTTTTCAGACCCTTGACCCAACGTGATAGTAGTTGTACTTTTACTATCTATTAATTTAAAATAAATAATGCAAAAAATTGGTGCAATATAGATTTGATGATTCTTTACAATAATTCTTCCTTGCCTCCCCTCTTCCTTGAGAACCTTGGCTCACAAGTTGGAGACCATTGCTCCAGATTTTAAGACTTTCAGCAATTTACGTGTACTGACGAAAACTCTAGTATCCATTATCCATGCTCTTTTTACATGACCAGCTTACCTATTTTTAAAGCTATATATTTCTTTGATGGTAACTTTTATGCTATTTCTTGAGTATAATTATTCAATAGTAACAAATTTCAACCTACTCAAGTCTTCCAGTTGTTTATCCAATGCTTTTTAGGTGAATCACAATTGTAATTCTTTTCAAATTGTGATCTTTAGAGTTTACTCTGATACAAACAAGAGACTTCATCTTTTTAAATAGGAAAACATTTAGAGAGAAGAAGAAGTAGGTATTTGTTTTAAAAGACTCTGGTGTTTTTGTAGCTCTCTGTGTGGTGAACTTTTTTTCTAATTGTTTGATATGTTTTCCTTTTATGAAATATAAAAATTAATCCCTCAATATTTAAAATATTTTATCACCATGATCATGGATTTCTTGGTATGGTCCAGTTACGCTTCCTGATTTCCCCATTTTAGTATCATTTATATTTTTCCAAAGTAGAGATTGACAATTTAAAGAATCTCATTGAGTTCATAGGTTAGGTTTAGAGCTTTAGAGTTAGAAGGGACTTTAGAAGTCAACTAGTACAACCCTGTCATTCCACAAATGAGCAAACTGAAATCCGAGGATAAATGACTTGTTCACATTGTTATAGGTAAAGGTCACATTGGTAATAGGTGAAAAAGTCATTATTTAAACCTAAGGCCTCTTATTTCCATACCTGGTTTTCCTTTGACTAACCCTACACTGTATTCTTCACATTCAACAATCAATTTTACCATGTAAGCTTCGATTAAACTGAACAATGGGCAAAATCCAATAGGGTGAAAGTTATTAGAGATAAATGCCAAATATTAAAGTCAGATTAGAAAATCAGATCCATCTGCACAAGATGGACAAAAATGCAGAGAAGAGCAGGGATTTTTAATGGACTCCAAATTACATGATATGGAATTAGAAGTTTCTGAGATTTTGTGAGTCTATGAATTCACTGAATGTTAATCTGATCAAACAAGCTATCTATAAAACTTTCAGCACAGTGGCTGGCATATAGTGGGTACTTTAAAATCTCTTATTCACTTCTCCTCATGTTCCCTTTAAACCTCTTTGCACATGATCATCATGAGCAATGCAAAATAAGATGACTAAATACCCCTTGGTATTATAGTATTATGTCTTTTGGTGTACAGTGGCAACAATTTCAATGAACTGTTCACTTGTCTCTTCAAAAAGTTACCATCTCTTTGTTTAACTATTTTAAAAAATCTTCCTATTTGATGAGAAAGAGTATAACACAGTGCTAGAGTACTGAATTTAAAACAAGAAAGATCAGAGTTAAATCCAAATCGAATAATCACCACCTGGGTGTTCTTGAGCAATTTAGCTTCTTTGCTCCGAGACTCAGTTTCTTTATTTATAAAATGGGCACAATTATGTCTTCAGCAACTGTCTTCACATGATTACTGTTAGGAGAGTAAAGTGATAGGATATACTTTGGAAATCTTT
Organism: Bettongia penicillata ogilbyi; assembly: GCA_023548195.1. Lineage (NCBI taxonomy): Eukaryota > Metazoa > Chordata > Mammalia > Diprotodontia > Potoroidae > Bettongia > Bettongia penicillata. The sequence continues at coordinate 411,267 of JAJHZJ010000254.1, read as the reverse complement.
AAGTACTGTATGTCAGTAATTGTTATTACTAGGAAGAATGCCAATAAAGACAAGATTTGTTTCCTCCCAGGGTGTATTAATTCATTGGTCACTGTTCATATATTGTATGTTGAGTTAAAAGAGTAAGTCATCTTAAAACCGAGATTCTTAGTTACTCTCTGGTCCCTTTTCTTTTTTTTTTTTTTTTTGACAAATATTTATTTATTTAATTTTTTTACATTCATTTTCACAACTTTTTGGGTTCCAAATTTTCTCCCCTTTTATCCCCTCCCCCCACCCCAATACCCCAAGCAATCTAATTTTCCCTATCTCCAATCTGCCCTCTCTTCTGTCATCTCTCCCTTCTCTTGTCTCCATCTTCTCTTTTCTCCTGTAGGGCCAGATGACTTTCTATTCCTCCTTAACTGTATGTCTTCTTTCCTAGTTGCAACAACAATACTAAACAGTTGTTCCTAAAACTTTGAGTTCCAAATTCTCCCCATCCCTCCCTCCCCACCCATTCTCTTTGGGACGGCAGGCAATTCAATATAGGCCATATCTGTGTAGTTTTGCCAATGACCTCCCTGATAGTCGTGTTGTGTAAGACTAACTGGATTACCATCCCTCCTAACCTGCCCCTCATTGTTTCTCTTCTGTCTTTTGATCCTGTCCCTCCCCAAGTGTTGACTTCAAATTGCTCCCTCCTCCCTTTGCCCTCCCTTCCATCATCCCCCCCCCCCGGCAATATCTCTTTCTCCCCCACTTTCTTATACTGTAAGATAGGTTTTCATACCAAAATGAGTGTGCATTTCACTCCTTCGTTTAGTCAAATGTGATGAGGGTAAACTTCTTGTTTTTTGTTTTTTGTTTTTTTCTCAGCTCTCCTCTTTTTCCCTCCACTAAGAAAAACTCATACCTTCCTCTTAAATGACATATAGTTACCCCCTTCCCTTTCCCTCCCCCTACATTTCTCTCTCACCATTTACCCTAGTTTCTTTTAAGGTATGGTCCCATCCTATTTAGTTCAGTCTGTGCTCTCTATCTCTGTATGTGTGTGCATGTGTGTATGTGTGTGCATGCATGTACATGTGTATGTGTGGTCCCACCAACTACCCAGATACTGAAAAGTTTTAAGAGTTACAAATATTGTCTTTCCATGTAGGAATGTAAACAGTTCACTCATGGTAAGTCCCTTAAGACTTCTCTTTGCTGTTTACTTTTTTATGCTTCTTCTCATTCTTGTGTTTGAAAGTCAAATTTTCTTTTCAGCTCTGGTTTTTTCATCAAGAATGATTGAAAGTCCTCTGTTTCATTGAAAGAACATATTTTCCCTTGAAGTATTATACTCAGTTTAGCTGGGTAGGTGATTCTTGGTTTGAGTCCTAGTTCCTTTGCCTTCTGGAATATCCTATTCCATGCCCTTCGATCCCTTAATGTAGAAGCTGCTAGATCATGGGTTATCCTGATTGTATTTCCACAGTACTGGAATTGTTTCTTTCTAGCTGCTTGTAAGATTTTTTCCTTGAGCTGGGAGTTCTGGAATTTGGCCACAATGTTCCTAGGAGTTTCTCTTTTTGGATCTCTTTCAGGTGGTGATCGATGGATTCTTTCAATACTTATTTTGCCCTCTGGTTGTAGAATGTCAGGGCAGTTTTCCTTGATAATTTCATGGAAGATGATGTCTAGGCTCTTTTTTTGATCATGAGTTTCAGGTAGTCCCATAATTTTTAAATTGTCTCTCCTGGATCTATTTTCCAGGTCAGTTGTTTTTCCCATGAGATATTTCACATTCTCTTCCATTTTTTCGTTCTTTTGGTTTTGTTTGGTGATTTCTTGGTTTCTCATAAAGTCATTAGACTCCATCTGTTCCATTCTAATTTTGAGAGAACTATTAAATTCAGTGAGCTTTTGAGCCTCTTTTTCCATTTGGCTCATTCTGCTTTTGAAAGCATTCTTCTCCTCATTGGCTTTTTGAACCTCCTTTGCCAATTAGGTGAGCCTATTTTTCAAGGTGTTAATTTCCTCAGCATTTTTTTGGGTCTCCTTTACCAAGGTATTGACCTGTTTTTCATACTTTTGTTGCATCTCTGACATTTCTCTTCCCAGTTTTTCCTCCACCTGTCTAACTTGCTTTTCAAAATCCTTTTTGAGCTCTTCCAGGGCCTGAGCCCACCCACCACCCCCCTGGGGTGTCTGGGGTACTGAGGCCCCGCCCTCCATGTCTTTCCCTGACGGCAAGGATACGTCCTCATCATCAGATCCAAAGGTCGGGATCATTTGCATTTGTTGGAAAAAACTCTCTAAAGTCTTATTTTTCTTCCCTTTTCTAGGCATTTTCCCAGCTAGTTACTTGACTTCTGAGATTCCTTTCCACCCCCGCCTGGATCCGCCCAGCTAGTGCTTGGCCTCTGAGATTTAAATGGGCTTTCCTCCTGGTGGCTGTCAATCAGTGAGCTTTAGTTCAGGTGCTGGGGTGGGGCCAGGGCTGCCTCCGAGACTCTGATCCCTCAGGGGGGCTTTATGCAGAGACTCTCAGGAATGGAGTGGGTGGGGGCGGGGTGGGGGGCCCGCCTCCCAATCTCAGCTCCCCTGGGGGTCCCAAGCAGAAGCCTTCAGCAACAGAGCGGGGTGGGGGCAGGGCTGTCTCCCAGGCTCAGCTCCGTCAGGTTTTATGCGGGAATCTTCCGTAATGAAGATCCTGCCTGCTGCTGGGGGATTCCTGAGTCCTGGGCTGCTGCCGCCTCAGCCGCCGCCCACACCTCTGCCGCCGCCGCTTCCTGCCCCCGTCCCTGCCGCCGCCGCTTCCTCCCGAGGGGGCCCGAGTCACGGAGACGCCCCGCTTCCCCTCTCCTTCAGCCCGGCCTCTCTCACTGACCTGTCGCTTCTGTGGGCGGAGGGGCTTTCCCGGCTGCTGCAGCTTCTGTCTCTGAAGCCTGCTCAGATCGGCTTCTCTGCGGCCCTGGCCAGGGCAGCGCTGGGGATCGGGTTTACTCTCCGGGGCGCGCCGGACCCTGGGGACGGGTCTTCAGGGCTCCCTGGAACGGAAATCTCTTCCACTCTGCTTCTGCACACCCAGAAGTTATGGGGGACTCTTTTTACATTAATTCTATGGACTTTGGTTTCGGAGCTCGTAAACGTGCGTCCTTCTACTCCGCCATCTTGGCTCTGCCCCCCTCTGGTCCCTTTTCTGATAGCTACCCCTATCACTGCTGAAGAGGACCGCATAAAGCTGAGGACAGTTATGTATATAGCAGCACCCTTGAGGCTTATTTTCCCAATTTTCTTCCAAATTGGAGGATCAGGTCCCCAGAGGACAGCTGCAATTTCTTCTTAGAGTTCTGGTGATAACACTGAGGGGCTTAGTTTCTACACTGTAGGTTACAACCACCCTTCCCCTTGTGCTTCTCATTAATATCAGTCAGCCAGCATCAGTTAGGATTTACTAAGTACTTACTAAGATGGTGTAGCAGGAGCAATAAGTACAAAATAGTACTGCTTCTGAACTTGGGAACACTCTCTCCAACTACACATAAGGTGCCTGGGGACAGTGAGTTCATACAATAGAGGTGAGGCAGACATTGGAGAAATATGTGTGCCAAGGAGGTACTTGCCTGTTCTGATGTTGGAAGCCCTTCCTCCCTTTGTGTTTTCTCCTCAAATTACCTTTTAGAAGTATAGTTATCCCTTCCACATCTTGTTGGCTTTGGGGCATGGTACCCCAAGATCTGTAAAATCCACTTAAAATTTTTTGACCCTCCCTTTTTACCATAGAAGAAGTCTGAAATTTTTCTTTTTCTTCTCTGAGGTGTTTACAGTACTTTATTGCAAAATTTCAGTTAAGCATTTGATCATAGACTTTGGGTCATCTGCTGACTCTTATGTGTCATCAGCAAAATGCCCCAAAAGTTACTGTTTAAGATGAGGAAAGTCATGCTGTGGCAGGGATAACTGTTCTTTCTTCTGGGCTTCAATGATTGGTGCCTTTGTGAAGTCCATAGCCTTCTTTTCGCCTTGGGTGACCATCTGTTGGCCTCAGGATGTCTCCATTTATTTATCAGATGCTTTCATTGTTGCTGACAACTCTTACATCAATGGACACTACAACTGTTTCCATTGATTTCTAAGTGCTGATTGAACCTCGGATGTGACTTTTGGATCTCCCAGACTTGCAAGCTCATCAGATAGTCATTAATTTAAGATAAAAAAAAGAATAAACCCAGAGACAGAGGTAGTCATGGGCTCACAACTTCATGGCAAGTTGAGAGAAACAGCCATCTCCTTATACTCATCTAACTCTTGGGATTAGCTTTAAGGAATCCTAGCTCTTCAAGCCATAAAAGAGGAGAAAAAAGTAATTAATGAATATATTGCCTTTCTGAATATATACTGAATTTTGGTTCATCAGGCGAAGCCAATAGGAAGATTTTTTTGTGGTTACTCAATGTGAATCCCTGAATCATTAATGGTTAGAAATGAGTTACACTCAAGTATCATCATGGTCATTTAGAAAACCATGTAGGGAATATCTATCTGTATATGCTAAAAGAGCTCTCTGTTCTATGAGTATAGGAAATTCTTGAACTGATAGCTGTACTTCTGATGATTGGTCTGTCCGTGTTTATAGCTCAAGTAGATATGTAGCTCGTTATCAGGCCCATACTCTTTTCAGTTTGGTAAGCCCTGCTAGAACTGAAGCTAGAACTTCATTGACATTGTTACATTAGTGATTACATTACTTATTCAAAAACAGTCATAACATTTTGAATTGCCCAAATAGCATAATTTTTAAAAAGAAAAAAATACAGAAAATTCTCACTTACCCTGAGTGGACATAGTCATTTCAAAACCATCTATCTATGTCAAGGCCAAATTAACACCACTCTAGAAGAAATTCAAGTCTATTTAATTCAGCCAGCATTTTTTAAGTCCTGCTGTATTCTTTTCTTTGCTAGGTGCTGAGATACAAGACAAAAATGAAAAGTCTTTCTTCTCAGTGACTTTACATTATAATGAAATCTAAAGAAAATATACATACATTTTTACACATATATGCATATATGTGTATGTGTGTGTGTGTGTACACACACACATACACATACACATACACATATTAAATTATACCCAAATTTTTTGAGACGGAGTCTCCCTATCTCACCCAGACTGGAAATGTAGTGACCTCTCCCATGGACTCTATCCTACTACTCTTTGTCATAGGAGCTTTGATTTTCTTAGTTTCTGACCTAACCTAGTTCACCTCCTTCAGTGGTCTTGTAGCTCCTGGGGGCTCACTGCATTGATGTCAGAATTAATGATGCACCCTCTCAGTTTAGCCCAAAATCTCAAGTGATCCACCAGCTTCAGCTTCCCTGGTCCAAGGATTACAGGTGTGCAGCACAAGCCCAACCTCTCTAAAGGATAGCTAAAGGATGGAAAGATTTTAAAGAACAAGAACAATTACACCAGCTGTAACTCAAAGTGTTAAAACAAGTTGTCAACTCTGATGAGAAATGAAAGTTATTGACTGCTATAGTTTCCTAGAGGTGGCTAACTAGTACCAAATAGTCACAACAAAGAGAGGGCCAAAAGAACTCAGAAATCACCTTGCTTATCAACCTCTCATTCTCTTTGCTAAAGAGGTTATGGCAGATAAGGGTGTCAAGTTTTAAAGTACAATATCATTTGCAAAATAATGTACGTGGAAGATTTTAAGTAGTCATCAACTCAAAAAAGAGGACAAAGAAGTGGAGGAGAGAAAAATGTAATGAAGAGCTTAATATGAAATACAATTAACACATTTTCTCAAGAACATTTGTTGATGACAGCGGAAGAATATTAAACCCAAAATTTAATTGATCGTCCAATATCTTACAGTAATCTGTTCTCATCGCCAATAATAGTGGGCACACAGTGTTTGGATTCTTTCAAGTCAGTGCTTGGTATGAAAAAGTGGCAGAAGCATTTGAGATGAAATTGGGAATCTGGATGGACCTTGATCAAGTAAATACAAAAGAAATCCATTCTTAGGGTAATGCATTTTAAAAACCATCCATGGATTAAATCTCAAAATGTCTTGAAGTGTGGAAAGACTTGTAAAGACTAGAAAAGAAAATGAATGTTTTCTTTTCAAAAACCAGTGACCAAGAAGAACTACTTACTAAGTAATATATTTGTTTTGTGATCTCTTTAAAATGTTTTTAAGAATGATGTCTACATTTGTCAAGGGCATCTAAAAATATATGAAGGGAATAGGCTTTTATAGAGGATTTGCTATGGTGGACAACATCTTTATAGTCACACAGCTGACTTAGCCACGTAGAAAACATAAGATCCTGCTCTGTTTCTGTTCATCATGATCTCAAGAAGATACTTGACTCTACAGCACAAAATTCAGCCTTGACAGCTCTCCTCAGACAAATTGTTTGTCACCATACATCAGACTTACTCAAGCCTCTCTTCTAGGCTCCACTACAATGATTGCTTTGGTCAATGACCCTGTAGATATTGACATTAAGTTGGGTGTTAAACAGGAAGTTATATGTTTGCTAAAGGTGTTCCCTTGAATCATGGAGAATGTGCTGGCAAAGATCAAAAGAAAAGAATTTCCCTTTGACGGTCAGGACTTTCAAATCCTCTCATTCAGAATTGACATAATGCTAATTTCATAGAGCCCTAGAGCATGTCAAAGCTTTCCCAGTGAATGAAGTACACAATAAAATAAAATATAACAATCCATACAAGAGGGGAAAGTATAAAGGCAAAGAGATGGAAGAGTGGGGTATCCTTGGGCCAGTATGGTGGTACACAGAGATAAGCAATGTATAATAAAACTGGAAATATAGGCAGGGACAAGGTGTGAAGAGCTTTTGATGCCAAAGAGATTTCTTGATATTTGATAATAGACATAATAGAGATTCACCTTTATTAGGTAGAATATTGACGTAGATTTCAGGAAAATTATTTTGACAGCTTAGTGGAGGATGGGTTAGAATGGGAAGAGAGTTGAGATGAGGAGACCAATTAGAAGGATATTCCGATAGTCATGGTGAAAAATAATGAGACCATGGCGGTGCCTGTGTGGATGGTGACAAAGGGATAACTGTGAGAGGTGACTTAGAGAAGCGAATGATAACATGGGCCAACCGGCACAGAAAAGGCATATTGTTTTGGTTTCTAAAAATGATGTGCTTAAAACATGGCAAAATTCATATGATAAGATTGAGAATTAATAATTGTTGACAGTCTTGTACTGTTTCCACTGTTCAGTGGGAAGAACTTAGTGTTTATAATCATGGAAATATTGATTTGATTTCCAGCTTACTGAGGGTGTGAATTTGAGATAGTCACAAGCTTTCTGCTTCTAGTTTTCTCATCTGTAAAATGGGAGTTGGGTCCCTTCTGTCTCTAAACCTATGACCCAATGGCATCCTTAAGGTATCAAAAGAATCAGAGAAATACCATGAAACAACAGCTCACATTTATATAGTGCATTCGGTGTTTACACAGCACCTTGGATGACTTCCAACACAGTGAGTACATCTTCAAAGATCCTCTAAGAAGAATTTATTGCAAACACAGGATGAGAAAGAGTGTAGGAACTGTAGTATGTCGGTAGAGAATACAGCTACACCAACGAAATTATAGATCTTTCAAAATATCCAAGTTAATTCAAAGAAATTCTGTGAACAGAATAAAATGATGATGCAAATTCACATTTAGATAACACTTGCCATTTACAAGGCACTGTGCTAAGCACTTGAAATTCTCTCATTTGGTACTCATGACAGTCTTGGGAGGTAAGGCAAGCAGAGGTTGAGTGATTTGCCCAGGTTCACATGGCTAATAAGTATCTGAGGATGGATTTGAAATCAAGTCCTCTTGACTTGGGGCTTGCACTCGATCCATTGTGCCTACAAAATTAAAATTTGAGTGATTATGAGGAAAGTAGGGTCAGACCAGAATTGAAAGCTAGTTCTGGGGCCCAGGGAGAAAGAACTCTATGTCTTTAGTGACCAGGAGGGTGCTTCATAAGGGCACTGATTAGAAGGAAGGATGAAATAGGATGTGGAATTGGAGATAACTCTGAAAGTCTGAGTCATATGTGAATTTTAGCTGAGTAAAAATGAGTAATGAGATGGTTCTTCTCATTGCCTTCTTGCAAAGTCTGGTGTGTGTGTGTGTGTGTGTGTGTGTGTGTGTGTGTGTGTGTGTGTGCACGCGCACACATGCTTGCCAAGTTGGGGAGGGGAGCTCTAGGGAAAAACTGTGATCCTTGGTGACCTGTGATCCATTTTGGGATTGTAGCACCAAGTTGTCCAACCTGGAAACCACCTGGGAGGCTCCCTCAAGTTTAGGCATTTTGTGTTGGACTACTCTACACATATTGTTGTGAAAAGTTTGAAATAAATATACAAACACATGTAAGGTCCCCGCTCTTAAGATATAGTTTCTCACTTAATATTTCATTTTTTTGACCCTGTATATTATTGGATATAATTTTCATTGCCAAGTTAACAAAAGCTTATTTTTCTTTGCTCCTAAATATTATTTAATGATTATCTACTTTTTAAAATTATTTGGATAAAAGAAACTCCAAAGAAAGGAACTAGACATTCCTGGCTCTAGACAAAATTGGGAAATTTGTCCTTGGCTGCCAGACTCTGGTTACTATGATCTTTTTGCTTGGATCTTCCAGTGCAATCTTTTATTTCTTATGTAATGTTAGTATCTGCATATAGTTTTTAGGTTTCCTCTTTTAGCTAATCTTCTCTAATTATTAGCAGTGTCTTATTTTACTAACATTAGAACGAGGAGACAGTAGGAAGCCTTTGTAACCTTGAGTGATCTAATTGTCTGACCCTCAGGTTCAGTACCTGTAAAATAAGGGGCTTAAAAAACTAGATTAATTCAAAAGCCCCTTATAGCTATAAATCTGTAAAATTACAGAAAGAAAAATTTTATATTTCCTTGTATCTTATCACATAGTATCTTAGGTTCATGAAGTTATATTCCTTAGGCACAGCCACAAGGAACTGTGCACTTGGTCAGTCTGTCTTTCCCAAGTTTTAATAATTGTCTTTTTACATGCACACTCACATACATATAGTTGTTATACACATATCAATTTTATATTATTAGTGGTTTCAGGAGATGAAGTTCTTTTAAAGTAATTTTATTTACATTTTTTATTTGCATATCACCTAAATTTACCACCATATCCCTTCTCCTACTCGCTCTCAGAGCAATACCTTATAATAATGAATTCAAAGAGAGGAAAAATTCCACCAAGCTAATATTATATATGTGTATGTACAAATAAATGCATGCATATATGTATATGTATATACATGTGTATGTTTATATGTGTGAATACATAGTCTGATTTTATATTGCAGTGTTCCATGTACCTCCACGATGAGTCAGGGGCAACATCTTATTTCTATACTTCTTTGGGGTCAAGTTTGGGCATGATAATTTTGAAGCATTCAGTTTTGACTGTTGTTGGCCTTTCCATCAGCACTGTTGTAATCAGTGTGAATTTTTTTTCTTTTCTCTACTTACTTTATGTTGTGTCAGTTCATCTAAGTTTTCCATAAGCATTATATTCATTGTTTCTTGTAACAGAGTACTATTTCATTGTAACATTTCAATGTAACATTCTCCAGTGGATGGATATCCACACTGTTTCCAATTTTTTTTTTTTTGCTGCCACAAAAAGTTCTAAGATAAATATCTTGGTGAACATATGACTAACTTTAAAACTTCCTTTGTGTATACACTTAATAGTAGAATAACTCAGTCAAAGGATACTGGACATTTTAGTCACTTTCTCTTTAAAAGGTTGATTTCTATCATCATATTTCAAAATATGATGTGTGATGTGTTTATCTGTGAACAAAGCCTACCAAAACCAAGTGATCTAGAGAATGTTGGGGTTTTTTTACTGTTCTTTTGGTAGGCATTTGTTGACTGGCTACCATGCATATTTATAACAGGAAATAAGAGGATAGACAAATATGAACTAAATTTGATAAATTATTTTTGAATAGTTTACACAAATAATAATAAGCATTTCATCTCTGAAATAGTAGAAAGTTTTGTTATATAACTGTATTCAAATAAAATTGGAGAATTTTTGATAAAGGGGTTTTTATCGGTAAAATATTTCCTTTTGAGAAGAAAGCCATTGCGTTCTTCACTGGATGAAACAGGAGAGATATTAAAGAGGCATTTATAAGGCAAGAACAGGATAAATACGTATTTTAACTCAAGGTTTCCTGGTTGTTTTTCAGTCTATAACACATCCTAAAAGATTAGTTTCCAAAGTCTGGGGACTTCTGTGAGACCCTTTTAGGGGGTCTTCAAGTTTAAATTTATTTGTGTACTAGTAATAAGATGTTTTGATTTCTGATACAGTAAATAAAATTAGATATAACTCATGCAAGTGAGAGCTCTTTGGGGAGAACAAAATGTCTGAGACTCTAAACTAAAGGGTCTATCTCTTCTCTTCCCTTCCAGCTAACCATTAGCAAATCCAACGTCATATCTATTCACACTCAACCAGGTACTATGTGTGAGTATGTTTGTAGCCACCAGGTGGCACTGTAGGTATTAACCACAAAAGGGTTCTGATGTCAATCTAGGGGTAATTGTGTCCACCACTCACAGTCTTTCACCTTGGCCCCATCTTTATAGCCTCTGTGAAAGGGATCATTATCACTGTAGTCAGCAGTATAATTGGATGAACTTTAAAAAGTGATAAAATGTAAAGACTTTCCTCTCATGTAATATATATTCCACTTAATCCCAGATCTAGCTTCTGTGGGCAGGGAAATCCCTAAATTCAAAGTTCAAAATATTAACATTGTCTACAACTCTGTATTCTATTTCACATTTCCTTCTTACCACTGCTCTAAAGAAACTGTTTTCTCATTGATTTTCTTAACATTTTTTTAATTGCTTAGGTTTTACTCACTATGAGTGTAAAAATTAATATTGAATGAGTATTAATATTAAATTGATGCAGTGATTTAATATTAATTTTTAATCTTATACCAGGTTAAACCTGAGCTAAAAATAAGGAAAAGTGTAATGGAAAAAGAGTTTGAAAAGTTGGGGAAGGGAAGATGGGAAGGATATGAAAAGATCTGGAAACGAAGGTCACTTTATATATGTAACTGTAGCACCAAAGGTGTCCTCCCCTGCTACCTCTCTTTAGAATGGGTTTTCTAAGATTATGTCTACAGAGCACAAACTCTACAGGTTCTTACCAAGCTGAGAGATGAAATGAGTGAGATATTTGTAAAGCAGTGAGCATAAGGTCTGGTACATAGTAGGCATTTAATGGATGCTTGTTCCCCTCTCTCCCCCCTTCACTCTATGTTGTGTTTGTGTGTGTGTGTGTGTGTGTGTGTGTGAGGTATGACAGAGAGGTATGTGGGAGGAGGAGGCCGGGGCGAGGTATGTTCATACCTGAAGCTCAATTATTTCTTTGGAACTTGTATCTTTAAGAATAAGGAGTTTGTAATCTAATGGGGAAAGTTGTTATTTTTCTTTCCTTTCAATATTCTATGATGTGTTCCCTTTTAGGGTGTTCTTGGCAAAGATAATGGAGTGATTTGCCATTTTCCTCTTCAGATTATTTTATAGATGAAAAAGTAAGGCAAATAGGGTGAAGTGACTTGCCCAGAGTCACAAGGCTAGTAAGTGTCAGAGGCCAGATTTGAACTTTGGAGGATGAGTTTTCCTGACTCCAGGCCAAGTGCTCTGTGCACTATGGCGCCACCTAGCTGCCTCCTTGGGGGAAGACAATATACCAAAGGAGATGGAAGTGGGTGGGGTATGAAATGCCCTGGAATATCTAGAAAGTTCAGATCCCAGCCTTCTATAATAGTCAATAAACATTTAAGTTTCTACTCCATGCCAGGAGCTGTACTAAGTGCTGGGAATAGAAATACCAGAAAAGAAGAACAGTCCTTGCCCTCAAAATGCTTACAATCTAATGGGGGGAAGGCAGTACACAAAAGGAAACTGACAAAGGAAGGAAAGAAGAAGGTACCAACTCAGAGGAGTGGTGAAGTCAGTCAGAGAAGTCCTAGAGTAGTATAACCAGGTGAGAAATGACTTGGAGATGCCTGAGCTGAGGTGTCTCCTAAAATGGAGGATTGGAATTCATGACCTTCCGTCACCCTCCAGTCAGAAAAGCAGAGGCTAGTGACAAGATGGAATAGCAAGGCTGATTTTTTACAAGATGATGAGGTCATCCCAGTAATGATCTTCCTACAAATCTGGGGAATGATGGAGAAGTACATAGTGTCTTCAGGTGAGAATTAGTTCTGCTATTAAGGAAAGCTCTGGGAGGAGTTTAGTGCTCTACCCTCCAACTCTCCAAACAGAGGAGAGGAGGAGAAGATTAGGAAGGAATTTGAGTATCCAGAGCTGAGTCACTTAGTATGAAGATGAGATTTCAGCTCATCAGCTTCTCCTGGTGGGCCATGATGTTCCCTGGAATCCAAACCAAGGGGAATTGGTAATGGAAAATGGAGAGCTAGTTAATGAATTTATATTCTCAATAAGCTTTCAAAGCCTTTTCAGTAGATATATTTCATAAGATTTATACTACAAGTTTTTAAGTATGAAAAGTATCGTTATAATCTGTCAACCCACAAAGACTCCACCTTGATGGCATTGTTGCCCAGCCACCCCTCAGGACTTGTAAGCAGGGCTGGAGCATTGTTAAGAGTACTTGGCTCATTAGAGCCTACACCTGAGAGTACAGGGTGGGAAGGACACATGCCCAAGAGAACTTTGCTTGGACATTTCTATTTGGGATTGAGGAAGAAGGAGCTGGTTGCTCTCTCCTCAAAGAATGATGTTATATAATATGTATATACTTTTGTGTTTGTTTAAAGCCATTTGGCCACCCTGGTAATAAGTTGCTATGCTATGTAGTCTGCAAATGTGAATTGTGTCGCATTTTCTTAAGAAATGCTAATGCCTATTTGTTCCAGGATCTATGGCCATTTAGACTGTAAGGCTAAGGATCCTGGAAGGGTGGAATGTGGGGGCAAGTAAAATAGGGTCTTTTGCTGTTTTTATTTATACCAAAAAGTATAATGCCTCTGGACAATGTGATTAAGGAGGATCTTTCCCATCCATTGTTGGGTCTGGGAAGATTTGCAGGAAGTCCCAGACTTTTTGTTAATGAGGCACTGGTTTTCAAGGGATGTAATGACCTCTGGATCTAAAAAGTGTATAAAGACTCAGGTGTGGTTTTACTTTGGGGCTTAGTTTTTAGAAGAAGGTTTGTGTGCCAGATGAAACTCTGGGAAGCCATTAAGAAGCCCCCTGGGCTTTGAAAACCCATATGTTTGTGCTTTTCTCTCTGGTAACTGTGGTCAGACAGTTTGTGATGTATGTATTTCTTACTGTTAGACAGTCTGGAAGCACTGTGTGCTGATTTAGATTTCTCTGTATTTTCTCTGAAGTTCAGGATGATGACTTCTCCTTCTGAACTAACTGAATGACACATGTGCTTGATTAAAGTGATTGTTAACCCCACAGATAAAAAGTTACACTAGAGAAAGTGATAATACAAATGCATCAAATAAAATGGCCCAATCGTTTTTGTCAGTAGTAAAAATGAATTGGTTAGGTTGCAATTTTGGCAGATTCTTTCTTATTCATCTACCAAGAATGATGGGATAAAGTCACCAACAAACATCTTGGTAGAAATATGGAATGGACTGTTCTAGAGCTGGCTTATCATTATCAGCTCATCTATATTAGAAAACTCTTAGGCAATGGAAAATGTGTCAGGAATAAACACAGCGCCCAGGATACCCAGAGACCTGGAGAAATTGTACACCCAATGTACTATTCTCTGACCATCTCTCTAGAGATGGCTTAAACAGAAAAACTACATAAAGAAAACTTTTCTTCAGGAAAACATCCTTCTTGGAGGCCTAGGATGACAGAGTCATGTTTTTCCTTAATTCCAAGGACATAACTAGCGTTGAACCTCACTCAGCAAACAACCATATCTTCCAAAGTGTGACAGTTATAGGGAACTTTATTGTCAAATTCAGTCTAATCAACATTGATTTAGCACGCACTATGCTTTCTAAATGCTGAGTATACAATTAATAAAAAGAGAGTCCTTCTCTTCAAGTAACTAATCTAAAAGAGGTAGCAACACCCAAAAGGAAGGAGGAAATTTAATCATCACACAGGATGATAAAGTGGAGACAGCATAATCCCTAGACAGCAGTATTCACAAAATTTCTCTGTCTTTGCTCAAATATCCCAGGTATGTCCTGCCCCCACATACTCATAGTCCCCATATTATTGCCCATAGAGATTTAATCTAATGGTAGATTAAATAGATTACTGAGATGTATTACCGAGGAAAGCATAACTATATAAATTGTTAAAAAAATTAAATTCTGAAATATATAGCTTTTAATATAAATACTATAATATAAAATAATATCAATCAACCAATCCTCATATTTGGCACTGAAATTTGATTTAAAAATGTTACCCTCAAGTATAATGATTGGGTATAAATATTTAGTTGTTGAGTGAATATTAAATAAATATTTACATTTTAATTTAATAACTACACTGACCTCTTTGCTATTCTTCACTCATAATATTCTATCTCTTGACACAGAGCATCTTCATCAGCTGTCTCTTAAGTCTGGAATTCTCTCCTTCTTATACCCTGGTTTTCTTGACTTACTTTAAGTCTCATCTTCTGTGAGAAACCCTTCTCAATCTTCTTTAATCTTACTGCCTTTCCTCTAAGATTGCCCCAAATTTATCTTGCTTGTACACAGTTATTTGCCTGCTGTCTCCCTCTTTAGACTGTGAAATCCTAGAGAGCAAGGGGCTATATTTTTGCCTTTCTTTACATCTCCACAACTTAGCACAATGCCTGATTCCTATAGTTACTCAATAAATATTAGTTGCTGACAGAGGAATTAGATGGGGGAGAAAGACTAGTAGTTCTGGAACTCTACTCTCATTGGGAATGAGTTAAAGAGGGAACAATACATATATATCTGAAAGGGTATAAAAGTCTTCTAGATTCAGAAAGAAATAAAAAGCCATGGGGATAAGGAGCAGGGAAAGGACAAGGGAGGGAATTTTAGAGGGAACCTTACATCAGATCTGGGTTAAAGAGAGAACAATATATACATTCAGAAGAGAATAAAAGTCTTCTAAATTTATAAAAAACATGAAGGTGGGGGAATAGGATAAGGGGGAAGGGTATAGAAGGGTGCCAAATTAATGGGAAAAAGAAGGAACAACATGGGACCAATTGAAGTCAGAAACTAGAAAGTACAATACTACTGTGGTGTAGGAAATGATGAGTTGGTGGACTTAGAAAAATATAGGAAGACTTGGACTTACGAAGGAAGGGGTTATCCAGTCTTAGAGAAACAGAGGACAAATAAGTATGATATGGTCTTACATAGATGCATATGAATGTATCTGTCTATATATGAGTGTGATTATAAATATCTAAGGTTATTTATGTATATGTAAGTGTATGGATGCTATGTGTGTGTATTTGTATGTATATGTGTGCCAATGTATATATTTAGGTGTGTGTGCGTGTGTGTATGTACATCCATGTTTAATTGTAGCTTTCTTGGGGGCAGAAGGGGAGAAAGGGGAAAAAACCAAATTAATAAGTGCACAGCAGAGAAGAAACGAAAACTCACAAGGAAGCAAAAAAAAAAAAACGATCGACAGTTCTGAATACAATGTGTGGATTTATTATATAGCCTGTATTGAAGTGGACACTTATTGCTCTATATTTTTAATCCTCTCTCATGTTATGCTATGCACATAACAATGCTTTTTTTTTCTTATTTTGTATTTAAGTTTTAGTATTTAAGTTTATAATATTTTTCCTTTTTTTCCTATTGTGAATTTAAGTTTTGGTATTTAAGTTAAAAAAATAAAAGAAAAAAATACTAATTGACTCACTGGCCTACTTTTTTAATGGAAAAAAGCTAAAATTTGATATTATATAAAATAAAGGTAAAATTTCAAACTTTTATTTTCAAGGATAAAAGTAGGAAGCTATGCTTCTTTGTTTAGGGACAAATGAATAAATATTATTATTCATTTTTTTTAAATTTTTTGTTTCTATCAATATTCCCTAATATTGTTCATGCAAAGATTAACATTTCAGTATTTAACTAAGTAAAGGAGGAGAATAAAATTCTACAAAAAAAGATTGTAGTTAAAATGAAAAAGTTATGTTTTTTGAAGTTTTATTGATTACTTTTATATTTCATTTTAGTGGATGATATCCTTGTTTTTAGCTGTTATGATATAGTGAATTAGAACTTTTCAAATTAAAGAATTACTAATCATCGAAACTTAATGTGCCTTTTGATCACTGGTGAAAATTAGCACTTGCCTTTTGGCATCAAGCAGATGTTATTGATTAGTCTATCTTAGAATCTGCTTAGGTGCCTAAGTAAATAAAGGTTATAGGGAATTATTTTCATTTGCAAACTGAAATGAGAAATATCATGTCTTGGTTTTTCTTATAGGTGATCATATATGAGATAAAAGAATCTGAGCAAGTATATAGATAGAACTTGTGTGTGTATGTGTGTATGTGTGTGCGTATGTGTGTGTGTATGCACATGAGTACTTGCCCACATGTGCACCTGAGGACGTAAGGGAAGGAGAGGAGGTTTATACATTTATTGTTTGCTAGAATAGGATCCACTGGTATTAACTGAGCATAAGCTGTTTTTATGAACTGACTTAAATTCCCATTAGAATGCTTATTTCTTTAGATTTTCTGCCCTAGATTGAATTTCTTCACAAAATGTATCAAATTAGGTATCAATTCTTAGGTATAATATTGTAATTTCCCATCTAGGTAGTGTCTTTATGCCATCTCATTGGTTGTAACTGGCCTACATACAATGAGCTCCTTTTTGAGGAGCTTTTATGATGCTTAATGTCTGTTTCAGTCATCCAGAACTTATTCCTCATATTGTTGCTTGTTTTTAACAATATATTTCTTCTCATCCAAACTATATCCTACACTCTTTGAGGCAGAGATCCTGAATACCTCTTTATATTACTAACATATGCAAAGACAAAGAGGCAGTGGTCACATTTGATGAACATCTAATTTGGTCAGGGAAAATGATTCAAGAAAGAGACTGAGAAGTGAATTTACAATGTGGGATAAACTATGGAGTCCCTTCAATGCCCAACAGAAGTTTAAATGTATTAGGTATTGCATGAGAGAACCTTATCTCCTACTATCTTGAGAAATCAAGACAACTTGCTATGAGCTTCCTCTTTTCCCTATTGCACATCTCAAAGTCCCTCTCTATGGTCCGCTATTCATTACCCCTTTTTCCTATCTCTGAGAAAGATGATTCTTCTGCCTGCCAACACAACACTTCTAAACAGGTTTGAGATTCCATCTCTATAATTCCCAATCTCTCCTCCTTTCTTCCAAGGGCTTGTTTCAATCATTCTTCTCTCTGCCTCATCATCTGTCCAGTATTATCTCTCATTTTTTTACTGACAGCCTAAAATATGCCTAGGGATCCATTAAAAGATCAAAAACCAGTCAAAAACTCTCCAGTTGACCATGTTTTCCTTTTACACTATTGTCCTATAACTAGCGTTCCTTTCCCAGCCAAATTTCTAGGAAAAGAAAAAGAAATATTTTCTTCATTTGTCATTTCCATTTTTCCACCTCCCCCAACCTTCTTGCTATCTGAAGAGAAAGGTAGAAAGGAGAGAAAGATCAAGCACACATTTCTCATGACAATTAAATAATACAATAAATATAGTAATGAAGATGATGATAAAGTTGCATGATAGTATGGAGATGGTCCTTTGATAGCTGACCTCTGATTTCAACAGTCCACTGAAACTATGCTTTCTAAGTTTACTTTATATCTTAACTGATAAATTCAATGATCTTTCTCAGTTCTCAAACTTTTTGACTTCTTCGTAATATTTCACATTGTTTATCGCTCTATCAATGTGGTTACTCTGTTTTTCCCTTTGCTCTCTCCTTGTCTTATTCCCAGCTATGTTACTATCCATTCATAGTCTCCTTTTCTGGACCAATAACCATCTCCCACCCAATTAACATGAGTTTTTCCTAAGGCTTTATCTTGGACCTTTTTTATCTTGATAAACTCATTAGCTCCCATGTGTTCCATTGTTATATCTATTCAGATGACTTCCCTTCCCATTTGTATATGTGTGTATATACATATATGTATATCATCAGTATACACATGTACATAATTTGTCCTTCCATTCTTGAAGAGAACAATGTCTTGAGTTGCAAGTGAATTGGATATGTGATGCAGGGCTGTGTAAAGTCATCAACTTCACTCTGTCTTCCAGGGTCATCTGAGTCCAATGGCAAGAGATAGATCTGGACAACTGGAGATGACCCCAGATGCAGTGGGAGACATTGTCCTTTTTAAGCTAAGATCTTTCCCAGGTCTCAGTTTGTCTGAGGCAACACCCATCTCTCTTTTTTCATATTATATATACAAACATATACATATAAATATATACATATATACACATATATGTATCTGTATGTATATATGTATGCACCCATACATGTGTATCCATACATACACACATGTGTGTATACACATATCTAACTCTAAATATAATTTCTTTATCTATTACCGGTATGATTTTGGACAAGTCACTCAACCTATTTGTACACAAGTCTCTTCATCTGTTAAAATGAGGGAGTCACACTCTAAATCTTTTAATCTAATAATCTTTTAAATCCTCTGACTTATGATTTCTACCCAAATGTCCCACTGGCATCTCAAATTTAACGTGTTCAAAACAGAACTCATTTTTCTGGATAAATTTACCTCTTCCTCAAACTTGCCTATTTTTTTGTTGAAAGCACAAGTATCCTTTCAGTTATCCAGGTTATAAAGTACCTGTCATCCTTGTCTTGCTTATTGATTAGACTCCCTACCCACCAAACAGTTGACAAGTCTTATAGATTCTAGTCCCACTACATCTCTAATATCTGGCCCTTTTCCTCTGCTTTTACTCTCATCACCTTTTGCTTGCACTATTATAATAACCTAATAATTGGCCACCTAATTTCTAAATCCTATTTTATACGATTCATCCTCCATACTGGCGTCAGTTTAATATTTCTAAAACAGTCTTCTGACAAGGTTACTCCACTCCTTGAACACCTTCAATGATTCCTCACTTCATCTATGATTAAATTTAAATTTGTCAGTTTGGCATATAAGGCCTTCTACAATCTAGTGCCTACCAATATTTCTACTCTTATCCGACTTTAATCCCCTTTGTGAACTCTGCATTCTAGATAAAGTGCTTCCAAAACTTAATACTTTGTCATCCATCTCTGGAAATGTGTACAACCTATCTGCTGTAAGACACTCAGAATCACTGTAGCCCAGAATTGTAAGGAACTCAGTGCCTATTCAAGTTCACCTTGTACTCAACAAGAATCCCTTCTACAACATATCCCCAAGTGGTAACCCCTTCTATTGAGGGGGAACTCACTACTTTTAAAGTCAGTAATTTCCAGTCTTCTACAGTTCTAATTGTTAGGGACTTTATCTTTATTTCAAGCTTAAACATACCTAATTCTATATTCTACTTGTTCCCTTTTCATTTTTGCCTCTCAGATTTCTTTATTTGCTTTATATTTAAGGTCATGTACAAACTCATACATGAAGGGATTTCTCATTCCCACAATTAATACTCTCTCCTTCATTATACTTTTTATGTCAAGATAAATCAACAAGCATTGACTAAGTGCCAACTATATGTCCGACACTGTGTTAAACTTGGGAGGTAGAAAGGAAAAAAGAAGGAAGGAAGGAAGGAAGGAAGGAAGGAAGGAAGGAAGGAAGGAAGGAAGGAAGGAAGGAAGGAAGGAAGGAAGGAAGGAAGGAAGGAAGGAAGGAAAGAAGGAAGGAAAAGAGAAAGAGATATATGGAGAGGCAGAGACAGAGAGAAACAGAGAAAGAAAAGAAGAGAAGAGAAAATCAGTCCCTGCTCTCAAAAAGACAGCCATCAGGGGGAGGTGGCGGCCATTCAAACAACTATATACAAACAAGACATATTCAGGATAAATTGGAAATTTCATTGAGAACACAATGTGATTTAGGAGACATGAAAAAGGCATTTGTCTGTCACTCGAAGGAAGTCAGAGAAGCCAGATGAAGATGAGGAGGGAGGTTAATCCAGGCACGGAGAATGTTCAATAAAAATTTCCCAGAGTCAGAATATGAAGTATCATATGAGGAACAGCAAGGAGGTCAATGTCACTGCATCACAGAATATGAAGAAGGGAATGACATATAAAAAGCCTGGAACAGTATAAAGGGGAATAGTTATGAAGAACTTTAAAATCCAAAGAGAGACTTTTATATTTGATCCTTAATGTAACAGGGAGCCACTGATGTTTATAGAAAAGAGGAAGTAATTTGATCAGACGTGAATGTTAGGAAGGTGACTAACTGACGAGAATTAGAATGTGGAGAAAATTAAGGCAAGGAGATCAGTCAGAAGGTTGGAACGATGATCCAGGTGTAAGTCAATGAGAACCTACACTGGCAAAGAGACAATTCTCTCAATCAGAGATGAGAATGGTCATATGGAAGAGACGTTACAAAGGTAGAAATGACAGGACTTGGCAACTCGTTAGATATGCTGATGGGATGTAAAAAAGAGTGAGAAGTCTAGGGTGGCACCTTATTTGTGAGCCTGGGTAACTTGGAGGATGGCAGTATACTCTACAGTAATAGGAAAGTTAGGACAAAGTAGCAGGGGTGGAGAGATAAGGGATTCAGTTTTGGACATGTTGACTTTAAGATATCTGTCCAGTTTAATAAATTGAATCCAGTTTGAGGCATCTGGTCCAACCAACATTTGAAAAAGAACTCCCTTCTGACATATTCAACCTATGACCTTAGAGCCAATTCCATTGTAATCCCTGTATTTTGTCTTTTGAACATAGTTTCTGTTCTTCAGACCAATCCATCTGAATGAAATGAATTTTTTTAAATTGTAGTATAGTCTCATTAAAATGAAAGAATTTTCAAATAAAAATGATCTCATCTTGATAGAAACACTTTCCATATGAAGGTGGGTTGTTTTTTTTTCTTACTATTTTCCTGATTTAAAATGAATGTTCAAAGATCTTAAAGACTCATTTCAATCGTATTTTCAGAATCTTTTATTAAGGATGAAATTTTAGGATTTTTAAAAAATTGTCCTATTTGGATTGACCATCCTGTCTATACTGACATGCAACAGGCTATATAATGAAAGAGTTTATCTCTCTCTGTATTTTCTTATAATAGCAAAGTCTGTTTTTCTTCTCACTGCTTTCGAGATTTATTCATGTTAACTCCCATTAGAGTTAATTGGAGTTACATACATAAATCCCTCTTGCTTCAAGTGGAGAATAGGTTTCTTTAATGTAGTTTTTATTTTTTAATAAGGTTAGACTTAAAATAGATTCTTGTATACAATTGTTCTCTTTAGTTTGTGAAATTAAAATGCCTTTAACAACTTTTAGGGTTAGGAAACTGAGATCAGTGGAAAGAAACCTTTCTTATTTTAATTCAGCTGCATTAGTATATAATCGTTACAAATTACAAGCTGGTAATGAAAGAAATAGAAAAGTAAACTAGAACAGTATTTTCCTAATACACCATCATTGTTTACATAACATTCTTTGTTTTCTTCCTGGTATTACACTGTTAATGGTATATCATTTTCAAGTCTATGTGGAATATATCTATTTGCTTCTGTTAACTATTAAAAGAATGATGTAGATAAAATGCTTTATAGTGAATTAAAAATATGCTGTGGTTTCCAAAGTGAAGGTAAAATTTGAGTGTTCCTCTTTAGAAAAGAGAGGTCTTTGCTATCCTCTCCCCAACTCCACTTCTATTTACAAAGTTATTCCTCAAATGACTTTGCATTTACTTCTGACTATATTTTATATTAACTCAACTGTATACACGCTGCTTCCACATCCCATCCTCCCCCTGTCCAGTACTAGAATGTAAGCTTTTTCTGGACAAGGTCTGCTTTGTTTTTGTCTGTGTAATCCTGTCACATAGCTAAGGTTTTGACACATGTTGGTGTTTTATGGAATACATGTTTCACTGAATTGCCTTTACTATGGTAATCTTTGGAGGAAGTAATATGTCTAGTTTTGAATTTTCATGTATTGGTTTTTGCCTACTTTCCAGCCACTAAAATGAGATTATTTATAATACTTTGCTTGTATTTGTCAGATATATTTTTTCTCTCTCCACATTAAGAAATTGAAAAATAACTCTTATTGCAAACCTAATGTTATTTTAAAATGATATTTTTGTTCCATACCAAAAGTAATGAATACCTTAGAGTTGCATTCCTCTAGCATCTGAGTAAAAGAAAGGCATACTGCTTACAGAATAATAAATTTTTAGAAGTCATTTGACTGTCTCCTCCAGTTTTAATAGTTGACCTTAATTTAAGTAATAATTATGTGCAAAAACAGCATTTAAGAGATAATTTTGCATAGATCAGAGTTGGGTGAAATAATAAATTATATTTTTTCAATGTTTATTTTAGTTTTGAAAGTGTGTTCCCACCAAAAATTGTTCATATTACTATAATTATAGAAAATTCATAGAATTCATTTCAAGGATTGCCTTGTATCAAAAAGGGCTGAACTACTCATTTCAAGAGCAGACTTTATATTTTGTAAAATAGTCTTACAGATAGAATTTTTGGTGATTGAATGGCTTTTAGAAATGATTTCACAAATGTTATATTATCCTTGTCCATTTTTATAAAATAGTGTGCCACATCCTTATGTTCTGATTTTATATATGTGTGTGTGTGGCTATATAGATGCACACACATATATGTATATATACATACATACATACATATGCTCACATATGTATATAAATAAATTCTGGAAGATCATACATTTATCCTAGGAACATAAAGAATTGTCTCTACATAAACATGGATTCCAAGGGAACAGAAAGAGATTAGAAGGGAGAAACAGAATATATTCCTTTTATTTTGATCTCACTGTCTGATGATCCTTTAGCTTGTAACTTTCATTTTGTTAAGCCTTTTATTCATTTCCTTAGAGTCTCATATCAGAGGTCAATATTTTGTTTATGTGTGTGTATATAATTGTTATACATGTTCTTTTTTTCCCCACTTTTCTTTCCAATTAATAGAATTTATAGTAAAACTGGTATAGTGATATATCCACCAATACTTGCATTCCTGTACATTCTTAATTTAGGGGAAAATTTCGTGCTCTTGTGATAAAGAACAAACCATATTTTAATTAAGGAAAAATAATAGCTAACAGTGAACATTCCTATAAGATTGACCCAGAGCATCCCAGTCCTTTATTTGTGCCTTTCTCTATATAGTTCTTAATTATTATCTGTTCTGTTCCACTTGAGACCTATAAATAGATTTCAGCTACTACATTTTATCAAATATGACATTATCAAAAGAAATTAGCAATTATTAAATATACACAGAAATACATTTCTTTAGAATGTGCATTAATATATTTCTCACAATAATGATCATTCATAAATATTTATGTAACCATATATTCACAAAAGTTAAATAGAACAATTTAAATTGTTCATATTATAAACCTTCCCCTACAATAAATATGTCATAAACAAACTTCAGTTGTATTGACCATATGAATATCCTGCTGGGAACATCTTCAGAAAGTGAACTGAAATCTTTCGTATATGTAGGGAGAAATATGATGAAGTTTATTATTTCAAGGTCAGTTTTGCTTTCTTGTGCTGTTATGTTAGGAGACTAAAGCAAGGGGGGGAAATATGTAAGAGTTTAGTGACAAGTGAGTTTATTATGCAGATCTATAGTTATAGAAATTCAGTATTCAGTACTATAGAATAATTGATAAAATGAAGGAAAACTATATCCTTAACTATTTTATGTTGGGCATATTATTATATGGAATTTTTCTAATGGGACCATATCCAAGTTGTGGTGTTAACAGATGGAATCCTGTTGGGGTTCCACATTTTTAGTTATTTAGGACTTTAGTAAACAGTGATTTTATCCAGTATGTGATTGGAACAGATGTGATCTTATCAGGGTTCCACTTTTTTTCAGGGGCATAAAATTGCCATGATTTGCTGTACAGTGCTGGAGTTTACTTTTTTTGTGGTTTTTAGAACCAGAGTCCTTTTTAGCCAGAATTTGCCCTTGGGTTCTAAAACATCATAATAGGGAGTTAATGTTTTATTCTCTATTAATCCCATTAAATCCTTTTAATATTAGAGCATGTGTTGCTTTATAGCATTAACTAGTGTCTTGCACTCAACAGTATTTTCACAGTTTATGACACTGCTTAGGGCATTAACAAACAGCTGTTTGAATTAAATGAGCAGTTAAGGACCCTGTTCATTAACTCAAAAGTTTCATGTATTTTTAATTCCTTAAATCTAATGGTATTATCACCCTCCAAGAAATCTATCTTTGATTATAATTTGTTCTGGCCACTATTGGTTAGGGGGGAAAGTATTATTGTTTTTGAATATGAGTCATATCAGGGGTGGATATCTCTAATGAATTTTAACTATCTCATAACAGTTTCATTCTTATGGGATATAAAACTTTAAAAGTTGTTTACGGCAGTTGTGTTAAGATTTTCTCCAATTTTGGTTACTGATGACTTCATTTAGCTAATGTAAAGAGGCAGTTGGAACAGAATTATTTGCATTTGAAATGGTGCAATCAGAGGTTTGTGACTGACTCATTAACAAAAAAAGAAAATTGTATTTGGACAGTGATATAGTGCCTGATGCAGTCCCTAATGCAAAGCAAAATGTTAGTCAATGGTTTTCCATACCAAAAAATCTTAGCTTCAGGAGACTTCAAGACTTCACTTGCAAGCACAAAACAAGTGCTTGGCTGACTCTTGGATTAACTTTCCATATGGTCTTCCTCACCTTGCCTCTTAGTGTGAAGGTAAGTTTTTAATTAGAAGGAAAATATTAAATGAATGGCAATTAAAGAATCTCTTAACTAAAACTTTTGATTTTAATTATCATCATGATCAACATACAATTATACTTTAACATTGTTTTGAGGATTAATACTGGAGTCCTAAACCAAACATTTTCTCTTTAGCATCTGTGAATTCTGGATAAAAGGGTGTATTCTTTCCCTATTAAACAATCAATTATAAAGTCCAAGTTGGTCATAGAATTTAAAAAACGAAAAAACTATCTTCATGTTCCTATTGCCCAAGGTTTTTTCAAGTCCAAAAGAATCATAGAAAATGGTTCCAGAAAAGGAAATTGACTAGAGGAAAATTGTGAATCCATGACATGATTTTCTATACTAGTTTATGAAAATTCTTCCTTTGTCATTTCTAAAAAGTAGAAACATTCATCTCGGATTTGTGCTGTGTAGGCCTAAAGGGATTCGCAGAATGACTTTTGAAGGCCCCTGTTGGTTCCTTTAAATTCTTTCTAAATCTGTTCAGCAAATATTTTTATTTCAGGCATAGTTTGCACAAGAAGCTCTCATTCACTAAATTACTTTGGATTTATTTTGTCTTTATTCTATATATACATATATATGTGTGTGTATATATATACATATGTGTATGTATGTATGTGTGTATATATATA
This sequence comes from Bettongia penicillata ogilbyi, assembly GCA_023548195.1. Classification (NCBI taxonomy): domain Eukaryota; kingdom Metazoa; phylum Chordata; class Mammalia; order Diprotodontia; family Potoroidae; genus Bettongia; species Bettongia penicillata. Next base: position 385,549 of record JAJHZJ010000254.1, on the reverse strand, counting down.
TATATATACATATATATATATATATGTATATATATATATATTCTCAATGTTCCCCTGAAAGAATGTAAACTCCTTAAGGGAACCAGCTCAACATTTTTCTTTGTATTTCCCAGCTCCTGGCATTTGGTAAGTGCTTAATAAATGCTTTTATTTTATTTTATTTTTTTTACTCATTGATAATCTTTCAGTTTGTAACAAAAACTGTGACAGCAGATTCAATAATAGACTTACGATTTATCCAACATTTCTATTTTGTCCCTGTGAAAAAGAGGCAAAACATGGTCAACTTTCGAAGAATATTTTAGAAAAAATTCTTCGAGTGAATTCTGACCATTTGAGCATTTTTGGCTAATTTGCATCCGTAATTTTTTAAGGTAAGGTCACTATTACATTGTATTGTTGAGACAGTACTCTGTGATAATACTTTATGAGGATATAAAGTATATAGTGTTCACTTACTCAAAGTAATTTAAATAAGACAAAAAAAGAAACAGGTGTGGTGTAGATTAACGGTCTCCTACCTTTCTACCTATGGGGAAACATTTCCCACCCCACCCACATACACATACTAGTAGTAGTAATACTAATATTATCCACTTACTAAGAAAATACAAATGTTTTTGGTGACAAGAAAACTCATTTTTATTCAGTAGTATTTTTAGTGGAATTTGTAATTTGTTAATCATCTGCATATATTTGAAGTTCAGTAGTAAGTTTATGGCAATACACGAGTCAAAAGAAGATTATTTAAGCTGTATATTTTGTTGGATTAAAATCAAAACCAAACCATAAGTATTTGATATATATGGTTTACAAAGTGATTTTCATATGTGTATCTCATTTGATTCTTACAACAGCCTTATGAGGTATATGATATTCTTCTTTTGTTTTTACAGATAAGGAAACTGAGGCTATGAGAGGTTAAGTGCTTATTCATGGTTACACAGCTAGCAAGTACCTAAACTAGAACTTGAACTAAAGCCTTTCTGACTCTAATTCTAATATGGTCTTCACTATGGCCTCTATGAATCCAATATAAGCTGAAAGTACAGCTGTCAGTCATACTATGGTCAAGCAGGCTATCTATGAGTACAGATTAAAGACCCTCAAAAGGGAAAATTTAAGCAGAAATGAGAACATGGGACCAATTGAAGTTAGGGCCAGTAATCTATAACTGTGTGAGTAGGCCATAGCATGCATACATACAAGTAATTGATTTCCAATATGACACTGGATCAGGATATCAATTAATCAGATAGGTAAGATAAAGAGACTCAAATAAACCCTATTGGTCAGCACAAGTAATATGTCTGAAATTAGGGAACCTGTTTGGGCATCAGAGGATCAACATCTTAAGCAAATAATCTGAACAATAAATGTGAATGAAACACCAGCAGCATCTTAATACTTTTGTCTCATCCTGGAACTTTTATTGCATTTTCTATTACGGAAAAATAAGGCTGCAAGCATAGCTGTCCTGGGTTACTATAGTGTGGATTCATGCTTCAATTAAGAATTGAACTAGATGACCTCTAAATTCCCTTACAAAATTTCCATAATTCAATAAATTTGAAAACTCATAGAAGAGGGCATCTTATTCCATACAGTTTCAACCATAGATATATGCTGCTATCAGTACAAAGGGAAATAAGTCCTTGTTCCACACTGGTTCTTTTCCTAGTACATTCAAGATTTCCATAAATACCATCTGATAGTACTATTTCACCTTCAGAAAGGTCTCCTCTGACCTTGCCACAATTCTGCAAAATCTAAAACTTATTCTGGTTCATCACTGCTTAGGTGCATCTTAATTTCTCTCTCAATTTAAGGGACTTCATTTTGGTTAGTGCTGTGAAGTTTCATTCATTCCATGGCCTTGAGTCGGTCTTTTAGTAGACCAATGATTGAAAGACATGGTTGAATAGAAGGAAGTTGTATGTTTTGAAGAGCACATCTGTATCATGCTTAACCACTGTATCCCATATACCTAAAAGAAGGTTGAGAAAAGTTAACAAGATATAATTTTTAAAACAGGTACAGTTTCTCAAGACCTTTCTCCCAAACCCAAGTATTAGAAGCTAAAAGTGAAATAGTTATATTCTTAGTAATTATTCTGGTAAAAAATATAAGGTGTGGAATTAAGTGTTTCTTGGAATCTAAAATCATCGCTGAAAAAGGGTAATTTAAGAAAAAAAATGTTCCACTCTTTCATCCATATTGTGGTTTCATTGGCGTTAGGGTCTTGAGTCAATGTTTGTCAGTGAATGAAAAACATTGGGCATGTGAGGAAGAGGGGGAGGAGGCTGCAAAATATTTCTTCATTGTGCTTAGGCTGTAGACCCTCGATAGCTCCAAGAAGGGTGAGCAATAATTAATAAACATTAATCAATATGCGGGTACAATTCATCAAGGCGTGTTCAAGGACTAAATAATTCATGTTGATTGGTTTGGTAAACAAAAACAGTTATTTGTATGGAAATAACATTTCTTGGATTCTAAATGTATCATTTAAATCAACAGCATAAGAAAAATACTATACTTTTTAACCATGATTGGGAAATCTCATCGTCAGGACCTTGAGCCAATGTTTGAATAAATTGTCTATGTCAGTGATTGAAATAGACATTTCTAACTGGCTAAAGGTTCTGAAAAATTTTCCTTTTGTGTATGGGCATCCTACCCTATACACCTTAAAAAAGTTAATAAGACATGAACGGAAAACCAGGTACAATTCTTCAAGACTTTCCTTCAAGGCTAAATACCAGAAACCAGGAACCGAATAATTACATCCTTAGTGATCTTCCTGTTGAAAGACTTTGTGCAGAATAGGATGCTTCTTGGAGGCTAAAGTTCTCCTTGCAGATGAATGCTTTAAGGAAGATAGCTACTCGTCTTCCTGAAGAGATCCAAGTAGGCTGAAGAGACAATGTTCCGAAAAGTCCACAGAAGGGGAGGGCAGCTGGTCCTGGGCAAGAAAGCTTCCTCTGCAGCCATTATGCTGTCATTAGCTTGACATTTGTTATCAATGAATGGCGGCTGAGCTATTGTTCCAAGGCTGTGGCTGCATTGGGGTTTGTTGGAGGTTAGTGGCACTTGTTAATTTGATCAAGGCTGAAGTTTACGGAGGATAAAGTAAACAATGCAAAGTGCAGACACCATCAGTTTCCTCTGGGCAGCGAAGTGTAGTTGTCCCATTTACATTTCACAACAACATCTGATGGGCTTTGTCAGTGCTGCACAGAGTAATTAAACCTGAAATCAATAGCAGGCATTTGTCATGTTTACAGCCGCTCTTTCTGGTGGGTTAAACTCATCAGTTTAGTGCCGTTTGGTTTTACTGCAGAGACACGCTCCATTATGTCTTCAGGTACAGTTGAGATATTCAGTTACATGCCCAATAGTTTGAATACGACAGTAAGATTAAAAAGGACAGGCAAATGGACAGTTTTTGTAATTTATTTGCTGATTCTCTTAAACGGTGCTGGTTTCCATTTTCTTCATCTCTTTTGTAAGAAACCCTTTGTGGCCCAGGATAATGCATCTCCCCTTGCCCCCAAACTGGAATGAAGTCTTCAACTAAAATGCAACAGGACTTGACGTTGGCCAGAGCTTCACAAGGAAAAACCTAGCATCTTTGGGAATATGCTTTCAACTCAAGAGAAAAGAGAACGAACAACATTCATACTACCTTCTAGCCTGAGCACAGTGGTCTTTGTCATTTTGGGAGGACGGAGAAGGGTTAAGAATAGTTCAGAAGATTTTCCCCCCATCTAAAGGTTTTTAAATCTCCATCTTTGGATCTTCCTTTGGCTCCTTTAACTATTCTTACTTTTCTTTTCCTTAATGTTTTAGATGATAAGGTCAGAGTATGCTGAATTGAACAAACTTGCAGTTCACTCATAATCTAGTTAGACTTTGGACTAGAAATTTGACACATGTACTAGAAGACTGACAAATTTTGCCTTTGCCACTTTGATTCAGTGATCTAATGTGAGGACTTTATGCCCTGGATTTTATAAAGATTATGTTAAGGTGTTATTCTATCAATCTAAGAAAACTCCCTTGATAACTGAGATATAAGATACTAATCCTAAAGGATTATTGTTCAAAGATGAAATGGTTGGCAATCTGAGGTATATTTGAAACAGTTTCCTGAAATTAATTTTTTAAATGCTTTTTACATTGATGACAATTTAGGACTATGTTCCTTTCCCCAAATATTTTCATTAACGCCATATCAGAATGAAGTCTCACATTTTTTTTATTCTAGCTTTTAAACACAGGAAATAAAATATTCTTAGTGAAGTTGATCTTAAACTTGTGTAGACAAGCTACTGTTTAAAGTGGGATCTGGTAGATTTTAGCAATAGTGTTCAGAGTTTTCAAACACAAAATTATTGCATAAAATGATGTTCAACTGCACCTCCAATGTATCTCTAAGAAAAAACTATCGTGAGTAAGGACAGTAATTCAGCATGCAACTACTGAACAGAGAAGTAGCTTGAAATTAAAGGATTGTTATTTAAATCAATTTAATAGGCAGTAACAGAAGCGGGATGCTTTATTAGCATTTCCAATTGGCTCCACACAGTAGCCTTTAAGAACTTAGCACTAGGAATCAGCTTAGCAGAGTCTGACACAGAGTAGGTGCTTAATAAATGCTTGCTGACTGACTGTTGGTAAACAGGGAGTAGCGAAATGGATGTCATGTGACTCACATGTCACATATGTCATATCTGTGAAATTTTGACATCTCACTTCAGGTAAATCTGCCTCTTGAACCTATCAGCACATCTCCCTCCCTCCTCAGATATAAACCTACATAAGGTTCTTTCAAAAATTATTTAAAATTGATTTATTTTTACATTAATTTTTTTAATAATTGAGTTTGAAATTTTCTCCCTCCCTCTTATCTCTACACCACCTACTGAAAAGGGAAGCAGTATGATATCAATTAGATACACTATACCAAGATCTGATTCAGTTCTCTCCTAGAACTCTCCTGTTTCAAACATAATAAAAGTCATTCCAACTTTGTCCTTTTCAGTGGTAGCATGTTCAATAAAATCAAGCAAACTGCCATAACAAAAACATCATATGGAATTCCAGGATATTTATTTCAGTATTTCTAAATAATACAACAAAATAAAGCTTCCATCTATTCTTGAACATTTTGATGTCAGGAAAGGCAGAGCTCATCTCACTTTTGATAACCAAATGAAAAGAATTCTTCCTAGACTGAATTCTAAGATCTAATTTTAAGATCAGATCACTTTTCCCTTCTAATGAAAACTAATTTCTGAATGAGTTTACAATGACAGTCATCTATGACCTGGACCCATTAAGTGTTTTGGAACTTGAACTCTAATTTCATTGGTATTAGGCACTCCCAGGTGAGGAAATTCTTTCAACTAATGCAGATCTGTATCTTCTCTACACCTAACAGTCTTAGGGAGTTGTCTAGAGCCCTAAGATGTGAAATGACTTGCACAGGATAATATATCAGGTATGTTTTAATATGTTTTATGTCATATGTTTTAATGTCAGAATAATGTTATCTATTTTTTGTCCTTGAGATGTTTGTTAAAAAGTTTATATTGTTTGAACTCAGATCTTAACCAAGTTAGGTCTTCAGTCTTTTACTCTGCTTTGAATACTGTGTCCTCCATTATATTTCAAGTTCACCTAAAATTGAAGTTGTTTCCACAGACCAGTGTCTGTGAGAAATTTAATTAAAAGTTTGATACACTATTTGAAAGACTCTTTCTTAGAACACTGAGACTCACTTGAAAGAAGTAGTAAAGTCACCTAAAAGTGACCTCAAAATAATAAGATAATTAGAGTAGTTAAGGAGTCAAGAAAATGCCACTCATCAGATGTACTCACTCAGTATGGGTCCACTCAAATTCTCTGGGTCAGCTAACAGAGATGAGTTAAGCCTGGAAATAAAGAGTTCCATGCTAACAACGTTACTGCTCACTCATTGAATAGGGTTGTTTCTTTTAGAATTTATTAGCAAAATGTAGTTCCCTTTGCTATAAAATACAGGTTCTAGATGCATTTAACTAGTCCTCAAATTCCATTATGATTTGGTAAATGTTGTAGATTTTGTTTATCTAAACAGCTGGATATGTTTTTATAGAGAAGGGGGAAAATGCATATCAACTAAATTAAGTTTACTACAGCCACCTACTGAAGGCCAAGACATTCATTGCGTACTTTACCTTCTTGATGACACTCTTCAGGAACAGCCTGTGTAAAGTTCTGTTTTGGAAGGATATTCGACATAAATACAATCTTATTCATAGAAATAGGATCTGGAAGGGATCATAGATATTAACCAGTTCAAAGGATTCACTTTAAAAATGAGAAACTGAGGTCCACCAAAGCTGAGAACTTGATAAAGGTCATATACTCAGGTAATGACAGAATTGGCAATAAAGTCAAGACCTCCTAATTCCTAGTCCTCAGTTATTTCTATTATCTGCTTTCTTCCATTGAAAATATGCACTTATTCTATCATATTATTAATGAACTATTTAGGAAGCATTGTGATTTGACATTTTAAGTTGAACATACTTTGTATAGGAACTCTTAAAAACTTAGTAAATAAAGTAACATATAACTTTTCCTTGAGAAGTCATGACCTCATTGGTACCAGACAGCCCATCACTAAGAAAGCCAATTTTTTTAAACACTCCTATTCTCCTAGTGGTGATGTATGGCTCTGAATTATAGAACATCACTACTTCAGAAGAATTAAATCACTACTACTACTACTACTACTACTACTACTACTACTACTACTACTACTACTGCTACTACTGCTACTACTACCAATAGCTAGTATTTATACAGTACTTTAACGCTAGCAATGTGCACATGCTAATTTATTTAATACTCACAACAACCCTATGAAGTAGGTTATTATTCCCATTTTACAGATGAGGAAACTGAGTTTGAGAGGTTAAGTGACTTGCAATGGAAAGATGCAGGTTAGGCATAAGGAGGTCATACCATGTTGTCCATAACAACCTGAGTTTGAGAAGTGATGTAAAAAGCATTGTCGAGGCTATATATGATGAGAACAGGAGGTGAATCAGCAACAGAGTGAGAATGGAAGACAACAAATGAAAAACTTCGATGATGCATTGGTACTCTCCCAAGATAATGAGGGTATAAAAAATCCCCATCTGCTTTGGATGTATCCTCTTCTTTGCTAACTCATTGGATCTGGGTTCTCAATGAGGAGAAATGCATCTGCTCATCCTGTGCTATTCTCCTTCATGTCCTCCCATAGATATATGTCAGAGGATTTACCCAACATGTCACAGAGCTTTTTAGATTTCAATACCATTGTAGATCCCAAGTTGTTCATCTTGTCAGAAGATGTTCCTTTTCCCTGGTGATATCCTTTATGAAGGACAGTTTGATGTAGTGGGAAGAAAAGTCAGGAGGAATACAGGATCATATGAAACTCATTATGCGATCATGGTCAAGACAGTTAACCTCTCTGAGCTTCAGCAAGGCTAAAATGACAGAGTAAAATACTTTTGGGAGCCTCACAATACTATGTACATAGGAGATGATATTATGTTGATTTTTGCACATCATTTATTGTTGGAAAAATGTAATGGTAAGCCTCTCTTATTATTTCTACCTTCACTACATCTTAGATATGGCCCTTTCTCTTCAATCACATAGCCACCATCTTGGTAGAGAGCATTTCTCACCCATATTCTTTCAACAGCCTTCTAGTTGGTGTTTCTGATTCAAATTTTTCCCTCTCTACTTAGTTGCCAAAGAGATTTTTTTTCTTAATCAGAGGTGTGGCCATGTCAGCCCCACCCTAATGAGCTTCAGTGGTTCCTTGTTACCTCCAGAATCAAATTTAAGTTCCTCCATTTGACATTTAAGACATTTCATAATCTGTCCCTATCCCACCTTTTCGTTCTTCTTACACATCCTCTCCTCCATGTGCTCTACAATCTATCTACATATTTGTATGTTTTCTCCTCCATTAGAATGTGAGTATCTCAAAGGCAGGGACCATGTCTTTGCCTTTCCTTTACCCTGGGCCTGCCACATAGTAAGCACTTAAGGAATACTTGCTGCCTATTAATGTTACACATCTTTCTACTTGGTAAAACTTAATGCTTTCTAGCTGAGACAATCTTTTGACCTTCACTTTGTGATGATTGCTTTACATCAATTAAACTTCTTTAAGCAATGGGAATAAAAAAAGTCAATGCTTTTTTAGAACCAACTGCTTAGAGATGTAGTTATATACACTGTCTTCTCATCTTTATCTTTTCTTTTAATTTTACATTAATTTTGCCCTCACTAGTTGAATATCTGGCTTTGAAAACACTTCTCTTTCAGTGAATAATCATTTTCTTCGCATTCACATAGAGTCTATTTTATTTTGTGTTACAACATACATAGCAATTTTTAATGCTAATTAAGAAGAGACATCCATAATAAGCAGACAGGAGGTTTCTGAGAACTCTATAATCTTTTGGACATTTTGATTCCTTAATACTGAATAATTTGAACATTTCTTTCCAATTTCCTTTGTGTTCACTTTCATATTGAAGTCAAAACATATTAAAGTATATGTAGATTAACTCAGTTTGAAGGCTCTTGTCAAGTCATTTAAAAGTGCATTTACTTTTTAATCTTTGGCAATAGGTGTTGACATGCAGACTGACATTTACCTTCACAGTGATTTTTTTCTTATCCTCACTTTGAGTCCTGCAAGACAAGATGACCAATTATCATATGAAATTATGCTTCTGGTTGCCTTGATGAAACTAACTTTGCCAACTCCTTATTCACTTGTCCAAGATCATCCTGTTTCACATCTTTATATGTAACTGCAACTTCTTTATGCCTCTTAGTTTTATCTACAAAGGAAATGTTAATATCAATACAGTTCAGTGGCATATACGTGAGTTGGGCATTGGACGAAGATTTCACCTTTCAATTACCAACAGTTAAATTTGATTTTTATAAAAGGGAGTGATTCTTACCAAGCTCTACTGCTTAAGTCTGTCACTTTACCCGCATCACTGTGGAGTCACAGGACAAAATTACTGTTTTGAATTACTTTTGTTTGCGTCATAGTTTACCATGTGCCTCTATTGACCAGCCTGTGATTAATCTTTCTGTACCTATTCATGCTAATCTTCAGAAAGCAAGCACAATCTACCATTGGTACTTTCCTGGAAGCATATTCAGTTCAGTAAAAGCCTGCTAGAGCTTGTGCTCTTCATGCGTAACCTTTGAGAACGTAAGTTTACTTGTGATGAGGTATAAGATTACCAGATTAGTCAATGTTTGGTCCTTAATGATAATTGAAGAAAAACTTGGGTTTAAAAAAGAGTTCCTATTTTTTTAAGGATCGCAGACAAGATCACACTAGTATTATAGATAGAATGTTGTAATGGTCTAGTAGGGCATTTTTTGAAGGGAGTTCTAACTCTAAGTTCAGGTTGATTTAGTTCTAAGGGATTCCTATGGGAGAAGGTTGATTCTAGACCTCTAGGAATTCTAAACCATGCTAGGAAGTAAATATGTGGTTGACTTACATTGTAGAATCCCAAGTGTTCTTAACTTGGGGTCCATTGAATTAAAAAAATTGACAACCATATTTTGATATAATTGGTTTGCCTTGTGATTGTGTATTTCATTTTTATATACCCAAAAACATTATTCTATGACATAATCCCTTGGCCTCACCACATTGTCAAATCATTGCATGACTCACAAAAAGGTTAAGAATACCTATTCTAGACTTAATAGACCTCTTCTAGAGAAACTCAGGACCTGCATTCTTTTCTTCCACCACTTGCCTTAGAGAAAAAGCTCAGATTAATCCCCCCAGGAGAATTTGTGGACCAGCTTAATTTCCTTAGTGATGGAATCCTGATGAGGCATCAGAATGGGATGAGTTGCTTTTCTCTACTCCTGTCCTGATTCAGATTCTTCAAAGTCTCCCAGAAACCTCTTACGTGGGCTTGGCATTCCAAGTGTAGATTGATGTACCCAGATTTGTATTGTTTTATAAACCATTCTATGTAGACCCTTCTGCAGAGAGTCAGCTTTTGGTTGAATAAGACCTCTTGTTACCATATTACTATTAGACACATGATTCAGTAAAGTTAAACTACATAGAGATGCTTTGGGGAAAGTGACTCATAGCAGGGACATTTTAGCACAATTTGACAAAACACTTATTAAGTACCTATTGTAAGCCAAGTACACTGTAAAATCTGGAAATAGAAAGATGAGTCAAATAGTCCTTCTGCAAAGGGACTCATTTTCTTTTGGGAAAAGAATGCTTATTCTATTACAATGTTGTGATAATCTGTTATATTTCTTAGTGTCAGATAAGGAATTTATTGTAAGTTTCTTGTAAAGTTATCTCTGTCAAAGTCTACTTTGATGAAGACTGGAAATTGTCATCTTTTTCCTACAGTCCTGTCAGCATTTAAAATGCAGTGTCCAGAATGAATTTGGACTCAAGTAGTATTCATCATGGAGGGAAAATATACTACACAGATAAAAATTAGTTAATTACTGGGTATGTGAGAGTACTGGAAAAAAGCAGCATAATAATAATGTCACATTTATGGTGGGGAAACAAAAAGGAATTTTGTTTCCACAGGGTTAAAACTCCCCCCAGCTTCAAGTGATAGCAGTGAATCAGACTTGTGACCTAGCATGATCATAAAAGGTCAGAAACTTGTGCACAGGCTAGACGAGCTGTTTGAGGGGAAGCCTATCAGAGAGGAGAACATTAAGTGAGGTGTTCAGGGGGCTCCTTCTAGTCAATAGATGGTGAGGCAGGAGATCCCAATTTGGAACAGTATAAAGGGACTTGCATTGGACTGAACAAATTATAGCACTCCGCTCATTCAGGGGGAATGAACGTAAAAATTAATACAAGCTTTCCTGATTTCACAACAGTTATTGTTCTTTGTTTAAGGGGTACACTTCTCTCATAGTAGGGAATGTGCCCTCTTCTTGCAAGGACAGCAATAAAAGATTCTTTTCACTCTGGACTTTAGCATAGTTATCAGCTCAGGTGTGAGCCTTACTCTAGATGGGGGGGGACCCTATTTATAGCATTTATGTAACACCTTGCAGTTTCAAAGCACTTTCACATCTAAAGCACTTTCACATCTATTACCTCAATTGATTTCCACAATGATGCTATTAGGTAGTCAGGGCAAATATTATTACATAATCATTTTATATTTAAGGAGACTGCAGGAAAGCAAAGGCCAGGGGTGATAAGTCTTGGGTTTGCTTCACCTTATTCATGATTTTTAATTATCAGAATTATCAGAACCAAGGCTAAATGCAGGCTTTCTGGCTCTGAGTTTAGAGTTTTCTATATTTGAACACACTGCCTTTCTTATGACTCATGGTGAACAATGAAGTGATGCTATTGGAAAAAAAGACTATTATACAAGAATATGTGGTACATGTATGTAGGGAAATGTATAGAAGAGAGAGCTAATTTTTTATGTGCATACTGTATTGATTTATTCAGTTTTAGGCTTTATAACTCAAGCAGTATGTGAACTTAGAAGTAAATTATACAGTTATGATAAGCAAACCTTATAGGTTTGGGACCTACAAGGAAAGATGAAATACATCAGTATTCTCTTCTGCAAAAAAGTTTGAGGATGGAACTTTATAATATTATGCAAGTTCAGTTAAATTAACCAAACATTTATTTTGCACCTAGAACATATAATGTACTGTTCAGCACAAAATCCAATTTTAAACCCATTTCCATAATCCCCTCCTCTCACAAGAACTGGTTAATTCTGCCATCTTGCTACTTAAAGTTCTACTCTCCTCACCTGCCTTTAATCCAAACTAGTTTCCCATAGCTGGGATTTTTTGCCATTTTGTCACCTAGAGTTTTTTGGGTGACCATCACCATTAAGAATCTAGAGGAATGACCCTATCAACAAAGAGTTGTAAAGGAATAGTTCATATTTATACATTTAGTTTAGTTATTGCAAACATTAAGTATTGACTGTATACAAGGCATTGATTAAAGTGCTTTCAATATCTTTCAGTAATGCAAAATAGTTTCCCCAATTAAAAAAAATTTCTCATGAATGAAGATAGTATAAAAAGGAAATTTAGAAAGGTAGGATTGGGATATGGTGTGAAGATGGCCAGGAAATGACCTGGAAATCTCATTCAGGGCAAGATAAGGTAAAAGTTCACTTATGAAAACAAATCCATCAATAATATCTCAGTAGTATAAAACTTTATATATATATGTATATTATATATAATATTTGCATACTTCATTGTCACTGGGGTGAATTTTCTTTCCTTTCACTTGTATAAAATGAAACTATTCCACATTTTCTCATTCTGAGTGATTCTTATTCATATCTTTCCATAAATCCTGCATAGATCACCAATGGGTTGGAAGAGTCTCTCTCTCTCTCTCTCTCTCTCTCTCTCTCTCTCTCTCTCTCTCTCTCTCTCTCTCTCTCTCTCTCCCTGTCTCCCTCTCCCTTTTCCTCCTTCCCTCCCCCTCTACCCCTATTCTGTCTCTGTCTCTCCCTCTGTCTCTCTCTCTAGTTCAGTTAAAATATTTTAGGGGTAATAGTACAATAATATGCAAAAAATAAGGTTCCTAATTTACTCTCCTCCACTCTCACAGCATGATTGACTTACCTCTTCTTCTAGTCATAATGACTTTGATAATAATGACTGTTATACCAGTTAGGCTTTCTAAGAAATGTGTATATGATATTAAAATGATGCTAGGCAGCCTGCCATAGTATATACAGAACTGGCTTTGGGATCCCAAAGACAAGAAATAGACACAATTTGGCTGAATGGGCAAGTTCCTTAACCTCTTAGATCTCTAGGCAAATCTCTTAAGACTATAAGTTGCAAAAGAAGTGATGACCTGTATTGGCAGAGGGACTTTCCTGACTGGAGATTCCCTACAACAATGAGATTATGAGTTTGGGACAAAATAAAAATAGATGATTTTCTGTATGATAGAATGGACACATATGTTTATTCATGTTTATAGGCATATATGTAGATATGTGCATGTATTTATCAGTAATAAAAGTTATATATAATAAAACTTATAAAGGCAAGAATTAATTCTGTCTTGTACCTCTAACATCATTAAAAGCTTTCACTCTGTTCAAGCATGTAACTGAATGCATTTCAGAGATTAAAGGACTATCTACCTTTTGGAGAAGACAAAAAAGATCACCCAAATCCTAAACTCATGAGACTAAAAGTATGGTTTGGTTTAGAATATCCATAAGAAGCCACAATAACTCTAAGTCCAAAGAACCTTAAGAGACCAGGCTAGTCTGATTTAGAATCTGGATGTGAGGATAATTCCAGATGTAAACCAAGTGGTTTTGGTCACAGGAAAAATTGATGATGATGAGAAGGAAGATAAGAATGATGATGATAATGGTGATGGTAGTGGTGGTGATGATGGTGTCTGGCACTGACAGTACTTCAAGATCGCAAATTGTACAAATTTAATGTAATTGAAATTATCCATTTTATATCTTTGTTTTCTATCTCTTATTTATTCATAAATTGTTCACTGTTTCACAAATCTGATAAATATTATGCTCCATGTTCTAATTTTCTTGTAATAGTTCTCTTTATATCTAAGTCATGTATCCTTTTGAACATTCTCTTGATAAATGGTGCAAAATATTTGTCTATGCCCAATTTCTTCCATACTGCTTTCCAGTTTTCCCAACTTTTTACCAAATAACTCATCCCAAAATCTTGTCTTTATATTTGTCAAGTACAAGGTTATCATATTTATTTGCTGCTGTAAACTGTATGTCTACTTTATTCCATTGATCTACCTTTCTTTTTCTTAGCCAGTACCACAGTTTTGATAATTACTGCTATCTATGGTTATCCCCTCCACATTGCGACTTTCCCCATTGACGTTTTGATATATCATGGGTCAACATAAGAAATTAAATGGGAATTTTGGGGAAGTTTTGTGGAAGTTATAGATGACACATGAAGCCCAAAAGATGACATGGAAAAGGTTTAGAAACTCAGAAATGCATTAAATAAATATATAGTATTATATAGTATCAAACTAAGTTTTATAATAAGTTGTTACAAACATTCCACAAAAGAAAAAGAAAAAAATCAGACCTTGTCTGGTATGGAGGGAGAGTGAAAAATTTTGTGTGGATTTTCCAGATTGTTGGGGTACCATGCTCTTAACCTCTGTGATGTGGAAGGGATAACTGTAATAGAGTTTAAGATGTTCTTTGCCTACACTATTTCATATTAAGAATAAATTTAGTGAATTGCCACCTCACTTTCAACATCCTTTGTGTTCTCTTCTTTTGTTTTATCAATTCCAATGTCCGGAGCTTGCATGCCCCCCTTCCCCCCGCTACCTGTAGCGCACTCCTCCCTGGGAATCATCCTTTCTCCAAATCTTTGAAAATTTCCTCTCTACCATTCACCCTCAAATCCATGACTGGAATGGTTCGTCCAAAGCTGTTGTTTTGTGGATGGATACCCCTCAGGCTAAATCAGTTCTCTTTAAGAAAGGAAAGGAGAACCCTAGGTAAAACTGCACTTGCCTTGTGCATCCTTCTTCCCTGTTAAATTACAATGGTATTTCGGGATCGACGAGTATTAAATTCATACTGATGATGTTGACTTCTATGTTGTAGGAAATGAACTGAGACCACACCTTTGAACTCTTATGAATATATCATGTTCTACCTAACATCCATGGTTTAGTGACCTTTGATCACAATCAACCCAGTTAGAATTAGAATAGATGAAATCAGGATAAAGATTTAGCAGTCTTTCCCCAGTCTTTTGAAACTTTTAGTGTTGTTTTTATTAAAGCACATTAGCAGTTTCCATAGTGGAATCAACCAGGGCCCCATGTTGTCCAATATTCTTTCTGACAGTGACCAGTGCCAGATGTTTCAGAGGGATTAAAACATATAATGCACCTAATTTTGCAGTAGTACACAATAGGTAGAAATTTATTTCTCACCCCAGCTGGTGATCAGCTCATGCCCTGAAGCTTGAAGATTGATAGCCCTTGTAATTTTATCCTAAACAGTGTAATTGCAGATGCTATTCTCGTGCTATTGCTATTATTTTAATCAGTGATAAAGACTTTGTCCAGATGTTGAATTTGAAGGTAAATGAAGCTGACGTCAGAATCTTCTGTTTATTTGGAAGAAAAAGAGATCAAACTTGGCCATACTACTTTTATTGGTCAGAATTATTTTATTTATTTAGGACTTCTCTCCCACCTAGTTCAAAAAAAAAAAAAAAAAGATTTGAGGTCATGACATACAAGTTCTACAGGCCTCCTTCCCTCCCCTAAGTTATAATAGGAACTAGAAAAGGCAACACATTTATGTATTTATTTATATTGCTCATTTGAATGTTGTAGTATATTTATTTTGTCCTCTGTAACGAAAAGCTTCTTCTCACTTCCATTTCTGCTTAGTTAAGAGTTCTTGCCTCTGTTAGCAAGAGCATTGAAAAATAGGTTAACACAGGAAACAGGCACATCAAACAGATTTTCTTTAATGTGCTGGTAGCTAGACAAATGAGTAACTAAACTCCAAATATCTGACCTCTCCCCCTAGGTCATTTTTACTTTTGAAAATATGCATGTATTTTAGTTGGTAGTTATTGAAGATAGATACTAAAATATATTTTTGAAATGATAATCTGGGTAGAATTAGTTTTCAGTTTTTCTTCAAAAGAGATTTCCTCATTTCTAATCATAAATTGACATTCACAGGGTCACAAAGACAGTAAGTGTTGGAGACGAGATTTGAAAACAGTCCACTATGATTCTGAAATGATCCCTCACTCCATTGAAGTCAAACTGCTTCTCAACAAAGCTTCTGTAGAAGAGAGACTTCTTGGATTTGGGGAACGGAAGCTGTAGGTGCTTGTCATAGTCAACTTAGGTCTGTGGTTTAAACTCATTTCACTAATAGGTGTGCTTTTTAATTAGCATGGTTTTCCTTTGATTTTCATGTTTTCTCTCTGTGGAAAATGCAGAAATTCCCTACCAACTTCTGTTTGTCCTGGCCATAAGTAAGCGTGCTAGGGTATAGAATAATCACCAAAGCAAATGGAGCGATAATAATAGGGAAGATGTTTGGAGCCCAAGTGCTGATCTTGTTCCCCCAATTCATATGATGAACCTGACATTAAACCTAACAGGCTATGAAAACTAACAAAGTGAAACTTGCAAGTAGATATTCAATGTGAAGCTGCTTTTGTACACTCTTCTACTGCTGAGCTGATCACTTTATCTTCTGGGAAAATACAAACTTCCTCCAGAATCCCATCACTACCCATAAAAGTCTTTTCCTTTTAGTGATCTTATCCAGATAAATGAACAAAAGTAAAAAAGGAAATTATCTAAAGCTGTATTTTCAAGTTGAAGCCAAGTGACTTTTTTGACACCCCTAAACCCAACTTGCCTTGGACAAGTAACTGAAGGTCTGTTTTTGACTTTGGGTTGATCTGCATTTATTGTCCTGGTCAAAATAACATCATCAAGTCTAATGTGCACACAACCTGATTGCTCAGACCAAAACTTTAGAGGGGGGAAAAATCTTCAAAAGAGATCGTTATCCTACAATTCCATAAGTGACCCAAATAGCAATGACAGACACATGGTGGCTGAAAGCATGTAGTAGCATCATCAAAGATGCTTGTAGAAGAAATAGCATAGAAATATAGCATTGGGTGATATTATTTCTCAAATTCCAAGAGATAAAAGAGAGACATTTGAATGTGGAACTGAAGAAGACTTCATTCCACTGAGCAGGTCCTTTATTGGAAATGTAAGGAAGTGCATGAAAATAAATTTTATAGAGTGAGAAGGTGTGGATGGATGATCATCTGAAACATCAGATGAAGTATACAAATCCTTGGGGTATCATCTGGACCATGATATCTGGTGCTGAAGTTAAACTTCCTATCTTAAAGATGAAGAAATGGAGACCTATAGAATTTATTTGTCAAAGTCACACTGATAGTAAACAGCAAAGGTGAGATTTTAACTTAGTTACTCTCATTCTAAAGCTAGTATTCTTTCCATTTTGTCAGATTCCTTCAATGTATGTAAATATTTGTGTTATGACCATATCAGTTCAATGCTCAGTCACTGCTACCATTTTTCAGTTTATACTATTTTGAACACTGATAATTATGGCCCATTACGAGGCACGTTCAGTCGTTTCAGTCTTTGGGACCCTGTTTGGGGTTTTCTTTGCAAAGATACTGGAGTGATTTGCCATTTCCCTCTCCAGCTCATTTTACAGATGAGGAAACTGAGGTAAACAAGGTTAAGGGAATTGCCTAGGGTTATATAACTAACAAGTATCTGAGTTTTACCTAGTCCTAGCTACAGACCCTCCACACTTCCATGCCACCTCCATGACAAATACCATGGAGAAGGTCCTGTAATTTATAGCTTAGGAATGAAGTTAGTCTAGCATGACCTTTTCTTGATGAAGCCATATGTAAGCACAAGCAAGGTGGAATTGGTTTTTTCTTGGAGTTCTGTTTTCTAGGCTCATGCTAAATTGTAAACATCTAAAGGATCAGTTTGAAACCTAGTAATTCACAGCTCTATTACATCAGGTGCTGAGTCACATGGGCTCTGGTGCCTTCTGACCCTGAGACTGTTAGTCAAAATTGTGTATATATTCCAAGGTGAGATATTGCCTAGGGGCTCACTCATAGGAAGAATGTTTCACCTGAGGTCTTTTTGATTTCCCAGATGAGACTGTGGGTAGCCATTGTTAAGCTCCCCCCCACCTTTGTAAACCCAGATGTTGGTGCTCTCTCAGTCTGGTGATGTATGTAAACCATTCTATTACTCTGTTCAGACAGTTAGGGCCCTGTCTATTGGATCACTGATTGATTTTCTCCACTTTCAGGCTGCTGATCTTTCCCCTGAATTAGTGGATGATGTTGGTCTAACTTGGGTACTCACTTCTTTACCTTTACCTTGTGTTATTTTGCTGTGCAGACCAGACTGGAGCGGCCCTTCCCCATGTAAGGCTGGGAGAGGATGAGCTGGTCTGGAGTTGGGGTGGTGGAAGCCAGAGACAGAAGCTAGGGGCAGTGGCCCCTGGAGCCCAGTGTGCCTGGACCCAGGCAGGGGCCAGAAGCATCTTGGACCTGCAGGAGGAGGGGCTCAGGCACTCAGGACTCAGCCCCTAGTCAAGATGAAAACTTTATAGCAGGGCAGGAGCTGCGAGCATGCTTTCCTGCTACATTTCCCTGGGATAGCTTGAGGTACATTGTCTATATTTCTTCCTTTCCCTTCCTTTTTCCCTTCTTTTCCCCCTTTCTCTCCTTTTCTCCCCTTTCCTCTCATTTTCTCCCTTTTCTTCCTTTTCTCTCCTTTTCTCCCTTCCCTTCGCTTCTCCCCTAAAACCTTAGACCTTGTACACTCTGAAGCCCATGGATTGAAAAAGGAAGATTCTCTTAGGCCCAACCTCCACTCAGTGGCTGTTTTTAGACCCTCCTGGCTTAAAGTATATGTCAATAGTCATAGCTTCTCTTAGAAACAGCAACCCTAAGGCTTCTGCCCCTCCCAGAATGATTTATCTATTTATTTCCTATTAAAGGGGCCATCCCCCTAACTACTTTTTAAAGATGCCTATTCACTAAATAGGCATTACCTCCCTCTAAGTGAATACCTGAAAAGGTCTTAGCCTAAAAAGACCAAGGTCTCCCATTGCATCCTGGGCCATCTCCAGTTATTCTAATGAATATCTGGTCACTGGACCCAGATGGCTCAGGAGGAGAAAGTGAGACTGGTGACCTGCACAGCCCTCCCTCCCTCAAAACAAAGTCAAGTACAAGTCATGTCATTGTTTTTCTGAGGTCATGGTCCTCTTCAAAAGCAAAGGCCAAACACAGCAACAACAACAGTTTCTTTAGGGCAAGCTGTCTTGTTTGCATTTGTATCCTTAGAGCTTAGTAGAGGGGCTGGCGCATAGTAAGAATTTAATAAATGTTTTCTCTATCTATCCAATCAATTAACATTTATTAGGTGCTCGCTATGTGCCCGCCTCTGCACTAAGTGTTGAGGATATGATTGATGACAATAATGACAATAATAAAAAGACAGTCTTTACCCTCAAAGAGCTTGCAATCTAAAAGGGAGATAGAACACACAAAAGGAGGCAGGAAAGTGGTGGGGAGCACTAGGGGCTACCTGGCTGGGGACACCTTGTTCTGTGAGGTTGAAACCAGGCAGAGCAGTAGATGCAAAGTGGAGGAAGCTCCTTTCTACCCTTTAGAAAGGAAGGCAATGGGAAAGTTAGTTACTCCAACCTCCAGCCTTTCCATCAGAGAGAAGAGGCTGAGGAAGGTGAGGTTAGTTAAAGACTTGTTTTAGCAACATGGTGGTGAGTTTAGAAGTGAGGAGCTTGTCCTTGGAGGTGAAACCAGGCAAAGGAGTAGGTGTAAAGTTGATCTTTCTATCTATCTATCTATCTATCTATCTATCTATCTATCTATCTATCTATCTATCTATCTATCTATCCATCTGTCTGTCTATCCGTCCATCTATCTAATCTATCTACCTAATCTATCTTCTTATCTGTCTCTCTGTCTCTGTGTCTATCTGTCTGTCTCCCTCCCCTCCTCCCCCCTCCCCCCGCTAATAGCTTGTACCCTTCAATTTAACTCTATTTTTCATACTGTTTCTTTGGTTCCCATTACTTGGATCTCTACCAGATACCACTCTCTAACTTAGGACTAGTAACTCTGTATAGTTCCCTGTTTAATTTTCAGTACCTAAACAAGACCCAGTTTTCAACCTTGTAGAGGATAATGAGGTTTGAGGTTCCCAATCACTTAATTCTAATATTTTCTTTTCTTCCATGTAAAAGAGTGGGAGGGGGGAAAAGTGCTAGAAGAAACCTAAGCCTGGAGCCGAAGTTCATATCCTTCTTCTGCCTGGTGATATTCCTGACTTTGCATATACATACATACATACATGCTTATATGTGGTTGGCAATGCCTCTTTAAACTTTTGAATCCACTCTTATAAGTTATGCCTCCAAAGCTACACCTGGGATAATCTAATTAATTTTCAAGTTAATAGAGTTGAGCATATTTTTATAAAGTTTATAACACTAGCATATTTTTAGAAAGTATTTTTGACTCACATCTTATAAAGTCACACTAAATGTTTTGTAATATTTACTAGGGGATGGGAAAATCACAAAGTTTGGAGTTATTGGTAAAATCCTATTTGAGATCTTAAATCCCTTCATCATTCTCAGTTATTGTATCTATAAAAGGACAGTAGTAATTGTTCTATATACCTTACAAGACTATAATGGAGATTAAATGAATTTGGAGAATGAGTGAAAAAACATCTATAAAGCACTTACTATGGGTTAGGCTTTGTCTTAAGCATTAGGATATAAATACAAGAAAGTTTTGTTCTCAAGAGGCTCCATTCTAATGGGAGAACATAGCACAAACACGGATCTAGAAGGGTGGGAGAGAAGTACAGGCAAGGTAGCAGACACTGAGAAATGTTCAGGAAGTGACATGGAGACTATCAAGCTCTTTGTAAACCTTAAAGTATGATATACATGTGAATTATTTTCAGTCTTCATGAGATCTCTCATATATAACTTTTTTCACATGCAAGAAAGCATCATTTAGTAGAAAGAGTGTCGGACTTTGAACTTTGAGTAACCTGGATTCAAATCCCAGTTCTGATACTTATTAGCTGGTTAAACATGGCATATGCCACCAAAAACTCTTAGCATTTTCTCATATTTATCGTTTTATTTAATGGAATATTTATCATTACTTACCTCACAGAATTATTATAGGAATCAAACGAGATAAGATATACACAAAGCACTATAAAATGTAAAATAATATTGCAAAAGCGCTGTTTTGCATCTCATTCATTTGTAATTTGTGATCATTTGAATAGTACTTATAAAATTACTAAGACAGTGTTCAGTGTCAGAAAAAGAGAACAATAGGATAGGGGAGATCCTAGAAACATTCTCATGAGAGCTTTGATAATTAGGTAGGAATTGTTTGTAATTATCAGATACTTTATAATCAAACAAATGTTTACTTTTATATTCTTCATAAGGTGAGGAAGTAGAAGAAGTATTTGTTACCTTAAATGAATAGTGTAAATAGGATTGGAATATTTAGGAGAATATTTTATCTAAAAATCAAGACAAAGAAACCGTTTCCAGACAGCTTTTTTCCTTGGTATTTTTGAATATGCAGCTGCCTGCCTGATGTACTAGCCAGTTTTGAAGCAGCCCCTTGTATGTAAACAATTAGGATTTTAATTGCAAATGCTTCTTACTTATTCTTTGTAGGAGGAAATTAAGGCAAGTATTAAGGGTACCTCCTCCAGACACTTGAAAATAATCAAACTGCTTTTCTCTAAAAATATATCTTAATTCAGGCTTTTTACCATTTCCAGCAAAATTTCCTTCCCTTTGTTCTAGTGGGTGCTTGTAGTATTCTGGAGGTTTAGAAAATAACATGTTGTCACTTATTTGGGAATTTGCATATCAGGTAAAAAGACGTGGAAATTAAAAGAAAAAAAAGATTAAAGTCACCCATCAATTTCCAAGCTTGTCAAAAACTGCAATGTGATGTTGTATCAATGACCATAACTTGAAACTTAGTTGTAGTAACTACATCTGACATGAAAAGAGGGAGCAGGCTGGACCAGGCTGCCATTTTAATGAAGAACAAGCACAATTACTGTACCATTACCACACCAACTGACAGCTCTGAAATGAATGAGCAGGAAAAGACTTCACAGTAGCTTCAGGAAGCTCAAAAGCAGGACCTTGATAGTGGGTGAGAGGATTTTTTATTTCCTTAGAACAGATCATGACTCTAACAGAATTAGGTATTTTTCATTCCACTGTAGAAGGCTCATTGATTCATGCAAGACTCTGTACAAGTACTATCACAATAACATTTGGGAAATGAGATATATAATCAACAGAAAAGCTAGTCACTTAGTAGTTATTAAATAATAGCATTCTTTTACTTTTTGTTGTTGACTTTTCCCCAACAGTGTTGAGGGTACAGAAGGTACTCCTTGAATTTTAAGTTCATATTCAATCATGGTGTAGAAACATGCCTCTGTTAAGATTTTCTCATTGATTTGGGGAAATGGTTTATAATTGGAAGAATAATGCCACAGTTATGATGTAGTATTTGATCCTAGTCAATTTAGTTTAACTAATATATAACCCCTGGCCTGTCCCCAAATTAGTGACTGTTCTCATTGGTGTAGATGAATATCCTACTCTGCAGGACAAAGTTGGGGATAGACAAAAGAGCTCCAGACTTTGCCAGTCCCCTTTGAAACTCTGCAAATGCTAGTCCCTTTCAGGACTCTTCAGGGCCAATTCTACTTTAGGACTCTTCAAATTTATAGTTGCTCTGGGAGCTCTGAGGAAAGAGATGAGAGCCTCATTGCACTTCAGGTTGCTGAAGAAAAGAATTTTGGGAAAACATGAGAGGATCTGGCAGTTTCTATCATTTCCCTATATCCACCTTGCTACTTTAGAGACACTGGGGAGTTTCCCCTTGGATGAGATCAAGGAACTCTAAGCTGAGCTAAGTTATCTCACTCACAATGGGCAGAGATCTTTACTCTTTATTGTCTCATATATTCTCCTATGGATACCTTCTCAGATTTCTGTTTTGCTATGATTTGGACAAATGTGTTTCTTTGCTATATATATTTATTGTGAAATTGATGGGGAAAGAGTCAAACCATGGATACAGAGCCTGGGGTCTCCTTCCCCTCAGAAATGACAAAGTGATCAGATGTTAGTTCAAATCCAATCATTTCCCCCAGACAAGCAATATCTAAAGGTACAGATAGATATGCCTTTTGTCTCATAACCCCTCTTTCCAAGGAGATCAGAGTGACTTTCAGTCCCAACTTCCTGCTTCTCCTGTTGTCAAAAATTAATCTCCCTTGCAGAAGAGCAGGGGCAGAAGAGGCTAGAGATGTCTATTCTGCCTGCCACCAAGGGAGGTTTCCCTTTATGTAAGCCCTCTACATATACTCACTCTCAATACACATGTGGGATCCACACTCTTCTTAGAGTAATATTTATCAAATCCCTAATCTGTTCATGGCACTGGGAATACAGATAGACCCAACAGTCCATGCTCTCAAAGAGTTTGTAGTGTAATAAGGGGAGAATGTGACTAACATACAGGAAATGTACCAAGAAAGTGATATGGGAAAATGGAGGAAGAAGACTTCACTTTCAACTAGGAAACAGGGGAGTTTTCAAAGAGGAAGGTAGCATCTGATTTGGGCCTTGAAGAGAGAGGTATTTGAACAGATGGGTATGGGAAAGAGTAAAGGGAATTCATACCAAGCATGACCAAAGAGTCAGAGACAATAGAGTAAGGTCCTTTTCCCTGGGATCTTCCTTTAAATTGCAAATACTCTTGGAAGTACTGAAACATGAAATACTAACACCTTAGTGTAATTTAATTTTTAGTAGACCATTTTCTTCTTTCAAGGGAAAGATAGTAGATGCCTGTGATTTCAGAAGAGACATTTAATGGAAACAAAAAGGGGGTGTAGAGGCATGTACTTGTTGTAGGGGTGTCAGTAGCTTAGACAATAGAGCACTATTGTCTATTTATATTTAATTTTTATACCATATTGCTTCTAAAAATCTCAGGTAATATATCTGTTCCTTAGAAAACTCCAGCCATAGTTTTCCTTGTAATGTTAGGCTTCCAATATAGAACACAGACTTTCCAATTTGCTCCCATACTTGTGTTTTTTTTAATCATAAATTACCCTATTTATATCTAAACCCTTTTTCCAAGTGTAGTTGTCAACTTTGCACTTGACCAAAGAAGTTAGATAGCCAACAATAAAAAATGGCTTAGGGGTAGATCAAAACTTTATCTTAGAGATTGAATGAACCACATCTGTGATGTGATTGAGCTTTATCAGTCCAGTGACCAAGAGCCCCAAGGGTTATTCTAATCTCCCATTTTACAGCTCAAGTACACCAATACAGTGCTGCAAAGCTAGCTGCCAGGAATTATTTCTCAAAGAAACTATCTTGATACCTTGCTCAACCATATGAATAGACAAATATGACAAAAAAAACCCATAAATATGCTTAAATTTATTCTATCAGTAATAATGAATGTTATTTATAGAGTATTTGATATCAGTAGAGTATCATGTTAGGGAATGAAATAGGTTTGAAAAACTTAGACAGGAGCCCTTTTTCTTATGAAGATGTTTATACATATGGTTGTCCAAATGTGGACAGGTACAGCTGGCTATTCAGAGTAGACTGCTCTCTTAGGACCAGGCTAGATTAATGGAGAAAGTCTCATCATCAGAAAATAAGTCATTAATGATGATTTTTTTTTTTTGTCACTTCGGCAAATTATGAAAGGTTAAAATAAAACATGAAACAGTCCTCTGTCTTACTCAAATTCTGTTCTACTTTCAAAGTGAGGAGGCCAGAGTGGCAAAAAAAAGGACCAGAAGACTCTAAAACTAAGTCAATATTTAAGATTATACATGCTGAAACAGATGCATACTTGCAAATAGATTCCCATCCTTGTTCTACATACCATGAATAATTGTCATGTAATCAGACAATCAGACAGGCAAGATAATTAAATTTGTCCAGTAGTCTTGGGAAAAGGATGAGCTTTGAAGAAAGGGGAAACAGAGGCCCTGATTTCATGAAACAGGTATTATCTAGGAATACTGATGTCTGAGATGATGATGTGGAGCCAAAAAACAAAATTAGCAGGAATAACTGTAAAAAACGACAAAAACAGGCTGCCAAGTAGGCGAGCACAAGCCGGAGTATAGGGAATAATTTTGATTGAAAAAGTAACTTCAACATTTTAAATCACTGGAATGAGCAACAAGTAAAGTATATATATATATATATATATATATATATATATATATATATATATATATATATATATATATATATATATAATATGTGTGTGTGTGTGTGTGTGTGTGTGTGTGTGTGTACACATCTATGCTGTTCAGTCATTTACAGTCATATCCAACTCTTTGTGACCCCATTTGGGGTTTTCTTCTCAAGGATACTGGAGTGGTTTGCCATTTCCTGCTCAAGCTCATTTTACAAATGAGAAAACTGAGGCAAACAGGGATAAGTGACCTGCCTAGGGTCACACAACTAATATGTGTGTGAGGTTGAATTTGAACTCAGATCTTTCAGATTCCAGGCCACTCTGCCATCTAGATGACCTCCCCCCTCCCATTTATAAAATGCATATATGTAAACACAGAAACATAACAAGTGTTTCTGTGATTATTATATTTGGACATATAAGTGTTTCTATGATTGTTGTATCTGGACACATAAGTATTTCTATGATTGTTATATTTGGACATATATTTCTATTCATGTATATACAGACATTGATGTATACATATATTCATGAATTGACACATGCATGATATAGCTATGAGTACGTAATGCTATTTCTATACTTTAACATTCCAGGTTAACTTAAATTTTTTTACTTTAGTTTTTGTTTTTTGTTAAGCTATTCAGGAAGGGAACCATTATTTTCTCTCTTATTTACTATTTTTCAGTTGTGTTAAATTGTTTGTATTAGTCTGAAACCTTGACAGTCTACAGTAATTTTTAAAAAATGCACTGTAGCTAGGTCATGTGAAACTGTCTTACTCTTTTTTTATTTTAATCTCCTGAGTTGTGGGAACATAGCTTAGCAAAGTGTATAGAAGCAGCAAAGCAGGCATTTTAGATTTCTGTTAGTCTTCCAAGGAAAAACTGCGAGTAAACTGGAATACAACACAGAGAGATTATACAGTGAAATGCCTTTGCAAACTAGAACTTAAAGAACTGGAAATTTTATTATTATTTTTCACAGTTAAAATGTAAATGGACAAGTTGCTATGTTTCCCTGTTATAAAAATGAATTGTTAGATTTTTCTCTGTAGGTAAGGCTGCAGGGTGACAGCTACATGTATTTCTATAAGTTAACTCTTCTAGCTCTATTAGCAAAGGAAAAGATACAGTATTCTTAAGTCTAAAATTTTTAAATGTAATATTCTCTCTACAAACATATTTTTGCATACCTCTCTCATATATGTATGTATGCACACACATACATATATATAATACCTTTATATTTACAAATAAACTTATTTCTTTTATGTATGATATTTAACAGTCTCTCAGAAATGGAAATTTCAAGTAAATCAGGTTATTTGCAAAAGGAGAGAATTTACCTATGTGTTCTACAAGATCCTCATCAATTCTACAGTTCAGTAATCACCTGTTAGATGTTGATAATTTTTACTTCTATATACAAATAAAATATTAGCAACTATTAAATATTTAAAATGCTTTGTTATGGAAAAAACTTATTATAACCTTTTAGTCTCATTGATTATACCTATTATAACATTTTCAACATAAATACACATATACCCTACTCAATTTTTATTATCCTCTTTTGTGAATTTTTGTAAATGAGCTTGATTTCTAAATAGGTGTTGTCATTGACTGCCATGTCTCTCTACTTCGTGAGTAAATCATGTATTTTTTGAGTAAGGCACTTTTGGCCTCCTCAGTGTGGCACTTGTTAATCTTCTCCAGGAGTACTAAAAATGATCATTTCCCATGTTTTTGAAAATAATTTATTTTTATTAAGTGGGTCAGAAAGGAGTCAGTTTCACATAGCATCTGTTCATTATTATCCTTTCTTCTAATTTTGACCATTGTTTTAACCAGTCAACATGAAGGCAGCTAATCTTGAAATGCCTCCTATGTCAATCTCTCTGTCTCTCTCTGTCTCTGTCTCTCTCTCTCTCTCTCTCTCTGTCTCTCTCTCTCTTCCTCTCTCTCTCTCTGTCTCTGTCTGTCTTTGTCTGTCTGTCTCTCTCTCTTTCTGTACACTCATGTATGAATGGATTTTTTTGTGTGATGTAATTTGTCTTGACACATAATATCCATAGTGTCTTCCAACTCTTAAAGAAAGTGTTAATGATACAAAGACATGATACTTCAAAGTAATTAAAAGTTTTTAATCACTCTCATTTTAAACTGTTAATTCTATTTTACCCCATATTTTTACCAATCTCTCCTGTACCTACTTTCACATTGAAGTCACCCAATATAAGGTATAGATTCACTGGACTTGGAAAGTCATGTCACTTTCTTTTTAGAATTTCTATGTGTTTTAGCTGAAATGAGGGAAACATTATCTCTCTAGGAGATAATCATCAAAGGTATCCACCATTGTCATGGGAATATGTTCTACAAAGCCTGGATTCCTTTTAAAAGATAAAGTTCTCTAGATATTCCTCTTTGGTGATGAAGTTGTGTTGGTTGCACTGAGCCCTGCAACACTACAGGGTCTTCTTGGTAAGATTCATGAGCATTCATATAGATCAGCCTGGCAATCCACAAAGGAAAAAAAAATTGGATGTGGAATGCTATGTCTCATCCATTAAGTTATTCCATCAGAAGTTATATCTTGAACTGGCACAGCAGATGGACAATGAACTGGATCCACTAGACTCTCAGCTGGTTTGACTAAGCCAGATGATAAGAATGGTTTACCAAGTCTGCAAAGTTTTCAGTATTTCTTATGCCTGCTGTCATTATGACAGTGCATCTTATCTCAGCAGACCTTAATTTTTGAAAGAAATGCCACAGTTTTGATTCATCCTTTTCCATTAAAAAACATTATCCTGTAGTTTGATTTGTTTCAGGATCCTGCGCTTTCTCCCCAAGTTACTTTTGAGCGTGTTTGAGTTTGCTTAGTATAGCTGCATAGGCTGTATGGAAATGCAAATTTCATTTGGGTTCAGGACATTTCAGTTCAGAGAAGGGTTCAGAAGAGAAGCAAGACTTAGGGATAACTGACAAGATAACAGAATAGACATTTTCCCCTAGACCTTAATAATAATATTTTAAAAAGCAAAAACAAAAATTTCTTCAAGAAAGGAAATATGTAACATATATAGAACATTTATATCTTTTCAGAGAGAGATAAAAACAGAGAGAATTCTTTGACAAAGTATAATGGTAAAATCCTTTATGAGTCACCATCAGAGAAAATTAATCCTTAAAGTGCTTGTCTAATTCCCCCCACCTCATTTTTTCATGATCATGGCAGATATGCACAGATTGACGCATGGGTTTGTCCTCCCTACAAAGTCTTTGTCTGTACATCCCATATTTTTTACTCTCCCAACTCCACAATAAGTGGTAGATACTGATTCAGCTCTGTCAGAGGAAGAAAAGAAATAAGTCGAAGGAGATGCTAGAGAAATGAGTTAATATATGTGTAGCTATACCATGTGTGAATGAAAGGGGATAGCAACCCATCTCTCCTGTACCTACTTGGGTCATTTCTGTAGCCTTCCAAAGTCCACTCTGGCCAGGGATCCAGGCTGGTAAACCTTAGATTTCCCAACATGGGAGGTTGAGACAACTTTAAAATACAACCCCATAAGAGAAAGACAAAAATCAGAAGATGCCTGACAGGAAAATATCAGGGGATATACTGAAACATTACAGATTTCAAGAGGAACAAAATAAATTTAAAAAAATTGGATCCTAATACCAGCAGAGAGGATCCTAAAAAATATTAATTCTTCAAAGCTTGCAAAGATTACAAAGCTTTCTTTACAAATATTATAAGAGAAAGGAAAATGAACCAATGCATGATAATACTCAGGATTCAGTGGAATAGGAGAGTTTTGAAAAAAAAACTCAGTAAATTTCAAAAGTATCCAAAAGAGACAGGTGATCTACAAAAGAAGAAATTGAAGAGAGTGAATATATGTCAGAATTGATAGCTGTCAATATAATTAAATTATTGGATTACATTGAAATGCAAGGTGGAGTTTCTTCAAAGAAGTGAAAGATGAACAGATTTGGAATATTAAAGTAGAAGAAAATCTTGCATCAGAGTAGCAAAAAGCAAAATTAAAGGAACACATGACCTCTTTACAAGATAAAGCCAGTGAACTCAAATGGAGGATGTGCAGAAATAAGTTAAAGGTCATAGGTCTTCCAGAAGAATGTGACAAATCAAAAAAACTGAACATTGTTATGCAGGAAATAATATAAATAGTATACAATATCTCCCTTAGCCCACTCTACCTGAATGACGTGTTATATATTACCACTTCCTCAAGGGTCTTCTGTACCTTGAAGGGAAGCTGGGGAATGGGAGTGTCTAGTCTCTTCCATTCACTCCAGCTCCCACTGATTGTTTCCTCAATTTTAGGAGTCCTTTGTAGCTCAGTTCCATTAACCAGTTAACAGTTTGATTAGCTTTTACAATGGAATGTTCACCTCATTGTTTGGGATTTGATGACTCTGAGTGTAGTATAGCAATTATTTCTGTCCTGCCCAGAAATTCTGAAGGTCTTTCCCTCCCAGATGGATTGTTTTGTGAAGACAAACTAGTCTATCTTTTGCCTCGGTTCTTATGTAAACTTTAACCTATGAACGGGCATTGCCTCAAACTTGAGAACTGGGAAAGACTTAAACTTAAAAAGGTCAAGGTCTCCCACTCTATCTGGAGACATCATCTTGACCAATGTCTTGCCACTGGACTCTGATGACTCTGCTATACTTAAATACAACTTACTTACAGGTCAAGACTTCATCCTGCTAATGTTATTGCTCCTTCTTTGAAGGAAGGACAAACAACAACTTTTCAAAGATATAACAATTGCAAATACATGAACATGTCCCTCCTGGCCCTCTGGGGACAGAAAGGAAATTAGGTCCATAATTTAGCTCTGTTCCTTTATGGAACAACCCCATCAAATTTAAAATCCAAAGGCCTCTCTGGGCACCCTGGCATTTCAGGGCTTCCCTGAAAGGGCTAGCTGTAACATCGTACTTCTGAGATCACCAAGCCTCTATTCTGCATCTGAGGATTCCACTGCCTATACCTAGAACTGGAAAAAGACCAAAATAAATCCGTAATCCCATTTTTCAGGGCTTTGGGACCTAAAAGAGATGAAAAAACAGTCTTTCCCCTCAACCAAATCAATTAATGGTGTTTATGCTGTGGGTGAATGGGACCTTCACCTTTTCTGCATATTAATGGAAAGAGAGAAAGATTGTCCCAGCTGGTCATTTTAAAGATGCTGCCAGTTTCAGCTACATAGTTAAGGGAAAGTGGTTTTTCTCACCCATATGGTAGAGAAACATGAAATGTCTTCTCCAAGAAGCAGGGTTTTTCCACCTTTGGTACTCTAAGCATGTGCAGCAAAGTTCAGGGTTACACAAAACTGCCCAGAGCTTTTGGGGAAAAAACAAAGAAGCAAAGAATCAATTAAAAGAATACAGAGCTTACCTCCACAAACATGCCACCAACAAGAAATAGCAACAAGAGCATACTTCAAATGCCAAGACACATAGTGTTTAAGTTGAACTATTCTGAATACAAACAGAGCATTCTTCAAATACTCATAAATAACAATAATAAGCAATAATTAAATAATGGTAATTAGTATTTATATAGTGCTTTGTGTGTGTTCGTCCTTCGTTGCCGAAGAAGACCATGCCATCAAAGAATTCATGACATGACTTGCACTTCACTTTGTTTTGAGTGACAGAGGGCTGTACAGGTCAACAACCTCACTTCTCTTCCAGAGCCATCTGAATCCAGTGACCAGATATACATCAGGATGATTGGAGATGACCCAGGATGAGGTAATTGGGATTAAGTGACTTGCCCAAGGTCACACAGCTAGTGAGTGTCAAGTATCTGAGGTGACGCTTGAACTCAGGTCCTCCTGACTCCTGCACTGGTTCTCTATCTATTGCACCACCTAGCTGCCCCATAGTGCTTTGTAGTTTACAAAGAACTGCACATATTTTATCTCATTTGAACCTCACAACTACATTATGATTTAGGGGCTATTGTTATTCCCATTTTATAAATGAAAAAATTAAAGCTGAAAAAAGTTAAATGACTTGCCCAAGGTTACTAGGCTTGTCAGTGTCAGAGGCAGGATTGCAACTGAGATCTTTCTGACTCCAAGTTCAGCATTCTTACTACTGGAAAGTTGAGAAACATAGGATGATATTTTGTACCCACTAAAGATGGCAAAAAGATTTAGAAAATCAAAGGACTTCAAGTTACAATTTAAAATTACATACCCTGTTTGATCATAATCACCCATGAAAGAAAGATAGACATTCAACAAAAGAGAGATATTTGAGGCATTCTGGGGTGAGAAGGAGTGGGAAGCAACCATGACCAGAACATTAAGTGTTTAAACATTCTAAATGATGTAGTGAAATAGATTATCCCATGTTAATAGATTATTTTAAGATAAAATCAAAGACAGACCTATGAAACAAAACAAAAAACAAACGAAAAACAAAGGATGATTATCAGAAGATGAAAAGAAAAGCAGACAAGGGGATAAATATATGTGGGATCTTAATAAACAGAAAAAGACAGGGTGAGACAATAGAACTGAAGCATCATGGACCATAAACCCCTCATCCCACCCCATACAGGTGAATCTATAGTTTTCATGGTACAAAATTACAGAGTGAGGGGATTAACTAATGGGAAGACGTGCAGTGGAGGACAGAGAGGTGTAAATGATGTGCTCTTTTCAAGTCTGTGAATGAACAGTGCAGAGAATGTGACTCCTATAGTCTCTACATAAAAAGGGACTACAGGAGAATGAAAAAGGCCACTGAGAGGAAGGATCAAAACTAGGGAAATGAAAAGAAGGCTTCTCAACCTAACAAGGGGTTGGTGGTTCCACAGAAAAGTACCCTGTTGGAGAGGTATTTGCCTATGGTAAGAGATAGGAACCTCCTGATAGGATGAATTTAATTGAAGTTAGTGCATTGGAAGATCACCTTTTCTCAGAAAAGTGTTGCATCTCCATAGGTAATGTACTAACCTCGGGGAAGAGATAGGTAAGATTCTTGAGAAATTGGTACTCAGAATATGCCAATTTAATATAACAAGGTAGAAGGGAAAAGAGGAAGAGGAATTTTGATTTAACTATTTAACTGAGAAGGTGGGAAAGAAAGGAAAGTCTAAGAGGTTAAGAAATAGCTAAGTAAATAAAAGAAGGAAAAATAAATCAATGTTTAAATCAAATCCCCAAACTCATAAAAGAGTTAGCAAATAGAATTGTGGGGTGAAGGTTGAAGAGAGTCTGTGGAAGTAGGATAGCATAAAAGTAGTTTGAGTAAAATTAATGTAGTAAAGGGAGTATTGGCTTAAAAGAAGATAACCTCACCTTCAAAGAATGCCCCCCAATACCACAGATGCAAATGGAGAACAATATAAACCTATATCTCACAACTTTCAATGTCAATGGATTTGACAGCCTGAATAAAATGAGATGGGGTAGAATGGGTAAGGTAGCAAAATCCTATAATCTGTTGGTTCCAAATACATACATAAATACACATACATACATACATATGTACATACACACACATTTCACTAATGAAATAGAATTACATAAAGAATCAAAATGGAATACTGAAATAAAATTTACTCAGCATCAAGTAAATCTACAAAAGCAAGACTTGCAATTATACTTGCAGAAAATGCAAAAATAAAAATTTACAATATCTATGAACAAGAAAATTACATTGTGCTTAAAGGAACATAGACAACAAACCAATATCATTCAATCTATATATAACAAATGGCATAGCATCTAAATGCATTAAAGAAAAGGTAACTGACTTGAAAAAAATTCCATAGTAACACGATAATACTTGAAGAGTTTAATGTTCCTCTTTCACACCTAGAAAAATCTAACAGAAAGATAAATTTGAGGAAAATTAGAGAACTGTGTAAATTATGGAGGATTTAGAGTAAATAAGTTTATAAGAATTTTCTGAATAAGACTAGCACCACCTGGCACTTTTAAATAAATATGCCAAGTATCTGAACACAAAAAATTGAAAATAGATGTAAACAACAGAATTTTTTCCAGACCATGATATTATAAAAATAGTAATCAATTCAGCCAGTCAATATATATTAAGGATCTACTATTCACTGTGATAAATGCTGGGGAGATAAATTTGAAAAAGAAAAAGATGGTCTCTGTCCAAAAGGCACTTGAAATAGGGCAGGTCAGACAACACATGAAAGGAAGCTGAAAAGTGGGGAAAAGAAAGTACAAACACTGGAACATGATAAGAGAATTCTTAGGACTGCAGCCAGGTGGAAAATGGAGAGATATCTGCCCTAGGCCACTTTTTTTTAACTGGAGGTTCATCCCACGCTTCATTCAACAGGGCAGAGGGTACTGATGATGTATGAGTTGCAAGGCTAGTGTAATTTTGCAGAATGACCAGGTTGCTGTTGATGAGTTTTTTTAAAAGGAGTACAGTTGAGTGGGAAACGTAAGCAAAAGATGCAGAACTTAATGGAAAAGAAGAAGAAGAAGAAGAAGAAGAAGAAGAAGAAGAAGAAGAAGAAGAAGAAGAAGAAGAAGAAGAAGAAGAAGAAGAAGAAGAAGAAAAAGAAGATGATGATGACGATGATGATGATGATGATGATGATGATGATGATGATGATGCTATAACACACCCAACTTTTGGATGCAACTCAAGCAATTCTCAGAGGAATAAAAGAAGTCCCTAAACATATGTTCAAAACCAAAGAAAAATGAGGATTTATAAACTGAACATATAGCTTTAAAAATTTAATGTCAACAAAAATAAATCTCAAAAGTTTTCAAATATTGAAACTTACAGGAAAAATAGATAAATTGGAAACCAAAAGGACTAAATAAAAAAAGTTGATTCTTTTTAAAAACTAACACTATAAAGAATCTATTAACCTGATTAAAAAGGAATAAAATCAAACCAACAAAATAAAAATTGAACAAGGTAGAATCATAATGAATTTAGAAGAAATAAAAAGAATTTTGAAAAATCACTATATGGACTATTATGCCAGCAAAACTGAGAATTCAAAAGAAACAAAGGAGTTTATATTTTTAAAGAATCCAAATTAATAGAATACCAAATAGGTGTCATAAATAATTGTCTTAGGAAAATTAAATGAAGAGCCATCAGAAAACTGCCAAATGAAAAGTTCCCCTGTCCAGGTAGATTTATAAGAGAACTAATAATTATATTAAGAAAATTATTCTTGAAAATAGACAAATACACTCTACCAAGATCGTCTTTCCCTCATGGAACTTTTAGTTAAAAAGAGACAAGAAAGATAAGTGGTGAACAGGGAAGGTAACATAGGATCAGAAAGTTACAAGAATGGTGAATGATGGCATAGGGGAGTAGATTGGCACAATCCATCCATAAAGGTCAAAATTGATTTTATTATAGTTAATAGTTACTGAACAAAAGAGGAGAGATGAAGGAGGAAATAGCATCCATCTCAATACCAAGTTTCTAGAGAGAGGTTTGAGAGGTGTCAGGAGACTTCGGAATAAATAAAGCATGGCTAAGACTTTTCCTGATATAGGAAGAGGCAAAGAGGAGAAAAAGTATCCCTACTTGCTTGTGCCATGAGGTTTACTTGAAAAATCCCAGGAAGTCTGCAAAGAAACTACTTGAAACAATCAATCATTCAGTAGAATCATAAGCTAGAAAAGGAAACCTCAAAAATCAATAGCATTACTATATAGCAATAAAAAAATTGGGGAGGCAAAATTTATAAAAATAAATCCCATTTGAAATAACTACAAAATGCATAAAATATCTGAGACTTGATCTACAAGCCTCACTTAGTATCTGCTAAGAAACAATTACAAAACACTCCTTAAGAAAAACAAAAGCACAGCTTAAATAGCTGAAGAGATTCTCAGTGCTCAAGGATAGGTCAAGCCAATAAATAAAAATGAAAATACTACTGCAATTAATTTATAGATTCAATGTTATTCCAATGAAACTATCAAAGATGTATTTTATAGAGCTAGATAAGATAAAATTTACTTGAAAAAGAAGAGACAGAACATCAAGGAAAATAATGTGATGGAAAAAGATAGGACTGAAGGGAGACAGTAAGGCAAACACAGACTTTGGGGTTAAATGAAGTATTCCGAAGGAAATTAAGCAGAACCAGGAAAACAATACACATAGTGATTTAACCATGTGAATGGGTAGGGCAAGAGATAACAAAATGAGGAAAGTTGAGTGTTATGAAAATACAATGACCATTCTTGACCCTGCTTCCATTCTCATGATGCTCCCTCCCCAGCACTCTTACTTCTCAGTTGAGATAAAAAAGGCTGTGGGATTTGAACACTGCAAATAACGTCAGAGATTTCCAATGTGTTAGCTGGTTTTGCTCAATTTTTTTTAATCCTCTTTTTACTCTTTCTCATTGGGATTGCTCTTTGAGAGGGATAACAGGAGCATACAGTAGGAAATACAGGTGATGTAAACACAAGATATCTATAAAAATATTTTTTTTTTAAAGAAATCATCATCTAAGATGTGCAAAGAGGAATGGGATCTAGTATAAAAGAATTTGCAATGAAGAACCAGGCTACCTCAGTTTCATCCTGAATAAACTAGGACAATTTATGAGAATAATCTGTGTCTACATGTCAGTCTTCCTCCCTCCCTTCCTTCCTTCCTTCCTTCCTTCCTTCCTTCCTTCCTTCCTTCCTTCCTTCCTTCCTTCCTTCCTTCCTTCCTTCCTTCCTTCCTTCCTTCCTTCCTTCCTTCCTTCCATGCCTTTTTGATTTAAAAGATTACAATGATGGCAAAAGATAATGGATTCCAAAGACCTTCCTGAGATCTAATAAGCTTCCACAAATGCAAGAAAGTAAACCTTTAAATTTTTGCACATTGAAGAGAATGTGTATTTTGCTTTATATTTTTATTTTGGAAATGCTTGAGTTTACTTAATTTATGTAACAATAATAACCCTCGGCTCCCCCCTGCAATTCATTTACTCCCAGCTCTCCTTAAGCTTGTAATAAACTTTAAGGGTCCTATTTTGTAGTTTCTGCATTTATGGGCTACATTATTACTTTATGATGAACTTAGTTGATAATTCCTTAACTCTTTTTACTGATGACCTTTTACAGCTGTATAATTAGAATAAGTTGTGGTTATTGTATTGGAATTTGTATCCCATGGGCCAACAAGGCAGCACATTAATTCTCTGCATCACCCACTCTATGTGCAATGCCGTCAGTGCAAAGATATTATTCTTTGTAATTACATAAAGAAAGGGTCTATTTAGTGTTAACTGACCTTTCTGTGACTGATCAGCCTTTTCCACCAGTGAAGTAGAAATGTATATCATTAAAATGTGAGTAAATAGGAAACCTTTCTAAATCTTCAACTACTCAAATCAGGAGGAGTACATGGAGAGAAAATTGTTGTCAAGCTTTCCCATGATGCCACTAAAAGAAAAGCAGTGATCTTGTTCAAACTCTTCTTAAAATATTGACAGGCATATATAACCGAATTGTGATGATGTATGGGAAAATTTAATGAGGCAATAATCAGAAA
Organism: Bettongia penicillata ogilbyi; assembly: GCA_023548195.1. Classification (NCBI taxonomy): domain Eukaryota; kingdom Metazoa; phylum Chordata; class Mammalia; order Diprotodontia; family Potoroidae; genus Bettongia; species Bettongia penicillata. The sequence goes on along the minus strand of JAJHZJ010000254.1, from coordinate 348,938 downwards.
ATAAGCCTGTGCTTAACAGTCCAAAACTGTGCTGGGAAGGAAGTGTTGCTGAAGCCATAAGCAAGTTCATGGTTTTGTGTTCTTTGTTTTAAAGACTTCATTCCTTTGGGAAGTTCCCTTTTCACTAGGGCTTATATAAACTGACCCTTATTCTTGTTCTCCTTATGATGCTAAATGATGTTTTTCCTTGCTATCATTTCTAGTCTGATCTTTGGAATTACAGTGACCTTTTCTTTAAGAACTGTGAGAAAACTAGAGGAAATGAATGGCATTTCCACAGGGCCCCTACATTTGTCTAATCACAGTAGCAAAATTAGAATTACCAAAAACTTCCGTTTTTCAACCTACTCACCAGGCTGCTGGTATCTTTTTAAAAATATGGTTCAAACTACAATAGCCTTTGAGCTGCTTTAGACCATTCATCTGACAAATATCCTACCTTCTAGAATCTCATAAGAAATTTTAGAGACTTCTCACCATCACTACTTCCACTGCCTGATGTCAGTATCTTAACCAGTCTGGATTGTAAACAGGGCCATACCTTAAAATATTTCTTTACTATTAAAGATGTTAAAGGAGACTACAGAATTGAAACTAAGCTTGAGTTGTAACATTTGAAAAGTCTGTTGAATAATGGATTCTCCCCGAGTGGTGAGGAACCTCAACTCAAGAATAAGATGATAGGCAAAAAGGATTCACTCTTCAACAAAGTATAAAGATGAATGTTTGACTTTCAATTTCAAAGAAGACCAATGATATCATGGGTGAGGTCTTGACTTAACCCATGAATTAGTTTTAAGTGAGGTAGAGTTACACAGAGTTATGCATAGAATTTGTGCATAGAGAGATGACTCTTCCAGAGCCATCAAAGATTTAATGTTAGAACAAAAGTCAGGATGACCGATGATGAACCTGGATGCATTGACATCTTTGAGGTCTGACCAAGCTCTAAGTTCTCCCCACCTGTGGAACAAATCCTTCTCATCTTCCCATTCCACCAGGCTGGGGGAGAGTCCAGTCTTCACTTGCTTTGAGTAGACATCCTCCTAACTCAGTGACTGGTAGAGATTTCACAAAGGAAATATCAGACTAGGGAAAAAGGGAAAGGTTAGGAAAGTTTAATTGAAAATTCTCAATGTATAGATGATATTCACAGACCAGAATATCTTGGGGACAGAGTGAGCAGAAGGAGTGGGAAGGGGACTGAATTTAATGCGGAAAATGTTGGAAGTAGAGTTGACAGTGTCAAAGTCTGATGTCACAGAAACATAGTTACTACAGTTATTTGTGAGAAGTTAATGATGGCTGGAAGGTCTAATAGAAGAATAATTGAACTCTTTGTATTCAAGTATTATGGGGAAATTGGTACTTTTTACAAAAAGAAAGTAAGGCTAGGAGAAAGTTAGATGACAGAAAATTGTGTAAGTGGCATTCTTTACGAAATTTAAGGTGAAGGCAAATGTAAGCCTCTTTGAGACAAGGATTGCTGTGTTTTTGTTTTTTGTATCCCCAGAGGCTTGTGCTTAATAGAAAATTTTAAAAAGATTGTTGAATTAAAGTAGATGAGATTTAATTAAATTGATTTGAATTGATGCAATCTCTTGAGTTTGGTGAGCTAACATTTGCTCATCACTAAAGTCGTGACCTGGGTATAATAAGTTTTTGGTTTATCATACCTGGAATATGATTTTAGTACTGCTTAGTGAATTCATTAACTACAATTATTTTTGTCAATAAAAATTAACAATATATGTTATATGTGTGTGTGCGTGTGTGTGAATCCATCAAAATGCACCCCTTAAAAGTAGGCAGATAGGTGACTCTGGATAAAATGTTTGACTTGGAGTCAAGAAAAACCTGAGTTCAAATCCTGCTTCACATGCTTACTAGCTCTGTAACCCTGAGTAAGTCATCCTTAACCACTCTCAGTCTTAATTTCCTTATCTGTAAAATGGAGTTAGCAATAGCAGTATGTGCTTTTCACAGGTTTGTTATGAGGATTGAATGAGTTATCATATGTATAGCAAGTGCTCATTTGTTAAATGAATAGATGGATAGACCTGGGCCATCTCCAGTCATCCTGATGAATATCTGACCACTGGACCCAGATGGCTCAGGAGGAGAAAGTGAGGCTGGTGACCTTGCGCCACTCCCTTACTCACATCAAAGTCAACTACAAGCAATATCATAGTTTCTCTGATGTCATGATCCTCTTCAAGAACAAAGGACAAAACTCAGTATGGATAGATAAATAAGTGAATGAATGAATGAATGAATGAATGAGAAAAGCAGTTAATTATTAACTATGAACCAAATACTGTGCCAAGAGCTAAGGATACAAATAGAAGGACAAGATAGCATATATTTTTTTTAAAATAATATTTAATTTTTCCCAATTGCATGTAAAAACAATTTTTAATATTCATTTAAAAAACTTTGAATTCCAAATTCTCTCCCTTCCTCTTCTCCCTGCTCCCTGAGATGGTATGCAATTTGATATTAGTTATACATGTGCAATCATATAAAGCATATTAGTATTATTGTGTAAAAAGACAGAGATCAAAGCAAAACAAAAAACAATCACACAAAGTGAAAAATCGTAGGCTTCATTCTACATTCAGACTCTATCAGTTCTTTCTCTGGGTGTAGATTGACTTTTTCATCATGAGTCCTTTGAGATTGTCTTGAATCATTTTATTATTGAGGATAATTAAGTCATTCACAGTTGATCATCTTACTATATGCTGTTGCTATGTACAGTATTCTCCTGGTTCTGCTCTCTTCACCTTGCATCAATTCATGTAAGTCTTTGTAGGTTTTTCTGAAAGCATCCTTATCATTTCTTATAGCACAATAACATTTCATTACAATCATATACAACTTGTTCAGCTATTCCCCAATTGATGGACATCCCTTCAATTTCCAATTTTTTGCCACCACAAAAAGAGCTGTTATAAATATTTTTGTATAAATTTTGTATAATTTGTGTAAATAGGTTCCCCCTCCCACTCTTTTAAAAAATATCTTTGGGATATAAACCTACTAGTAAGAGTAGTTTTGTGACCCTTTGGGTGTAATTCCAAATTGCTATCCAGAATGGTTGGATCAGTTCACAATCAGTTCATAACTCCACCAACAGTGCATTAGTATACCAATTTTCCCACATCCCCTCTAACATTACTGTCATATTAGCCAGTATGACAGATATGAGGTGAGAGGGTCTATATTTCTGAGGAGTTCACTTTCTAATAGGGGAAGCCTAACATATAAGAATGAAGGAATGAATTAATTAATGGAATAAAATTTAAAATTATTTCATGAAATAAAAAATTTGAGGAACAGTAGCACCACTGATGCAGTGTGCTTTCTTTATTAGTTAATATCAGGTATCTTCATTTTAAGACTCTCATCAGAAAATTAGTATTGGACAAGAGACAAGTCTCACAGTGGCACAGACAAGGAATCAGGTCCTGGGAGAGTTAGAACAGCTATTTGCCCCTCAAAGGTTTCAGGTTACTGACAAATACCATTCTAATAGGCATAAGTCCAGGAAGCAGAGAAAATGGAAAAGGATTTTTGTAGTAATTTGTGTATAGATTCTAAGAGAACATTGGTTTATGCATGTCTTAAGATATGCAATTATCTTTTTTCAAATTTTCTTAGAATAGTTTGTTAAAAGATTGCAATGATGGCAAAAGATAATGGATTCCATTAATCCCTTCATACCCTACCTTGTATTATTCTTGTCTGTGTATTCGTCCCAAATGTCAATGTTGGTTCCTAGGACAAAGGGCACTACACACCTTTAAAATTAACTATAGATCCTGAAACCATAGGACCCTGGCTCCTTCATGAAGACCCTAGGACACTTCTTTGTGGGTGTAGAGATCACCAAAAAGGGAACGTGAAAAGACCTTGGCCTCTACTGAAATAGAACCTGGGACACTGCAAGGTCAACGTTGCCCTCTAGTACCTTAATAGTTCAATTATTCTTGTTAATTAGTTTCCAGGCAGCTGAAGGAGTAAAGGTGCTGTAAAAATGTAAACATAAAAGATAAAAACATTGCCCAAACCTTTAAAATTATTTTAAATATTTGTATTCTTCAAATTTCAATTCTTTGGGACAAAGAAGGTCTTTTCCCTAATTACGCTTATATACATAAGCTATCACCCTAGTAAAATGTATATTCTTTGAGTTTAGGTATTTTTCTGAGTTGGCTTTGTTGTATCCCCAGGGCTTCACAGAGTACTTTACATATTGTAGACTCATAATGAATATTTTTTTGACTTGTATTGAGACAGTTGATCTGACTTGAATTTTACTGAATTGAGTTGTGAGAAAGTTGGCATGTGTTTTTAAACACACACACATATTGCAATATACATATGTATGTATGTGCGTACACGCCTACCCATACACACATATACATACACACACAATCATTGCCTAAGAATGAAAGTAAATGCTTTTGAAGCAATATAGTGTTTGCTACCTGAATTTTCAATTGTTGGTATCCAAACTGTGTATTCACAGAATCTGTTGATATGGACATACTTGCTGTAATGACACAAAGGTAGCAGAATGTACCAGGATGCTAATCACATGGTGTAATTATAGTATGATCATAGCATTATTTTTATCATATAGTATTAATCTGCTTTGTAGTGAAGTTTGCATTCCAGTTAAGTGTTGTTAGATGACATGAAGTCATTCTATGTTAATTCAAACCACTATGGTATTTATATACTGACTAAAGATAGATTTACTAAATAGCTTTTCTAAGACTACTGTTATAACCAGATGAAGGAGACAAAAGAATGTTTAGCAGGTGCTATGAAAACGTAAAAGGTGCAACTGTGGTTTAAAGGAGTATGATGAATCAAAATTTTTCCTGGGACAAAGGATTGTTCCAGTCTTTTATGAATGTGATGAATAAATGTTTTAGTGTAAGATGGTGATGTCAATCACAAATACTGTACATAAAGATCATTGTGGCTGCATATTGACCTAGAATATCACACATAAACATTATGTTCTATTTTAAAAAAAATATATTTCATGAAATTTTTTCCAATTACACTTTAATGCAATGGAACTGAATGTTTTGTACCTCTGGTGAGAGGAAGGGTTCTATATTCTACTTCAATTAATCAACAGAAAAGATTAGGTTTTCAACAGGTTTAAACAAGACTGTTTACAACCTGTGAACCCCTTCTCAGGTGTGAATTCTTCTTTAATTGGGTCGAGAAGGGAACAGCTATTAATTCAGCTAAGTACATTTTGGGGCTTTAAAGAGATGATTGGAGGGGCCCACTGGCTCGGGCCTCGAAGGTGAAGGAGGCGAAGAGCGGTGGCAGCGGCGGCAGGAGCACGAGGACGAGCCGGCGGACTGCATGCTGGTGCCCGATCTGTCGCTGGTGAAGCTGGTGAAGCTGGTGAAGCGGGAGCAGCGGGAGCAGCGGGAGCAGCGGGAGCACCGCAGCCCGCCCGCACCAGCCACAGGCCCGCGCCCTGAGCCGCTCCTCGGGAGTTCCGAGCCTGGCGCCGGACGAGGAGGAGAGCAGACCTTCTCGGACTAAGACAAGGCGTAGCTCTCACCATCCTGCACTCGAGGTGAGGCAGGAACGCGTAAGTGAAAACCATCCCAGGAGAAGAAGAGATGAAAGGCAACACAGGCGGGAGAGGGATGGCGACCGAGACGGGCACCACAGTCATTCTAACCAGAGGACGCCCGCTAGTGAGAAGCCCAGTGACGGGCGCAATGGAGATGCCCAGAACCTACGGGCACGGGAAGCAGAAAGAGAGCGTTATGACTCTAGGCGGAAGAAAGATGTGGGTGGCAGCCGCGATGACAAGCAGGCCTGCTGGTGGCCACAGTCAAGGACAAGACCCTCCAAATAAAAAGGAGCCCGCTGAGCTGTCAGGGGCACTCCTCGAGGATGCCAACACGCTCCGGGGTGTGGCGATAGAGTACAGCAAGCCTCCAGAAGCACGGATCCCAAAGAAAGCCTGGCGCCTTTACCCCGTTAAGAATGATGAGGTGCTCCCTGCCATGTACATCCACAGACAAAGGGCTTATCTTCTGGGGCGACATCGCGAATTGCTGATATTCCTACTGACCACGCCCCCGTTCGAAGCAGCACGCAGTATTTCAGTATCTGCTTGTAAAATACACCCGTGGTGATGGCACAGTTGGCCGAAGGGTGAGGCCATTTATCAATGGGACCTTCTTAAACAACCAGCGCATTGAGCCGCAACGTTACTATGAAGTAAAGGAGAAAGATGTGCTCAAATTTGGGTTCAGTAGTCGGGAATATGCAACTGCTTCATGAATCTCCAGACATCTCTGAGATGGGTGGAGGAGGAGGAGGAGGAGGAGGAGGAGGAGGAGGAGGACGAGGACGAGGAGGAGGAGGAGGAGGAGGAGGAGGAGGAGGAGGAGGAGGAGGAGGAGGAGGAGGAGGAGGAGGAGGAGGAGGAGGAGGAGGAGGAGGAGGAAAAGGAAATTCAGAGGAAGCTCCTGTAGCTGCTAAGAGAATCTTCTTTCTGGAAGGCCTGGACTTGGAGTTTAAAGAGCGGAGCAGTATTGCCTTAAGTCTTTCCTCTGCTGCTCATTAGCTCATATTACAATTTAAGAAATTTGATCATTTGTGTTTTTGGTTGAACTTATTTCTGTGATCTGTTAGCTAACACAAATGTGGACATTTGCTTTCAGAATAATTTCACCAATAACAGTGGTCCATTATATGTAGTAGAAGCATGATGGCATGAGTTAGTGCTCTGGAAATTATTTCCTGGTAACTGTAGACGTTTGGTTAAAAAGAGAAACGTGCCATGTTCTCCATGTGCAACTATTTGCTTTGTACAGTGACTTACTAAGAAATATAAACCAGCAGTTTTTCACATTTTATATTTTGTAAATACCCAGACGGAGAGTTGGTCCAAGTTTTGGGTGTCAGCAAAACAGACCCCATTACATACACTGAAGCCTCTGTCCAATTAACTTCCAATCATAGAAATCTATTTCATTATTTAGGTCTTTGGGGATGAGAATTTCACTACACATTTGACCTTATTGACTGCTTATGTGCAGACAAGTGTTGGGTCCTGATGAAATACTTGACAAGGCAGTAAAATCATGACTATTGCAGGGAAGAGATTAAAATGGGTCATGGATCTATTTCTTACATAAGAGAAGTCTATATTTCTCAAAGTAGCCTGAGTCTGTCTTGGGTTTTCTTGTCTGTTTAGCTATTTTGCATTTATAATATCATTTTTTTCACCTAATTCATGGCATCACTTGTGTGGGAGGATTACCCTCAGATATTGGAGCAGTCTGTTCGTTTTCACTAGATTTGTATGTACTAGGAAGAAATTTTTTGTTCTTATTGTATTTTTTAATATCCTAAAAGGGCATGTCTATCTCTTCTTTTACCTCTCATAAGCAGGGAGGAGCTGAGGCAAGGGAAACACCTATTTACTAATCTCCCCCAAGTCAAATATGTGTGCATCAAATTTTATCTGGGTACATATGTTGTATGCATAAATTGGATGAGAGTGTGTGGGGGTAGGGGTGTGTGGGTGGTGGCTGGAGGTGAGTACTACATGCATCTGAGTGGTTCTTTTGGTAATGTAAATGGAATACTACATCATGAATAAAGGCATAGATCATCACCCTGTTGTTTGCATAGCAGGAGCTCATTTATATTTAGTATGGCATTACACAATAAAAGAATTTGTAAAAGTAAAAAACAATAGATGATTGTCAGTATTTTTTTAGTCAAGGATGGACTTGTCAGGAGGTGGTGGATTTCAGATTACAGGGTCCCAAGCGGTCCCTTAAGAAACATTCATGGGAGTCAAGGGATATGGGAATAATGAGCTTCCCTCTCCTCTAACTCCTGTTGACTATGATATTGGAGAGACTTAGACTAGTAGCAGACACTCCAAGCTAAAATACGGGCAAAGGCAGATATAGAAAAATTGCCTCTCAAAGAAGGAAACATGACCCCTTGTATCAGAGAAGAATGATGACTGCACTTGACAAAAGGACTTCCAATAGCTAGGAATTGTGAGTATACCTTTGGCACGAGTGCATTTTCTACACGTGTGCCTCATCATCACAATACTCAGCCTACATTCCCCCTAGACTTTGGTGGGAAAGTGTATTCCAAGTTTTGGGGAAAAGTTTTGTACCAACAGTTCTTACTATATCATCTTAATAAACACCTTTGCTAAAAATTAAAAGAAAATAATTAATTGAGGATACTGCCTGATTAGCAATGGTAAGTATGCTGGGAGGTTAGTATTTAGTGAGTGACAGTATTTAAAAACCCAGGCCAACAGACTTACACTTAGAACTGAAAGAATGGTAGACATCTACCCTCTTAGGACCTGGCTCATCAAGTGGAGTGGGAGTTAAGGAATTAACCCTAAAGATAATGCTAAATTAGAACAACCAAGAAAGACATGAACCACTGGGATTCAGGCTTCTTGAGAGCAGAAGATATGTATTATATATCTTCTCTGTTCTCTAATATAATGCCCTCCCTTAGTAAGTGCTTAATACATGTTCATTGAATTGAATTTGAATTAAATTGGTATTAAGATTAAAATTGAATTGACTTGCATTTTAGAAATTAGTGATTACTTTATATCTAGGACAAAAGAGTATATCCTCTTAATAATGCTTAAGGGATAAACATACAATGTATTTCCACATTATAAATTTTTATTCATTCATTCAAAATTCAGCAAACACTGCCTGTTATAGGGAGAGCACTGTTTTCTGTGCCAAGGAAGACTCTCAAAGGGTAAATGAAATATCGCCCATTCTCTCATGGACTTTTACTTTACAATCTGATAGGGTGTAAGAGGCAATATATAGATAACTACACTACTCAAAATTTCACAATAGATGCATTGGAAGTTGCAAAACAAAGTGGCTTGTGTGGTCCAAGAGGGGAAAGTTTACTAATGACCAGGAGAAAAAGAGAGGCTCTAAGGAGGTGAGAATATTTGAGTTGCTATTTACAGCATGGCTAGAGAGTTAACAGGTGGAGAAGGGTTGGGAGGATATTGCAGGTATAGGGAATAGTACAGATTTAAAAAACATGAAATTGAATTCTACATTGTTGTTATGTTTGTCCTTCATTGCCAAAGAAGACCATCCCATGGAGAAATGATGACATGTCTTACACTTGAGTTTGTTTTGAGTGAGGGAGGGTTGTGCAGGTCACCAGCTTCACTTCTCCTCCAGAGCCATCTGGATCCGATGCTCTTGATTGCTCAAGAACAGCAACATTATGGAATGATCAACTCTGAATGACTTAGCTCTTTAGGAATACAATGATTTAAGACAATTCCAAAGGACTCATGATGAAAAATGCTATCCACATCCAGAGAAAGAACTATTGAAGTCTGAATGCAGATCAGGGCATAGTATGTTCGCTTTTTGTCACAGTTTTCCCCCTTTTGTTCTGTTTCTTCTCTCAAAACATGACTAATGTTGAAATATGTTTAATATGATTGAAAAAATATATATATCCTTTATCAGATTGCTTGCTTTCCTGGGAAGGGGAGAGAGAAAACTTGGAATTCAAAATCTTATTAAAAATGAATATTGAAAACTATCTTTACATGTTATTAAAAAATGAAATACTATTCACACCCATGCAGTTGAAAAAGTAAAAAGTTGTCAGGGAGTGAGCTTTGGGGGAGCAAATACTGTCGTAGCAAAAAAGGCTACCTTTCAAAGAGTGGGTGGAGATTACAGGGGAACACATTTTAAAAAGAGGGTTATCAGTGAAGTGGCAGAAAGAAATGGAACAGTGTCTCAATGAAGTAGAAAGGCAAAGGCAAAGGCTTATCTTTAAGGTTTTAAAGCCCTGAGCAGATTTGTAAGCAGAGGCAACAATGACTGTGACAGAGATTTGGGCAGAGTGTGGACCAGGAGTGCACCCTCTATGGAAGTATAACAACAGAGGGGAGGGGAAAGACTGAAGATGTATTAGAAATAGAGGATACTATCACAGTTTGTTGGTGAAGAAGGCAGGAAGTAATGGAACAAGGGTTCAGTGGGTGGGATTAACTTTAGTAGGGAGATCTTAAATGACCAGAGAGAAAAAGAGGAGAGTGAAAGTGACTTCTCCTAGAAATACTAAGGAATGGAGGCTGAAGGTTGAGCTTTGTCATTTTTGTTGTAAATGTGAGGAATGAGGGACAGGTGGAGATAAGAGGGGAAAAAAAAGATTTTTGAGTAAAAGGAGCATCTTTTATTAAAGTATTAACATTATATGAATAGTTGTCTGTAGTGAACTGATTTATCAGATTGACAGAAAATTTTCACAGTAGCAACTAAATGATATGGTGGGCTTCTAGAGTGCTCAATTAAGAACATCCCTATAAATTTAACATTACTGGAACCTGCACGTTTATGATAATCAGGTGCTGTATCAGGATTTATCCTAGAACAATTGCTTATATCAAGATAGGATACATTTGCTTAACATCCAGAAATCATGTGTTTTAAAAAATATATAATTATTTTATCATTAATTTTTCATCATGAATGTAATCGAGGCTATTGTTCCATAAAAAATGATGAACAGATGGATTTCAGAAAAACCTGGAAAAGCTTGCATGAACTGATGCTGAGTGAAGTACGCAGAACCAGGGCAACATTGTACACAGTAATAGCAACACTGTGCAGTGACCAACTTTGATAGACTTAGCTCTTCTCACCAATGCCATGATCTAAGACAGTTACAAAAGACTCATGATGGAAAATGATGTTCATGTCCAGAAAAAGAACTTTGGAGTCTGAATGCAGATCAAAACATACCATTTTCCTATTTTTTTCTCTCATGATTTCCCCCTTTTGCTGTGATTTTCATTCTAACATGACTAGTGTAGAAATGGGTTTACTATGATTGTACATGTATAACCTGTATCAGATTGTATGCCATCTTGAGGAAGTAAATGAGGAGAGAGGGAGGGGGAGAAAACTTAGAACTCAAAATCTTATAAAAGTGAATATTGAAAACTAAAAATAAATATGTAAATAAATAAAAATAAATTATCATTATTATTGATTACCAGAATGGCATACTAAATAGTCACAATCCAAACAAAATTTAATGAGAGAAACTAGTTCCCAATTAAACAATCCTCCCAGTGCAGAATATAAGCAGCTAGGTGGCACAATGGATAGAGTGGAAGACAAGAATGGAGTCAAAAAGAATCACCTTCCTGAGTTCAAATCTGCCTTCAGACACTCACTAGCTATGTGACCCTGGGCAAGTCACTTAATCCTGTTTGCCTCAGTTCCCTAATCTGTAAAATGAGCTGGAGAAGGAAATGGCAAACCACTCCAGTATCTTTGCCAAGAATATGCCAAATGGAGTCATGAAGAGTTGAACACAACTGAAAACAACTGAACTACAACATCGAAGAAAAAGTATATAAAAATAAATATAGTCGTGGAAATTTTTCATGAGTATATATTTCCTCACTTCAAATTAAAGCTATGTTGACTATTGCCATTTGAAAAATCTAAATTTTTATAGTAAAATAATGAAAAACTGTTCATAAAATGCAAGCCGTCAGATATTTGATTCTTTTCCTTGCTAAATACTAAATTCAACAAAAAAGGAAAGTAAACTAATCATATAATGTATCTAAACCTCAGGAAAAGTGCTTAACATAATTATTCACTATCATTGCTAATAATGAGTTTTGAAGAAAGAACAATGAATCAGGTTATGAGGAGGTGTTCTGTTCATTTCAGCTCATTGATTGTATTTATTAACTACAGAGTTACAATAATTTCATAATTCTACATCATGGGCAGAGTGCCATAGTAGGAAGTTACTATAGTACAGTAGAAAGAATATTGGATTTTGATTCAGAAAATACTCATTGAATCTGACCTTTTCTATTCTCATTACATGTGTGGTCTTACTACTCTTCCTGCCATCTCCAACATCCATTCTACATTTACTTCTGAATGTCTTAATTTGACAGTGTGGGAAGGTTTTTGCAAGGCAATAGTTTCAATATAGGAGAATTTAAAATGAATATGTTTTATGTTCTGGTTCATAGTTTACATAGCTAATAAATGGCAGCACTTGAGATAATCTTTGACAAATTCAAGTTTATCAAGTACTCAGAGGGAAAAACATCCCTTTTTTGTTGATTATGATTCCTCTGGCTTTGAATAAAACATTTCCCAAAGTCACTTTACTTTTCTTGTTCTTTTCCTCTAATTTTCTCTTTCTCTTCCTTTTTTACTCTCCACTTAAAAATCCTTCCTCTTGCTATTATTTTATGAGCAGTTCCACTTAAAATGGTGGTGGCATGATTTCCTCAGATATAGCTCAACCAATTGTCATCCTCTCACTTTGGTTCATTTGCATTCTGTTATACCATTGGCTAAAATTAAACAAGTCAGAGTTGTGAGGTGGAACCACAGTTAGACATAAAAACATTTTCAATGCCTGCAGAATACCATTATTTAAAATTAAAAAACTTAAACTTCATTGCACATCTGAAGGTCACTGACTTTCCAGAATTTGTGGTGAATTGGGAAAGTCTTCCATACATTCATTACTGGGAAATGATAATGTAAAATATTATGACTGATGCACCAATATTTTGAAGATTCATTGGCATGATTACACAATTTGATGTCTTGGTACCTTCCCAGATTATGCAGCATGGGAGCAAACTGTTGCCACCCAGAAATGGAAAATATGTACATTTGGAAAGGACACAGTGCATTGCACCATGGTCATAATGTAATTTCCAAAATGAGTGCAGCAACCAAGTTCCATAATGTTTAATGAATGGCCCACAAGTCAAATCGCATGCTTTCTCATTTTAGCATCCTTTTTCTGCCCTTGTAGCTCTTGTAGAAGACAATTTTGAGAAAACTTAGGCTTTCAATGGCCCTTTTTTTAATGATAAATTTTCATCCAGAATGGAATGTAATTAATAACAATGTAAAACTTGTCATGATGAATTCCAAAGACTTGAAGGTTAGTCCCTGAAGTTAGTAATAAGAATTTTCAAGGAGTCATCATAATTCTCCAAATATAATTACTAGTAAATGTCAGAAGATAATGCTGACTCTTTCCCCCAAATTAATTCTCTGATTTGAGGCAATAAATTGACCAATTTATTAAGTACTTACTATAATGTTAAGCACTGTACTGTTAGAGATATAAACAAAGGAGAGACGACATATAAATATTTAAGAGCCCAAGGTCTACACAGAGTAGATGGGATGTAGTATTAGAGTGGGAGCTCTTTGCAACTGGGGAGAAATTTCTCCTGCACTTGAGTCCTGAAGGAAGCTAGGGAAACTGAGACAAATTTAAATGGTCATCATGCAGATAGAATGTTCTATAGTTTCAAATTGTGATACTGGAATTCTGAAGAAAAAAAATCTAAAATGAACACTCTATATTGGCAATTGTCAGTATTTCAGGAACCATAGTGAGAACATGTTCATCAGTAAGACTCAATATTAATATTCCTGCTGAGGAATAAGGAGAAATCCTTTTAACTTATAAAGGAGAAAAAGAAGCCTGAAGACATTCTTGTTGGAAGACATTCTTATTGTATGGAAAAAATACACTGAAAGTTAGGAGAATTGTGAGATTTCTGGTGTTTACTAGAGGTATTTAATTATGCCAATGACATCTTCTCTGGGTTTCAATTATCTCATTAATAAAATTGTGTAAGACATGAACATGCATGACGTGTACATTAGTCAGGGTGGTGAGTGGATGGGTGGAGGGAGGGTTAGACTAAATTACTCTTAGGGTTAGTTCTGGTTCTAAAATGTCATTCTTAAAAGTATGGTCAAAACCTACTTCAAGAGGCACAATAAAAATCTGGGGAACAGTATATTAAAGATTATACACATTTCTGTTCAACTTTTGTTTAGCAGAATTCCAATTATAATTTATGTCCTCTCAATATACTACTCCTCAAACATTATGTGTATGTACATATATATGTGTATATATATATATATAATAATAAATTTGAAGAATACTTGTTACCTACTCTCTGCTTCTTCTTACTTCATAAATAATTTTCATAAGTAATCAATCTTCTTACTTTGATAATATAGGTGTGGGTATGTTTGACCCATTACTATTACTCTTTAGTTGAAAAAGAGTTGAAAAAAAGCTTCTAACTAATCCACAGGGATGATAATCAACCATTGTTATTATTTGAAACGTAACAGTGAAACAATAAAAAGGTAGAATGATATGACTGATTTTAAAATTTATACAATTCCCAACTTTGAGTTCCAAAAACTCATTTATGAGTCAAGTTGGAGAATTTGTAATATATTTTCCAATGGAACTAATATTCTTACTAATGATTACTTTCTCACATATCCCACCAGAGTCTATTTAACCCACAATGCAATGTCTTGAGGGTGGGAGATAATTAAATGTTTATTCCATCAATCTGAGTAGTTTTAGAAGTCCTTACTAGCAGTATGACCTTGGGCAAGTCACTTAACCTTGTTTGCCTCAGTTCCTCATTTATAAAGTGAGCTGGAGAAGGAAATGGCGAACAATCCCAGTGTCTTTACAAAGAAAACCCCAAATGGGGTCACAAAGAGATGGATATGACTGAAAAATGACTTACCAACAACAGAAGTCCTGAGACTCAAGTCCTTTTAATCCTGATCTCTTCTTAAATCTTGTGACCACAACCTAGACCCTGAATTCTAAAACCCAGTCCAAATAGACTGTGAGTTCTCTTGAGTCTAGAACTCCTCTGGTTCATGAAAGGATAAAGAAAGCCTGTAAGTAAGCCTGGAATTCCAGGTGATAGGGAGGCAAAAGGAAGTTTCTGTTGATCTTACAAGCATTATAGATGACTCAAGTAGAGGGACTGTCATTTGGACAAATGACTCTGGTGGAAGTTTCCTCAGTTTTAAAGGGCAGGGCTCATCTGGAATAAGGGCATCTCACAAGGCCTTAAGGGTAAATAAGGTCCTGTTATATAATGATCATAAGTCATATTTGTAAATAGATTGCCAGCATATTCCTAAATTAAGCATTATATGGTGGGAAGGCAATTGTTTCATTACTGTAAACCAATAATAATGTGCTTAGAATAATTTCTCTTACTTCAGAAGTCTCATATTAGCAAATATTAGTGGCATTTAATTAAAATGTAGGCAATGACTAAAATATCAATAATTTGCTTAGCACAAATTGGGGGCTTTCTGTTCAGATAGTGTTAGCATGTAAATTATCACCAAACTGACCAAAAAGTTCAAGGGACAGAACCAAGATGACAGAGTAAAAGCAGGGACTCACCTGTGCTCATCCACAAATTCCTTCAGATACCTCTTAAGAAGTGGATATGAATGAATTTTAGAGTGGCAGAATCCTCTAGGAGACAGAGTATGGCAGATATCCAACCCAGGACAGCCTGAAAGATTGGCAGGAAGGATCTGTTACACCATCCTGGGGGAGTGCAGGGCATGTCTGGAGGCACCGGTGCAGACATGGCCATAGAAGAGCAGGAGCAGTCCCAGGCATGCTGAATCGCTACCAGCAGTTTGGATTCTCAAACTGCTCAGCACAGGATGAGAATCCAGCAGAACTGGGTAAGAGGGCAACTGCAGCAGCTACTCTTGAAGCTATCAGCCTACAGACTAAATGTTTGAAAGTCACCTACTTAAACTTCTAGGAGCCAAGATGGCAGAGTAAAATGTAAGTGCTTTCACTCTCCCTGGTAAACCTTGAAAAACCCAGAGAGTGTTGCACCAGGAAAAGTCATGAAATAGTGGATCCAGCAGAAAGGGTAAACAATCATTTAGTGCTGGTGACTAGGGAGACCATGAGGAAGGGTCCCTCTTGCTGTGACTGAAGGGGAACAGTGGAAGACCAGAAGCATCCCAGCAAATTCAACCAGAGTAGACCAGCAGGAATTCCTGAGCCCAAGGGGTGGCACCTATAAGTGCCAACACTAGGACCCCAGATATACTGTAGCACAGCCAGGGTAATTGAACAGATACCGGGGTAGATGGGGCTAGTGTAGACCTAGGGGAAGAGGAGACCTCTAGTGCCAGACCACCCCTTCCCTACACCTCACTCCATGAGCTTAAATGTAACCCTGGGGAAACTCAGACTTCACTTGGCCTTAGCCTTGGCACACCCTAGCCAGCTCAGCACCAGATAAACTATGACATTATATAGCTTCTAGTCGAAAGAATCAGAGGCCACAGAACACAAAGTCAGTAATCAGGACCCTAGTTCTAGTGCAAGAAAAGTGAAATAGAGCTCCTTGTACCCCAGAAGCAGAGATCCACTTTAAAAGTCAGGAAAAAGGGAATCACTGTGAGCAAGAAGCAAATTAGAAAACCAATCTTAGAATCTTATTACAGGGACAGGGAAGAATAAAATAAGAGTTCAGAAGAGGATAACACTGACCCTCTAGCCACATCTGAAACCTCATAAGGGAATATGAACTGCTCTCAAGCCCAAAGAGTATTCTTGGAAGAGTTCAAGAAGGATTTTAAAAGCCAAATTAAAAAAGTAGAAGAAAAATTGACCAATGACTTTAAAAATTCAATCAGGTCCTTAATAAGTAAAATTGGTCAAATGGATAAGGACATCTAAAACCTAAGGAGAAAATAACTCTTTTTTTAAAAAGGGTACAAAAGCTACCTGAGGAAAACAATTTGTTAAAAATTAGAATTGGGCAAGTAGAAACTAATGACTCTATGAGGCATTAAGGATCAGGAAAACAAAATCTAAAGAATGAAAAAATAGAAGAAAATTTAGAACATCTCATTGGAAAAAACAACTGACCTGGAAAACAGATCCAGAAGAGAAAGTCTAAGATTTATTGGTCTACCAGGAAGCCATGATGAAAAAAGAATGTAGAAAACATCCAGAAAAACTTCCCTGAGGTCCTATGTACAGAGGGCAAAATAGTCATCAAACAAATCTATTGATCATCTCCTGAAAGAGATCCTAAATTGAAAACACTGAGGAATATTGTTGCCAAATTCCAGAATTATCAGGGAAAGGAGAGAATACTGCAAGTAATCGAAAAAGACAATTCAAATATTGAAGAACTATAGTCAGGATCACACAGGACCTTGCAGCTTCTACATTAAAAGACTGAAGGGATTGGAATATGATATTACATAAGGCAAAGGAGCCTAGACTACTGAGCAAAACTGAACATAATCTTTCAGGCAAGGAGATGGACATTCAGTGAAATAAGGGATTTCCAGATCGTCCTTATGAAAAGGCCAGAGCTCAGTAGAAAATCTGATCTTCAAATACAAGACCCAAGAGAGGTGTAAAAAGGTAAACAGGAAAAAAAAAAAAGAAAATAAAACCTTGTTATTAAATATGGGCGAACTGTTTATATCCTTAGGTGAGAGGATGATCCTTGTTAATATTGAGAACTGTATATTTATTACAGCTTTTAAAAAGGATATTCATAGAGGGTGTGGGTATAAATTAAATGATGTGATGATAAAAAACCTAAAGGGGTGCAAAGTGAGAAGAGGAAAGGAAGAGGTAGAAAAGGGTAAATTACATTACATGAAGAGGCACAAAGCTCATTATAGTAGAGAGAAAGAAGGAAGGGAGATGAGCATTGTTTGATCTTTACTCTCATTGGATTTGGTTTAAGGATAGAATAACAGTCTCAGTTAAATATAGAAATCTAACTTGCACTTCAGGCAGTAGGAAGGGAAAGGGGAAAGAAAAAGAAGGGAGGGCTGATAGAAGGGAGGGGAGACTGAGGGAGGTGGTGGTCAAAAGTAAAGCTCTTGAGGAGGAGAAGGGAGAAATAGAAGCATAAATGGGGGGATAGGATGGAGAGAAAGACACAGTAATCATAACTGTGAATGTGAATGGGATGAACTATCTCATAAAAAGGAGGCAGATAGCAGAATGGATTAAAAACCATAATCCTGCAATATGTTGCTTAAAAGAAACACATTTGAAAGAGGGGGATGCACACAAGGTAAAAGTAAAAGTCTAGAGTAGAATATATTATGCTTCAGCTGAAGTGAAAAAGCAGGGGTAACAATTCTAATCTCAGACAAAGCAAAATCAAAAATAGATCTAATCAAAAGAGCTAAGGAAGGAAGCTATATGCTTCTAAAACATACCATAGACAATGAAATAATATCATTACTAAACACATATACACCAAGTGGTATAGCATCCAAATTCTTAGAGAAGTTAGGGGAGTTACAGGAAGAAATAGACAGTAAAACTATACTAGTCAGGGACCTCAACACTCCCCCTGACACACTCTGAACTTGATAAATCTAACCTCAAAATATACAGGAAAGAAATTAAGGAGGCAAATAGAATTCTGGAAAAGGTAGATATGATAGACCTCTGGAGAAAACTGAATGGTGATAGGAATATACCTTTTTCTCAGTGGCTCATGGCACATACACAAAAATTGACAAGGTACTAGGGCATAAAAACCTCACAATCCAATGCAGAAAGGCAGAAATAGTCTGCATTCTTTTCAGGCCATAATGAAGTAAGGTTATATGTAACAAGAGGCTATGGAAAGATTGGCCAAAAATTAATTGGAAATTAAATAGTCTAATCTTAAAGAATGAATGGGGTCAAATAACAGATCACAGAAACAATCAATAACTTCATTCAAGAGAATGACAATAATGAGACAACCTACCAAAACGCATGGGATGCAGCAAAGGAAGTTCTTAGGGGAAGTTTTGTATCTCTGAATGATTGCATAAATAAAAATAAAGAAAGAGAAGATCAATGAATTTCGCATGCAACTGAAAAGCTAGAAAATGAACAAATTGAAAAATCTATAATTAAATACCAAATTACAAATACTGAAAACCAAAAGAGAGATTATTAAAATTAAGAGAACTATTGAACTGACAAATAAAACTGAGTTGGTCTTATGAAAAAACAATAACATTGATAAACCTTTGGTCAATCTGATTTTTTAAAAAATTGCCAGTAATCCCAAATTGCCAGTATCAAAAATGAGAAGGGGGAATTAAACTCCAACGAAGAGGGAAATAAAATAATAATTAGAAATTATTTTACCCAACTGTATGCCCATAAATTTGAGGAGCCAAAACAGAGAAAAAAATTATAAATCAGTTTCCCTAATGAATATAGATGAAAAAAATTAAAGAAGATATTATCGAAAAGATTGCAGCAACTTATCAGAAGGATAACGCACTTTGATAAGGTAAGATTTATGCCAGGAATACAGAGTTTGTTCAATGTTAGGGAAAATATCAGCATAATTGATCATATCAACAACAAAACTAAGAGAAGCCATACAATTTATCTAAACAGATGCAGAAAAGGTTTTTGGCAAAATACAAAACACATTTCTATTGAAAATACTGGAGAACATAGAAATAAATTTAGCCTCTCTTAAAATAATAAGTAGCATCCACCTAAAACCATCAGCAAGCATTATATGTTATGGGGATAAGTTAGATGCATTTCCAATAAAGAAAGTGAAACAAGAGTGAAAACAAGGATATCCATTATCAGTACTGTTATTCAATATAGTATTAGAAATGTTAGCTTTAGCAATAAGAGAAGGAAAAGAAATAAAAGGAATTAGAATAGGCCAAGAAGAAACTAAGTTATCACTCTTTGCAGATGATATGATGATATAATTAGAGAATCATAGAGAATTCAGTAAGAAAAAAACTACTTGAAATAATAAACAATGTTAGCTAAGTAGCAGAATATACTTAGAGAATTCTAGAGAATCAAGTAGAAAACCACTCTAATAAACAACTTTGGCAAAGTTGCAGGATACAAAATAAACTCATATAAATCATCTACATTTCTAGATATTACTAACAAAACCCAATATCAAGAGATAGAAAGAAAATTACTATTTAAAGTTACTATAGACACCATAAAATACTTGGGAGTCTACCTGCCAAAACAAATCCAGGAACTATATGAACACAATTATATAATACTTTTCACACCAATAAATTCAGATCCAAATATTTGGAAAAACATCAGTTAGTCTTGGGTAGGCTAATAATAAAAATGACAATTGTACCTAAATTAATTTACTTATTAAGTGCCATATCAATCCACCTACTAAAAAACTACTTTATAGAGCTAGAAAAAAATGTCAAAGTTAATCTGGAAGAACAAAAAGTCCAAAATATGAAGGGAATTAATGTAAAAAATGATAGAGGTGGTCAAGTCATACCAGATCTTAAATTGTATTATAAAGCAGCAGTCATCAAAACCACTTGGTACTGGCTAAGAAATCGAAAGGTAGATCAGTGGAATATGTTGGTTACACATGACACAGTAGTCAAGGGCTATAGCAGTCTACTGTTTGATAAAATCAAAGACCCCAGCTTCTGGGATAAGAACTCACTGTTTAACAAGCCTGCTGGGAAAACTGAAAAATAGTGTGGCAGAAACTAGGCATAAACCAATGCCTGACACAGTATACAGAATAAAGTCCAAATGGGTACATGATCTAGGCATAAAAACTGATACTATAAACAAATTAGGGGAGGAAGGAATAGTTTATTTGTCAAATTTATGGAGAATAGAGGAATTTATGATCAAAGAAGAGATGGAGAACATTATGAAATGCAACATGGATAATTTTGATTACATTAAGTTAAAAAGTGTTTGCACAAAGCCATTGCAACCAAGATTAGGAGGGAAACAAAAAATGGGAAAGAATTTTTGCAATTAGCATCTGTGATAAAGGCCTCATTTTTAAAATATATAGAGACTTGAGTCAAAATAAGAAGAATATGAACCATTTCTCTATTGATAAATGGTCAAAGGATATGAACAGGCAGTTTTCAGAGGAAGAAATTAAAGATATCTATAGTCATATGTAAAAATTCTCTAAATCACTGTTGATTAGAGAGATGCAAATCAAAACAAATCTGAGGTACCACATCACACATATCAATTTGACTAACATGACAAAACAGGAAAATGATAAATGTTGGATAAGATGTGGGAGACTCATGATACTAATGCATTTTTGATGAAATTGATTCAACCATTCTAGAGAACAATTTGGAGCTACATCCAAAGGACTACAGAAAAGTCCATACCTCTTGACTCGGCAATATCACTTATAAGGTTATATTCCAAAAAGATCATAAAAATGGGAAAAGGACTCGCACGTACAAAAATATTTATAGCAGCTCTTTTTGTGGTGACAAAGAACTGGAAATCAAGAGAATGCCCATCAGTTGGGGAATGGCTGAGCATGTTGTGGTATATGAGTAAAATGGAATACTATTGTGCTATAAGAAATGACAAACAGGTGGACTTCAGAAATACATGGATAGACTTACATGAACTGATGCTGAGTGAAGTGAGCAGAACCAGGAGAACATTATACCCAGTAACAGCCATAGTATGTGACGACTCTTTTTGATAGACCTAGTCCTTCACAGCAAGGCAAGGTCCTAAAACATTTCCAAAGTACTCATGATGAAAAATGCCACCCACATGCAGAGAAAGAACTATGGATTCAGAACACAGAATGAAGTAGATTGTTTTCTGTTTTGGTATCTTTGGTTTTGCTTAGTTTTACTCATTCTTTCTCCTATTTCTTTTAATTTTTCTGTGAAACATGACTAATGTGAAAATGTATTTAATAAGAATGTATGTGTAGAGCCCATATAAGATTGTATGCCATCTTGGGGAGGGAGCAGGGGACAGAGAGGGACAAAATTTAAAACTTAACGGAAGTGATTGTTGAAGATTGAAAACAAATAAATGGTAGGAAAAAAAGCTCAGATTTGTTTTATGGAACTTAACATAAATCCCAGTGATTAGCTATTTATTCCTAGAATTCAAATGTATTAGAACAGCTTACATTATTCCACAAACAACAGATGAGCATACCTTATATTAACTTTTTAATGTAACAAACTTTTGGTCAGATTATTCTGAGAACCTCTGGACATTAAAAAATAATTTTATCGCTTATCACATTTTATTTCTAATGCAGTTGTTCTGTGGGTGGGTTTGGTTAATAGAGGACTCCTGAATCTGTTGTTTGGAAATGAATATTTAAAAATATATATTTTTGTCATCATAATAATGTCAGAATCCGAAAAGAGATAGTGAAATTGGCCTTGTAATTTGATGTTTCAGGAACCATTTTTTTTTAAGGGAAGTAATCCTTTCATAGTGTTATTATTTCTTAATTCTATTCTGTACTTGTATTTACAGTATGCCATGGAAGGAATTTGGAAGATTCAAGGACATGCCACAATTCAAATAAATTATGTCTTAGCATTTAATGATTTTGATGAATTTCTTTTTAATTTTCTAGATTTCATATCAAGATACCCTGGATGAAAATCTGCGCTTGGCTCAGGAGTATCAGCGAGTTCTGAAGGAGTTCTTAGAAGTAAAGGACTGGTATTTGGATGAATACAATAAAAAGATAAGATTTGAAGCTGCCATTAAGGATAAGAAACAGGTATTAAATTTACTGTGCTTAAAAAAAGGTATTTTGTTTGATAGATACACTTCTTAAAAGCAGAAATTAAATCATGAGCTCTTCAATATGATGGTAGATTTAGGGTACCACACACATACGTGTGTGTGTTTGTACATGTGTGTGAGCGTGTGTGTGTTCTAAACTTCCAACAATCTGTTGAAATTAGATTTTGAAAGAAACAGAATGTGTAATAATTAAGTAATTATCATTGCATTCTAAGAATGTTACACATTTTACATTTAGTTAAATGTAAAGTAATTTCTTGAAAATGGTTCAGTATAAAATGCTTTCTAGAGACCCTGATCTTGAAGTCATCTTCATTTTCATGGAGTTAATTATCTTCTCTCAGTTTCCAGTCAATCCTTCTGGGTATCTATGGTACAGTATCTAGACTGGTCTATCAGTCTTCCCCTATTGCATATATGTGTATGTGTATGTGTATGTATGTATGTATGTGTATGTTTATGAGAGAGACAGAGAGATAGTGGCTGAGATGTCGGTGGAGGGGGGGAAAAATCACAGAGAGAGAGATTTAGAGAGTACCAGAGAGACACAGAGTCAAATAAACACACATTCAGAGAAGCTATGGAACAGGGGAAAAAGAGAAGAGAAAGAGAAAGTTTAGAAAATCGAGGAGGATTTATTGTCTTCCCTCTGTTAACCCTGGTAATATTACATATGATAATACACTGGGAATTTTCAAGGTTATCAATGTGAATTTTTCAGCTCTTCAGCATTTAGGTAGGAAGTATAGTAGATAGAATATGACTTTAAATCAAGAAAATTTTGAATTCAAAATTCCTCACATTCTTACTAGTTGCGTGACTCTAAGCAAGTTGCTCAGAGTCAGTTTCCTCATCAGTAAATTGGAGAGAATAATAGCTCCAACTCATGTGTTGAAGACATCCCCCAATAGAATGGGCAGATTTGTTCCAGTGGCCATGAAGGAGGTGCTATATGTATATGGAGAGAACTGTGTTAGAGAAAAGCTCAAGAAAGGATCAATTATCTGTTAAATTGCCATGGTTCTCAAACAGTTCAACAAGTTCTGAAGAAATCCATCAATGTGTCAGTGGAGCATTAGTCTAATCCACTTGGGGCATTTCTCATTGTTATTGCGCTTCAACATGTCCTGTTTGTTACTGATAATTGGGGAAAATAAAAGAAGTGATGGCCATATAATATTTCCTTTTTACAGCCAAAGGGAATAGAAAAATCAAATAACATGTAGGTTAGGGATTAGTTTATGCAAAAACATCCCAGCTAAAAAGAATGTATTACCTTTATATGAGTAGTAGATTTTATACTTTTAAGGAAAATGTTTACAATCTTATTTTAGCACTTTAGCTATGGTATCAAAGTTATTTTGATTTCATTTTTCTCCTTTTTGTCAAGTGAAAGGGGAATGTGGTACATGCAGTAGGTCTGATTTGGCAGATCATTTACTGCTTGCACATGCCACACATCACTTTGGAACAGTCTACAAGAGGTGTTTGGGCTTTACATTTGGGATCCTTCAAACAAGTCATTTCAGCATACCTGTTTAACAGAAACTTTCAAAGATTTATTTGTACTTCTCATCATTTTTCATTTACATCCTTCAGTTAGCGAGGTCATTAACTGCAACCTGCCCTTGTCAGTGTCATGTTGGATCAATATGCAGCAATGGACAGAGAGGCCTTATTCATACCATTAAATCTGTCAGTGAGGAATCATACATACATCATTAGTTTCTAATGCACTACTTACAAGATGGAATCTGACCATTAAAAATGAGAAAAAAATCTAGTTCTTTAGTCCTCTTTCTTAGTAATTCTCCCATTAGAAGGGGTTTTAGTATTGTATCTTCTCTAGTTCATGATATTCTCTTTTATTTCCTTGTCACATAACTCTTTAGTCTAATTGATCTCCCTATCAGGAATCTTTTTTTTTCTCTTCTATTTTACCTCCATTTGATCATTCTTAACTTGATTTCATTGCTTCTAATATGCATACTTAGAGAATGCTAAATAATTCTTTCTTTCTAATAATATATTTCTTAGGCATTATTTCCCCCTTTCCATAATCTTCTTTGCTAAGCCAATTTGCATGTATTTAACCTTTCTTCACTTTTTAGTAGAATAGACGAATGGAAAAGATGAGTTTTGTGATCTCACTGTTGTCAGTACTCTCAGTGAAAGTCCGTATTGACACCTTTGAGTTCCTGTGTGCCTCTTATTCATCTCCTTCCATGAATCCTCTACTGGGAATTCACTCATGCTGAAGCCTGCCTGTAGGTGTCCTAACATTGTATGGAAACCAGTTGAGTGCAGGGATTGTCCATTGTTTGTCCCTTACTCTTTTGCTTAATGCATGACCAAACCTGCACCTTTTCTAAGCATAAGTTCCTGTGATGTTATTTAGTATACTACTTCTCTTGAATAATATGTTAGGCAATGTGTAACATCTTACTAACATCAATGATCTTTGATGATCTCCTTTCAATTACACATTGTCATCTGGAAAATGTCCTTTCTCTACTTGTTTTTTTTTTCCTGTGTGGATAGTTCAGAACTTAAGGAACTTTGTTTTAGGGATAGATGCAGAAGTAGTATGTCATCCTCAAAAAGACCTATTTGGAGGACCTCATGATATATATAGAATCCTTCTTCCATTTAGACACTGTCTTGGAATTTCTCCAAAACAGTGGCAAACACATGTGGTGAGTCTGTCTCTCCCTGTTTTATGCCTTGTTTGATATTAAAAACTGAAGTGTCATCGAATAAAATTATCTGCTGTCAAATCTTTCAAGAAATCCATGCTAGGAGGCTTCTGACAATATCATTAGGTAAAATATTAAGATAAACAACTGCTCTTATATGTCATTGAGCAGCTAATAAAAGGTTTATTAGTTCCCAACATAGCAAGGGTATGTAGCAAGGGTACCATGGCACTTCATTTCTATAACATCTCTCCTTACCTGTATCTTCATCTCCATATGGAAACATATCTGTTCAGAAGGGCAAGGTCATCAGATATTGATCAAGTTAAGGGGGCCAGACTCTATGTGGGTGTGACTTTTTATGCCCATAGATGATCAGAAAGTTGAGTCAAGGGAGACAGAATCTAATCAAGTCTTGGGGACAGTTTTGTATCTGTTAAAGGAAAATGAATTCCTGTTGGGATTGAGGAGGGACTCTGATAGATAATGATCTAATTGCAATATTGGAAATTTCTTGACAGAGGAGAACCTTTAAACAAATTTTTTTTTTAATGCACCCATTTTTTTAAAAAAAAATCTGGCAAAGAATAAACACAGAGGGATATTGTACTCTCTGTTTGATGCAGTCAGTTGTGTTGTTCTAAATATGTAACCTATTGTAAAAGTTTGCAAAACCCCTTCTCATATTTTCATCAAGACTGCCCTCTAGCAATATCAATTGTTCTCATATATGTTTTAAAAAGTTATGAAAGTATTGGTAGTTATATTTTCCAAAGTATTTGGAACCTTCCTCTTCTAGAAATCTTGAAAATCAGTCCTTCAATACTCTTAAAATTGTAGTGTCTCCACCACAAATTTTCCCTGTACAGTTCTGTTCTATTCCACATACTTTCCTCATCATTTTCTTGAGGGTCATTTCTATCTTTTCACATACACACCTTAAAACTATAAAATTAAGTTAAAAATTTACTAGCTTTGGGGAGGAGCCAAGATGACAGAGTAGAAAGATTCACATATGCTAGCTCCAAACCCACAACACATAAATTTCCTGTAAAAAGAACTCCCCACAAATTCTGGAGCAGTGCAAGCTGTGCAACAACACAGTGGAAGAGATTCCCGTTCTAGAGAGCCTTGAAAAACCAACCCTAAAGGTCCATCACGCACCGGACAGTGGAGCCCAGCCCTGCCCTGGCCGTGTGGCCCTGAAAGGAGCAGATCCGAGCAGGCTTCAGGGACAGAACCTCTGGCGTCCAGGAAGGTCCCTCCACCCACAGGTGCTACAGGTTAGTGAGAGAGATTTCTGGGCTGGCTGAGAGGACAGCGGGGTGTCTCCATAACTCAGGACCCCTCAGGAGGCAGCGGTAGAGGCAGTAGCAGACAAGGGCTCCTGGGGCAGAAAGGAGCTCAGATCCATTATTGAAGATCTCTGCATAAACCCCCTGATGCAACCGAGAATGGGAGGTGGCCCTGCCCCCACCTGAGAACCTGAATTTAATCTTATCTTGGAATAGCAGCCCCGTCCACCACTGAAAGCCCCGAGGCTGGGGAGCAGCATTTGAATCTCAGACCCCAAGCACTAGCTGGGCAGATCTAGGCAGGGGTGGACAGGAATCTCAGAAGTCAAGTAACTGGCTGGGAAAATGCCCAGAAAAGGGAAAAAAAAAAAAAGACCATAGAAGGTTACTTTCTTGGTGAACAGATATTTCCTCCTTTCCTTTCTGATGAGGAAGAACAATGCTTACCATCAAGGAAAGACATAGAAGTCAAGACCTCTGTATCCTGAACATCCAAAATAGATATCCAATGGGCTCAGGCCATGGAAGAGCTTAAAAGGGATTTTGAAAATCAAGTTAGGTGGAGGAAAAACTGGGAAGAGAAATGAGAGAGATGCAAGAAAAGCATGAAAAAAGGGTCAATACTTTGGTAAAGGAGACCCCAAAAAAATGCTGAAGAAAATAACACCTTGAAAAATATCACTCAATTGGCAAAAGAGGTTCAAAAAGCCAATGAGGAGAAGAATGCTTTCAAAAGCAGTATTAGCCAAATGGAAAAAGAGGTTCAAAAGCTCACTGAAAATAATAGTTCTCTCAAAATGAGAATGGAACAGATGGAGGCTAATGACTTTCTGAGAAACCAAGAAATCACCACACAAAACCAAAAGAATGAAAACATGGAAAAGAATGTGAAATATCTCATTGGAAAAACAACTGACCTGGAAAATAGATTCAGAAGAGACAACTTAAAATTTATGGGACTACCTGAAAGCCATGATCAAAAACAGAGCCTAAACATCATCTTTCATGAAATTATCAAGGAAAACTGCCCTGATATGCTAGAACAAGAGGGCAAAATAAATATTGAAGGAATCCATCAATCACCACCTGAACGAGATCCAAAAAGAGAAACTCCTAGGAAGATTGTGGCCAAATTCCAGAATTCCCAGGTCAAGGAGAAAATCTTGCAAGCAGCTAGAAAGAAACAATTCCAGTATTGTGGAAATACAATCAGGATAACACAAGATCTAGCAACTTCTAAGGGATCGAAGGGCATGGAATAGAATATTCCAGAAGTCAAAGGAACTAGAACTCAAACCAAGAATCACCTACCCAGTAAAACTGAGTATAATACTTCAGGGGAAAATATGGTCTTTCAATGAAATAGAGGACTTTCAAGCGTTCTTGATGAAAAGACCAGAGCTGAAAAGAAAATTTGACTTTCAAACACAAGAATGAAAAGAAGCATGAAAAAGTAAACAGCAAAAAGAAGTCATAAGGGACTTACCAAAGGTGAACTGTTTACATTCATACATGGAAAGACAATATTTGTAACTCTTAAAACTTTTCAGTATCTGGGTAGTTGGTGGGACTACACACACACCCATGCACACACATGTACATGTGTGTGTGCACACATGCACATACACAGATGCATGCACACACAGAGACAGAGAGCACAGAGTGAATTGAATATGATGGGATCATATCTTAAAAGAAATTAAGGTAAACAGTGAGAGAGAAATGTAGTGGGAGGAGAAAAGGTGAAATGGATGGGGGTAAATTATCTCTCATTCAAGAGGCAAGCAGGAGACTTTTTAGTGGAGGGAAAAATAGGAGAGCTGAGAAAAAACATGAAGTTTACCCTCATCACATTTGACTAAAGGAAGGAGTAAAATGCACACTCATTTTGGTATGAAAACCTATCTTACAATACAAGGAAGTGGGGGAGAAGGAGATAAGCAGGGAGGGGCGGGATGATGGAAGGGAGGGCAATGGGAGGAGGGAGCAATTTGAAGTCAACACTCGGGGAGGGACAGGATCAAAAGACAGAATAGAAACAATGGGGGGCAGGATAGGATGGAGGGAAATATAGTTAGTCTTACACAACACGACTATTATGGAAGTCATTTGCAAAACTACACTGATATGGCCTATATTGAATTGCCTGCCTTCCCAAAGGGGACGAGTGGGGAGGGAGGGATGGGGAGAATTTGGACCTCAAAGTTTTAGGAACAACTGTTGAGTATTGTTGTTGCTACTAGAAAATAAGTCATACAGTTAATGGGGAATAGAAAGTCATCTGGCCCTACAGGACAAAAGAGAAGATGGGGATAAGAGAAGGGAGGGATGATAGAAGAGAGTGCAGATTGGTGATAGGGAAAATTAGATTGCTTGGTGTATTGGGGTGGGCGGAGGGGACAAATGGGGAGAACCCAAAATTTTGTGAAAGTGAATGTAAAAAGTTAAATAAATAAATTTATATTAAGAAAAAAAAATTCACTAGCTCCATTGTTTTAATGGGCAAAAAAGCTTGTCATAAAAAATTGTTATATCTCCCCCTCATTTTTCTCATGTTTTGTTGTCTTCCTATAGTTTCACCCAGAAATATGTCAGAATTAATTTTTTTTTGATTATTTATTTAGGTATTTTATTAAGTTTATTAGGTTCTCTCACCAAACTTGCTGTAAATTTATTTTTTTCTTCTTCCACAACTTAAAGTGTTATGAGATGATGCTAGTCATAATTTTCCAAGATGTTTGGTAAGATTTTTATAAATGAATTTATATTCTATACTAGCCTTGCTGCCACTTTGTTGGGAGAGAAAATGTTTTTTGCCTAAGGCAGTTTCTAAGCTCTTTTCAACTCTTTACTGTGGTGATTGTTTTACTCCAGTTAAACTTTCCTAGGAAAAGGTGATAATTTGTGTTCTTTTATCCATTTTTCATTTTTCAATATAAAGAGCTTGTTTACACAGGTCACTTTAAAAATATTTTAGTCATGCATCCTATTTTCTCATTTTCATTCTTATAATTTACTATTAATCTTACATCGTCTAACTAGTTGATAATCTAACTATTCACAAACAGTTGGTACAGAAATGACTCCCCGAGCAATAACAAGTTTTATCTTGTTTCTTACAATATAAAGGAATTATAATAATAATAATAATTATTATTATTTCTATATTCATATTTATTTCTATTATGTATCTATATATTTCTATATTTATAATTATATCTATATTTATAATTTATAATTATATATCTATATTTACATATTTTTATAATTATTTATTTATAGATTTATAATTATATATCTATTTCTATATTTATAATTATTATTATTTTTGTGTGATTAGTAGGACTTGCTGTTTACCACATAAAACATTTTCTGACTCTCTATTCACAGAATGTATTCAAAGTTTATAGTCATGAAGCTTTTGTGTTGTCTTCAAGCCTGTGTCTGTCTTGTTAATCCTGAACCATGTTTTCTAATGTATATTTCACTGTCAGTAGTCTATAAACATTTGTTAAATGTTTACTACATTCAAAGTACTGTGCTAAGCACTGAGGATACATATATGAATAAGGATAGTCTCTGTCTTTCTCATGCCTCCTTTTTACATTTAAGCCATCTAATGTTAAAGTATATGTTGATTTAATTTATAGAGGAATTCTATCAGTTCTTTATAGCATCTCGTGGCTTCTTTATCTTCTCATAATTTTCTTGCATCACTCTTGTTTCTCTTCCCAGTTTTTCCCCTACTTCTCTTACTTGATTTTCAAAAGCTTTTTTGAACTCTTCCATGGCCTGAGACTAATTCATAATTTTCTTGAGGCTTTGCATGTAGGAGCTTTGACTTCATTGTCTTCTGATTGTATGTTATGATCTTCCTTGTCATCAAAGTAAGATACTATAGTCTGACTTTTTTTCTACTGTTTGCTCATTTATCCAGCCAATTACTTGACTTTTGAACTCTTTGTCAAGGTAGTTCTCTGCTTCCAGTGGTGGTGTTGGTGTCCTAAGCTTAGAGATTTTGTGCAGCTGTTTTCAGAAACACTTCCAGGGAACTTCAAATTTTCTGCTCTTCCAAGACGGTATGATCAAAGGAGAGATATATACTCCTTTCCTGGTCTGTGCTCTGATGTATTAGTGACCTCATGCACACTTTTCTGCTTTGGAACTGTGAGGAGGATTCCCTCTCCACCACTACAAGCTCTACCATGCCAGCAGTCTTCTTTGCCCCAGGACTGCCACCCAGATCCAAGTAGTGCAAAGCAAGAGAATCCTGCCTCATCACGAGCAAAGAGAACCCTGTGATCCCCCTCTGTCTGTGGGTCTAGAGCTCCAGAAACAGCTGCTGCTACAAACACTACAGGCTTCATTGGGTTTGGGGCCATACCATGTTTGTTTCCCACACAGCTTCGACAGGCTTTTTCTACTGACCTTCCAAGTTGTCCTTGGCATTTTGGGGTTGAGAAGTCTGAAAATTTCTACAACTTCCAGTAATTCAGTCCCCTGAGGCCTGCTCAGGCCTTGTTTGTGTCTGCATGACCCATGCTAGACTGCCCTCAGCTCCCAGACCAGTGTGATAGATGCTTCTTGTCAACCTTCTAGGCTGTCTTAGGCTGGAGATTTGTTTCACTCCATTATTTTGTGGGTTCTCAGTTCTAGAATTTGTTTTGAGTCATTTTTTACAGGTCTTTGGAGGGGTTTAGAGGAGAGCTCAAACAAATCCTTGCCTTTACTCTGCCAACTTGACTCCACCTTCCCCACTCCATCTTCTGCAAAAGGTGCTGGATTAAGATTGGAATTATCTCCATGATAGAAAATTCAGTTCAAATTAACAAGCATTTATTAAACACTGGGTGCTTATCACGAGCATGACAAAATGAGAAGAGTGTGTCTCATGAAACTATATTTCTTACTGACTTTTGGACTGATAATAAAACCAGATATCCTGGGTACTTCCTGGAAAGTCTATGATCCATCTTTTCACTTTCCTCCCTTTTGTCTTCAGGTTTCATTTGTAGTGAAAATATCAAGATTTAAGCATGAAGAATCAGAGAACTTGGATTTGATTCTTAGATCTGTTTACTACTGCCATATAAAAACATATGACTTTATAAAAATGTATAACATCTCTATACCTAAATTCTCTTTTTTCTTTCTTTTTAGTTTTATTTCACTTCCAAATTTTATCTTTCCCTCTATCCTTCTCCTATCCATTGAGAAGGTAAGAAATATGATATCCCTTTTACATATTGTCATGAAAAACATATTTCTATTTTAGCCATGCTCCCTCCCCTCAAAAAAGTGAGAAAAAGAGAAAAAATAAAAATGCCTTAAATCTAAACTGATTCTATCAGTTCTCTACCTGGAAGTTGATAGCATCTTTATCAGAAATCCTTTGAAATTGTTGTAGATGACTGTATTGATCAGATTTGCTACAGTTGATTATCATTACAATATTACTACTTCATAAATTATTCTGGTCCTCTTCACTTCACTTTACATTAGTTCATACAAGTCTTCTAGTTTATTCTGAAAATATCCCCTTTGTAATTTCTTATGGAACAATATTATTCTGTCATAATAACATGCCGTAATTTGTTCATCCATTCCTTAATTGATAGGCATCTCCTCAGCTTCTAATACTTTGCCACCTCTAAAAACAGAGAGGTGCTATAAATATTTTTAAACATATGAGTCCTTTTCCTTTTCCTTTGACCTCTTTGAGAGTACAGATCTGGTAGCAGTATTGCTGGATCAAAGGGCATTCACAGTTTTATAGCCCTTTAGGCATAATTTCAAATTATTCTCCAGAATGGTTGGGCTAGTTCTCTGTTCCACCAATGATGCATTAATATACCTATTTTTTCACATCCTTTCCAACATTTTTCATTTTCCTTTTCTGTCATCTTAGCCAATCTGATGAGTATGAGATGGTATCTCAGAGTTGTTTTAGTTTGCATTTCTCTAATTCTCAAATTAGTAGTACAGAGTATTTTTTCATATAATTGCTGATATATTTGACTTCTCCTTTAGAAAACAATTTATTCATATCTTTTTACCATATATCAATTAGGAATGTCTCCTATTTTCATAAATTTGATTTAATTTCCTATGTACTTGAGAAATGAGACCTTTATCGGTTTCTCAAGTTTCTCAAACTTGTTATAAACATTTTTCTGTTTCCCACTTTCCTTCTAAATTTGACCGCATTGATTTGTTTGTGTAAAACTTTTTAGATATCATTTAATAAAAATTGTTTATTTTTGCTTCCATGATTCTCTTTATCTCTTCTTTGGTCAGTGAATTTTGCCCATAGGTCTGAATGGAATTTTTTTTTTCATACTCTCCTAATTTGCTTATGATAGCAACTTTTATGCCCAAATTGTGTATCAATTTTGAGCTTATCTTAGTATGTGGTGTGAGATCCTTGTCTATTCCCAGTTTCTGCCAGACTGCTTTTTTGGTTTTCCTAGGAATTTTTGACAAATGATAAGTTCTTGACCCAATAGCTGGTATCATTGAGTTTATCAGACATTAAGTTACTGTGCTATTTTCTTTTTGTGTATTGTGTGCCTAAACTATTTCACTGATTGACCACATTATTTTTTTATCCAGTACCAGATTATTTTGATGATTGCTTCTTTGTAGCATAGTTTGAGATTTGGTATTGCTAGGTCCCCTTTCTTCACTTTTTTTTTTTTAATTGATTCCCTTGTTATTCTTGATTTTTTGTTCTTATAGAATATATAATTTTGCTATTATTTTTGTTCTTATAGAATATATAATTTTGTTATTATTTTTCTAGTTCTGGAACACAATTCTTTGCTATCTGATTAGCATGGCCAGGGCCATCTCTGGTCATCCTGACCTATATCTTGCCACTGGCCCCAGATAGCTCCAGAAGAAAAAGTGAGGTGGTGACCTTGCACAACCCTCTCTCGCATAAATCTAATTCATTTATGGCATCATCTTCCTGATGTTATGGTCCTCTTTGAGAATGAAAGACAAACAAAAAGCACAGCACTGAATTAGTAAATTAATTTAGACAATATTATCATCTTTATTATATTGGCTTAGCCTATCCATGAGCAATTGATATTTCTCCAATTGTTTAGAACTGTATTTCTGTGAAGTATATTATGTAATTATGATCATATAATTCCTCTGTGAATGATAGCAGTAGACTCCTAAGTATTTCATACTGTTTGCAGTTATTATAAATGGAATTTCTTATTCTATGTCTTTTTGCAAGGCTTTGTTGTTTACATGTAGAAATGCTGATGCTTTATTCAGGTTTATTTATACCCTGTAACTTATGAAAACTATTCATTTTCTCAACTAGTGTTTTATATGACTCCTTAGGGTTATCTAAGAATACTAACATTTCATCTGCCAAAAATGATAACTGTATTTCCTTGTTCCTTTTCTTTATTACTTCAATTTCCCTTTTATTATCTTAACTGGTATACTTAGCAACAATGTTGAATAATAATGGTGATAATAGACATTCCTGCTTTACCCCTCAATTTATTGGAAAGACTTCTAGTTTGTTTCCATCACAGACAATGTTTGCCAATGGTTTAGATCATCATTTTAAGAAAAACTACATTTACTCCCTATGCTTTTTAGTGTTTTTAATAGAAATGAGTGTTGTATTTTGTCTAAAATATTGACAGCATCTATTGGTTGTTTTTATTATTAATATGGTCAATTATGCTTATAGTTTTCCTAATATTGAATCAACTCTGCATTCCTGGTGTAAATTCAACCTGGTCATAGTATATAATCTTTGTGATATGTTGTTGAAATCTCTTTGCAAGTATTTTATTTTAAAATATCAATGAATAGCAATATTCATTAGGGAAATTGGCCTATTTGTTTGCTCTTCATTTTAAGTATCAAGACCATATTAGCATCATAGAAGGAATTTGGTAGGATTCCTTCTTTACCTATTTTTAAAAATAGTCCATATGGTATTGGAATTAATTGTTATTTAAATATTTTGTAGAATTCACTTCTATATATAATCCTATTGTTGTTGTTATATCGTTAATCATGTCTAACTCTTTGTTAGCTCTTTTGGGGTTTTCTTGGCAAGGATACTAGAGTGGTTTGGCATTTTCCAAAGCTACAACAAACAGGATTAAGTGATTTGTCCAGGATTGTACAACTAGTAAGTGTCTTGGTCTAGATTTGAACTTGGATCCTCCTAACTCCATGGCTGGCACTCTACCCACTGTGCCACATAGCTGCCATCTATAATCTTGTTGGTTTTTTTTAAAATGTATATGAGGTTTCTTATTGAATATAAGTTTTATTGAATAATGGTTCAAAAAAAGAGTGCATTTAAAGTTTCTATATTTCTGAATTTGTGAGGTTTTATGCCTTAATACATGCTCAATTTTTGAGAAGGTGCTACACACAGCTAAGAAATAAATATATACCTATCTGTTTCCATTCAATATGCTTTGGAAGTCTACTATATCTAATTTTTTAAAAAATTCTATTCATCTCTTTAACTTTTAAAAAATTTATTTTATAATCAGATTTAACTAGGTCACAGAGGGGAAATTGAAGTCTTATACTTCACACAATTTTACTCTCTATTTTCTCCAGTAATTAATTTAACTTTTCCTTCAAGAATTTGGATGCTATACCATTTGGTCATATATGTTCAGTATTATGCTAATTCATTATGTAGGGTACATTTTAACAAAATGTTGTTTTCCTGAATATTTTTTTAAATTAGAGGTTTTTTTTTTAATATTGCTTTGTCTGAAGTCAGGATTTTTACCCTTGCCTTTTTAACTTCAGCTGAAGCATAATAGATTCTGCTCTAGGACTTGAGATGGGGCATGCCCTGCCAGCATCAAACTAAACTCTACAGTATTTTTGCCTGGGCCAAAAATCAGTTCTCCATCTAGAATTCTTATTTTGTTATTATCTGGTAGTGCAGTAGATAGAGCATGAGGCCTGGAGTTAGGAAGATAGAGTTCAAATCTGACCTCAGAATTATTTATTTTAACTCTGTGTATTTTTTCCATTTCAAGTATATCTCTTATAAACAACATATTGTTGGCTTCTGGTTTCTAATTCATTCTACTATCCTCTTCTGTTTTATGGGTGAGTTCATTCCATTTACATTCAGTTATGATTGCTAATATTTTTGTTTCCTTTGATACTATTCTAATTATCATTCCCTTTTTCACTGTTTTTTCTTCAAAAGTCTGCTTTGCTTCTGAGCACTGCCTCCCTAGAGTCACCCTCCCTCTTATCACTCCCCTTTTCTCTTAACCCCTTTCCTTCATATTCAGATGAATATGTAGACCTGTCTGTATGTGCATATCTACTCTTCTGATCTTCTTCGAGTAAAAGTGAGGTGACTTGTTCAGACCTGGGCTTTTATGAAGATCATTTTGGCAGCTGAGTAGTAGATGCAATGGAATGGGGAGAGATTTGTGACAGGGAGTCTAGCTCTTCTACTTCTCTGATCATTGCTTCTTTGTGTCCTTTGAAGTTACATTATCTATGTCCTATCCACTGAATACCCTAGGCCTCTGTCCATGTTCCACTCTTCCTCCTTTTCACTACCTTTTTCCCACTCTTTTCCTCTTTTCCTTCCTCCTTTCATCTCCCTGCTTTCAATTATCATCTCTATTAAGATGACTCCCAAATCTATAGCTCCGGTGTTCATCTTTCTTCTTCCTGCTTAACACATCAACCTAGGTATTTCACAGCCTTCTCAAACTCAGCAAGTTCAGATAATAATTCATTTCCTCTCCTCTAAGTCTGCCCCACTTCTGTTTCTTTATTTCAGTTGAAGGTATCGCTGTACATGCAGTTTTAATGGGGATCTGGTGTATTTACAGATCCTATCAGTTTGCTCAGCTGATTTAATCTCTCTATGTGGAGGACACTAGGGAGTTTGGTTCCAAGAGAATGGTGATGATGTATAAGGGCAATGCCTTGACAAGACTATGGAGCATGCATGGACATTCTGTACTGATTCCGGTTGACTAATCATGTGTTTGAATTACCAGAATAAAAAAGCTGCAAGTAAATTGGTACCACACATTCAGAGGCTAGAGATAAAGTTTTTAATTTTTAAAAACTGAGGTGCAGGTGCTAGAAAGGGGGATGGTGATGCTGAAGAAGGTGGAGATTGACAGTCTCTGGATGGTAGAGTCCCTGATCCATGGATTTCACAGAAAAATTAGGGTCAAAAGACATGAGATTGAGAGAGAAAATGAGAATGTGACTTGGGAATCCATGGTGAAAAAAGGATGAAATGAACATCTGTTAAGCACCTACCATGTGCCAGGCATAAATAATATCTCATTTAATCCTCACAATAACTGTGAGAAGTAGGTGTTATTATTTCCATTTGATAGTTGAGGAAAATGAGGCAGACAGAAGTTAAGTGACTTGCACAGGACTGCACAGTTATTAAGTGATTGAAGCCAGATTTGATCTTGTGACTTTGTGACTCCTGACCCAGTACTCTATTTACTATATTACTGATCTGTCTCATGGTAAGAATGTCCATAGTTTATCCTATCCCTCCTGCCCCCTCCTCCAGCTGATTTCCCCCAAAGAGAGGATTGAGAGAATGAGTTTTCACCACTGAAGAACAGAGGAAGTGCAAGACATATTTAAACAGCAACCTGATAAGATAGTGCAGTAATGGCTAAGGATATGGTCTAATAGAACCAAGACAAGGACCCTCTCCACAGCAGAGTTCTAGTCTCAGAAGCCTCATTTTGGCAAATATAGTTAAATAAGTTAGATGTTCCCAGTGGAGAGCACCCTTTGTACCTCTTTAGATGTCTAAGATAGAGAGTTATACATATCTGTCACATTAAAAATGATTTTCCCTTGTAGTCTCTTGAATCATAGAAGTTTGCTAATTTGGGGTCTATAACAGAGGAAGTAACATTCCTAAAGGAAATAGAATTATTAAATTGGAACTATAGATCCTTTCCCCCTCATGGTCTGTAATTCTATGACCTACCTGAGGTAGGGCAATAGATCCTACCTTTTGGGTGGAATCTCACCTGAATGATGTCTGGCTTTAGTTATGGGTTCCATCCTACCTTACTCCCCTCCAACACACAGTCATATAGGCGTAGGCAGATCAACTGGTGAAGTTTAAGCAGGAAATTAATGTAGCTCTGGTAGTGCAGTAGATAGATCATGAGGCCTGGAGTTAGAAAGATAGAGTTCAAACCTGACCTCAGAAATGTAGTAGCTCTGTGACCTTGGGCAAGTCATTTAACTTCTGTTTGCCTCAATTTCCTCAACTATAAAATGGCAGCAGTAATAAAAATCACTTCCTGTAGTTGATGTAAAAATCAAATGGAGTAATATTTGTAAAGTGCTTCCTTAGCATACTATTTGATATATTTGGATGTCAGCTTTGGTTGTTATTGCTATTACAGTGGCAGGCAGGGTAAAATATGTCTGTAAGTTCAAACAGAGACAATGAATATTTCAGGAAGATGATGTTTCAGGAAGGTAGTGATTCCTACTCTAAGAATTTTCTTTCGGTAGGGCCCCTGAAATACAGGATTGATTAGAAAACAATTTATCACCAGTCTGTTTGTGTGCCTGTTTGTAAAACTGTACTGTGAAATTCAGCGTGAGATGATTAGGGGCCTTTCAGTCCAAGGTATCCTCAACTGCCTCAGGATATAAGATACAGTGGCTAAGCTTTTAACACAGCAGGAGATCCCAACACGCCTTTCAGGATACCCCTGTTTCCACAGGAAATTTTAAATGGCAGACCATCAAAAAAAGGGGCATCATAAATTCTTTGGATTCACTACTCACCCAGGTTGATTTGACATTCTCTGTATGGAATTGTCTGAGCCAGAATATTTAGCACTAAGAAATATTGGGTTCTCAGGAGGGGTACTTCCAGTGTGTTGACCTCATACCCCTGAAATGAGGGTTGTCTTATAATAATCCTAAATGCATTTAGTAGGACAGCTAGGTGACACAGTGGATAGAGTACTGGCCAGGAGTCAAGAGGACCTGACCTCAGACACTTTCTAGCTATGTGATCTTCAGCAAGTCACTTAACCCTGTTTGTCTTATTTTCCTCATCTGGAAAAATGAGTCAGAGAAAGAAATGGCAAACCACTTCTGTATCTTTGCCAAGAAAATCCCCAAAGTAGTCAGACATGACTAATCAACAACACCAACAAAACATATTTAAATGGTGGAAAATCCTCTACTAGACCTTTAGTACCTTGTTGTTAAGGGATGATTATATAGGATTAATATATGCTGCCTATCTTTTCTCTGTTTCCATTGAATCTATTTTCCTAAAATCTAATCCAATAAATTCAATCCAATAACATTTACTAAGTGCCTGCACTGTGCTAAGTGCTAGGGTACAACTGATAAAAAGAAAGATAGTCCCTGAACTGAAGGAGCTTACAATCTAATGGAAGGAGACAATACACAAAAGGAGGCAGGCAAACAGAGGGTACGGAAAAGCCCAGAGCATACCTGTCTCAGGGTCTCTTGTCCTATGGAGGTGAAACCATGTAGAGTGGAGTGAGCCAAAAGTCCAATTTCTACACCTTATAAAAGAAGGCATTGAGAGGAGTTTGATACTCCACCTTCCAGCCCTGCATGCTAGTCGATGCTTATATTTCTTCTTTTATATCACAAATCTAGTAGGAATTTCCCATCAAATTTCCTAACAATCAGTTCCTCTCTGTTAGTGAGAATCAGATGTGGAAATGAAGTCCCCATTATTGTTTTCTCCATCTTTTGAAGGATAAAATTAATAGTAAGGCATTTACTTATCAAAAATCAAAAAGTTATTACCTTCACTTTTGGCAGAGAAAATGTGCCAATAGAAGTCAAGATTAATGAAGTCTCCTATCACTACTATATCATACGTCTGTGCCATGCTTGTAACTTTTCCAAACACCTGGAAGTGTCAGTTGCTTCCTGTTTCTGTCCAACTGATCAATTACTTTGACCTAAACTCATTCCACCATGCCTCTTCCCTCTGGTTCCTAGATTTCCTCACTTAAGTATATGTTCTTAATACATACACTCTGTACATATTACTTAATATTATATGTATAATAATACAATGAAGTATATAAAGTATATCATGCATATGAATATGTATAATAATATAATAAAGTATATGACCTTATTATACCAGGAAAGGTCTCTGGTAGAAGGTGGAACGTGAGGTGGAATTGAGAAAATAAAGCATTCTGGTCCTGAAGGATAAAGTCAGGAGATGGAGAGCTAGGAATGCATTGCAATAAGAAGGATGGATTGTTGAATCAGAGAGAGAAGTGAAGTATAAGAAGTCCAGAAAGGTAGGCAAGGGTCAAGTGGTAAAAGGCTTTAAATGCCAACACAGGATTTTATATTTGATACTGGAGGTAATAAAGAGCCCCTGAAGTTTATTGAGTAGAAGGCTGACATGGTCAGACTTGTGTTTAAGGAAAACCACTTTGACAGCTGAGTGAAGGATGGATTGGAGTGAGTAGAGATTTGAGATGGGGAGACCCATTTAGAAGGTTATTTTGACAGTTCAGAGGACCCATGAAAAAGATTATGGAAGTAGAAATCACAAGATTTGGCAACAGATTGAATACATGACAGGAGGTAATGACATCAAAGGTGTGAACCTCCTTGATGGGGAGAATGATAGTTCCCTCAATAGTAATAAGTAAATTTGGACAATTGGGGGAATATTGTTTGGAGGCAAATAATCAGTTCTGGTTTTTTTTTCCCATGTTGAGTTTGAGATAGTTTAGCAATAATCCAGTTCAAAATGTTGAGAGAATTGGTGATATGGAACTAGAACTCCTCAGAGAGTTTAGCACTAGAAATAAAAATCTCGAGGTAATTGCATAGAAGTGATAGTTGATCCTTTCACTATATCATATATTAAACTGATAAGACTATTAAGAAAGAGTACAGAGGTAGAAGAAAAGAGCACATAAATATGGGGGACACTATGGTTAGCAGAGGTGGCATTTATGAAAAATGAGAAAGAAAAACCAAACAAGTAAGAGGAGAACCTGGAGAAAGCAGAGTTATAAAGCTAGAGAGCTGGCAGGGATGATAGAATCAAGTGATTTTTGGGGTCTGTTTTTGTGTTTTTTAGGTTGAAACATAGGGGTGTTTGTAGACAATAGGGAAGGAACCATTAAATAGGAAGAGACTGAACATTGGAGATGATAAGGCTGTTAGAAGGGACAATCTACTGGAAAGGTTGGGATCTAGGATGCCTGTAAAGGGGTTTTCCCTTAGGAAGGAGAAGTACTATCCCTTTGTGAGAGATGGGGGTGGAGGAGGAGATAGCAGAAGACCTTTGAGTGATGTGAGATGAAGAGGGATCTCCCTTTGAACAGCCTCAGTTTTTTTTTTTCCAAAAAATATGATGTCAAATTCTATGGGAGTCTTGAGAAGGGATGAAAAGGTTTGGAATAGCTACTATAGCGAGCAAGAGAGTCATCAGGGATTATTGCCTTGCTGTAGTGAGGGCCCAGCTCAGATCATGTAGCAAATTTGTAAATGCATCTTTGACCAAGAATCTGTCATCACTATATTTTAAGCTATTGTTCATAATTCCACATTCCATTCTCAGATACCAACCCTCTTATTCAGCTATATTAATTTTACTTATCATTTGCCTCCAATGGATAATACAGACTACATTGTGAGTTTTAGTCTATTCCCCGACTCCCTAGTCATTTGCAATACTTTTGAAGTTCCTTTTGACTGTGTCATTTTTGTCCACATGAATTACCAGAAGTTAATAACATTCATTTGTTTTGATAAATCAGGAAAGACCCTCTGAAGGAATGAAACGTTCATTAAGTCCTGTCTCTGTGCAAAGTAATGGCAATACAGACAGGAAAGTAAAACAACCCCTACCCTCAAGGAGCTCGCATTCTAATGAGAAAAATGTATGTGGAAGGTTTTAGCTACAAGTCACATGGAAAGGTCCCAAGGTTCTTAGGGCCTAGCAGCTAAACAGATGGAAATGCCTCTTCTTTAACATCATTTCCCCTAATAAGATCATCTCATTTTCTGATGTTGAACCAACAACGTATTGTCTTAAAAATAGACTGTCAGAGACAACAAACAAGGTCCTTAGTATCTATGAGCAGGGAATCATCATTTCCTATCTCCTGTAGAGTTCCCTTATATCATATTATCTAAATAATGCCCCAGTCCTTAAAGATTTACTGGAACTTATCCATGGTTGTTGATCCTTATAGTGCTTAAGGGTAGAAGCTAAATATACCTAAGGCTTTGACTTGTGGCTCCATGATAGTCTCAAAGAGACATTAAGTGCTCATTAATCTCAACTGCTGTGGCATTCCCTCTTCATCCAAGAGAGGGCAGAGAAGCTAAGTAGAAACTGAGTTGTGTTCATTCTTTTGCCTATCTTACATGGATCTGTTGGAGCACCATTTATATCTAAAATGTTTCAAATTTTGTGCCACCTGCAGATTTCATTAGCTTGCTGTCTGTTCCCTCTTTGATCAATTTATGAGTTCACAAAGGAAGCCCAGTGTTAGGCAAAGTCAAACCAGATCTGGTTGTATTTGATTGAGCAGAACACATCAGTTCTAATCAGAATTTAATTTTGTTTGTCACTAAGCAACATATAGTGTATCCCCAAAATACATTAGCTGTTTGGCCCTTAAGTTTGCATATTCTCTGAATATTTGAAGAGGCTGTTGCTACATAGTGATATTGTCTACTTATTCTTGTTTCAATGTAAGGTTTTGCAAGCATGAGAATTGTTATTTGGCTTGATGAGGCACCTGCAATTTATAGGTACATTCATTATTCAGGACTCTACCTTTCCTACTTATTGCTGACGGAAAGCATTTGATCACAGAGACCCCTTTTCTAACATGTAATATCAATGATGTAGTATTGTATTTGTATATTTGTTATACTATTATATTAAATATTGTCCTTTTCTCTGAGAAGCTCATTAATCGTTATGCCATCCCTATGACATAAATAGCTAGCAGTTGGTGTATCTCTTTAACATAATGTGTATTCCCCCCAATGGGCTCAAAATTTCCACTTGGAATCCAAGGGGTAGAGGTAACATCTGAAAAAAAAAGGATTTAGATGTTGTCTACTTCTTAAGCAGGAAAACTGAGAATTAAATTGAGCAAGATATTAAAACTTGAATCCAGAGCCATAGAACTCTGAATCATTATTTGGTGGTAGTAATACCTACCTATAAGATAAATTGTAATCTTTCCCTATCCAACTCCTTCCCTTCCCAAATTTTTCCACCCCATTTCTTCCTTCCCTCTTTTCCTCCCTTTTCCCCTTGTTCTCTGCTTCCCTTTTTCTTCCCCTCTCTTCTATTCCATCTTTTCTCCCTTTCTTTTCTCCCATCATTCAGCTTTCACTTATTTTCTCCCTCCTTCCCTCCATTTTTTGCTCCATACTGTTGTCTCTCTATATTGGTCATTAAGAAGTGCCATGGAAATATCATGGGAGATTGCAGAATATCTTCATGGGGTACACCAAAGATTGAAAATATACTTTCAAGTGATGAAGGAGAGGTTTGAAATGGTTTATTTTTTTAAATCATTACTAGTAAAGCCCTAGAAAACGTCTCTGGAATCTTGGAGAACACACACACACACACACAAACACACACATGCATGCACGCATGCACAAATTATATGTCTCCAAAGGAATTAAGTACAAATTTTGTCAACTGAAAGATTCTTAAACTTGCAAGAGTGTTAGTTTTATAGTCCAAATATAAAGGCACAATAATCCTATCACTATCACATAAACACTTTTAAAATCATTTGTCCAAGAATAGTGGAAAATTTCACTTCACGCACAGATGCCAACCCATTTTCTTCTATAGCTTTGATGAAAAGTGACTTATAGCTATAGATCAAAGTCCATTCTGGGGAGAACTGTATATGTATTGACTTTTCACATCATAGAGACATAAACAGTTGAAAATATTGTACATTAATTGTCTTCCAAATCTATACTGTTATGTCACAAGCATACTAGTTATAATGCATGTGATTTTAGAAGAAATACAGATTTACATGGATAGCACTTTTATTTTCATTTACTCTAGATTAAATATATTCCTTTCCCTCCTTCTTCTTGTTTCCAAACCCAGAATCCCTTAAATAATCTAGAGTATCATCTTTGCCTAAATGATGTACCAAGGAGTGTTAGGTCACTTCTGAAATCTAGGCAGAAAAAAGTGTGAGTTGTTTGCACATATCATTGCTAAGTGTTTAGGAAATAATGATCTGGGAGATTATATCTTCCTCTGAGGAATGATTTGAAAATGGTTGTCTTTATTCCTGGGATATATTTTCTAATACATCTTCATGAGAAAAAATCATTATAGGTAAGACACCATTTCTTGCCAGGGAAAACTAAGATAAATATATATCAAACTGGAATGAGACTGAGAAATCTTGATTTTATAGAAGAGGAAGCTTAGACCAAGAAAGGTTAAGTGATTTGTTAATGCATAGTAGAGGTAATATTTGAAACCAAGTCTTTTGTCTCAAAATTCAGTGATCTTTCCACTGGACCACACTACATATTGGCACCCACACTCAGCTATTGATACATCAGTTA
Source organism: Bettongia penicillata ogilbyi (assembly GCA_023548195.1). Classification (NCBI taxonomy): domain Eukaryota; kingdom Metazoa; phylum Chordata; class Mammalia; order Diprotodontia; family Potoroidae; genus Bettongia; species Bettongia penicillata. The sequence goes on along the minus strand of JAJHZJ010000254.1, from coordinate 304,768 downwards.
CAGAGTATGGGGGTTGACTTTTTTAGGTGATTTTTGTTTACTGACTGAACTCTCTTATTATGTAAGACCATATTTGACCCTGGAGATGCAAAAGAAGCAGACTCCTTCCTTCCCTCCCTCCTTCCTTCCTTCCTTCCTTCTTTCCTTCCTTCCTTCCTTCCTTTCTTCCTTCCTTCCTTCCTTCTTTCCATCCTTCCTTCCTTCCTTCCTTCCTTCCTTCCCTCCTTCCTTCCTTCCCTCCTTCCTTCCTTCCTTCCCTTCTTCCCCCCTTACTTTCTTCCTTCTTTTATCTTTTCTTTTGTCTTTTTTTGTATCTCTAGGATAAAGTAATTTTTTGTTTGTTTGGTTTTGACCTACACATGATTTTATCAATCCTGGGAGCTATAGGTATAAAAACTCTGTGAACTGGTGAATATCAGCAGCTCATCTATGACTATGGTCTCTAGAGTTTTTTCAGGGGGGTATTGAGGGGTTAAGACATATGCCCTTGGTCACAAAATTCGCATGAGAGTGGGGCAGAGCTGCATTTCCCAGATTCCTCAACCCACAAATGCAAGAGGCAGCTTCAAAGGTCAGTGAGAAAGCTCTTTCACCTGGATGAGAAAGGAGCAGGGTGCCCTAGCCTGGCCCCAGGTGACTGCAGCATCCATTTTTGGAGCCCTCAGCCTCAAGGCCTTGGGAGAATCAAGCTACTGATATGAATCTCAGCCCTGAGTGGCATCCCTGGGGTGAGGAGGAGCACTGACATGGTGGAACTGGAGGTGGTTGTGGAGAGGGAAACTAACTGCAGATCCTGGGCAGAAATGCTTGTGGTTGCTCTCAGATCAGAGCACAGGCCAGGAGAGGAGTGAATTTATCTCCTTTACTGAGCCACCTTGGAGGAACTGAGAACTTACAAGTCCCTAGAGTATACTCTTCACTTTACAAAGGACTAAAAAATCAAGTAACTGACTGGAAAAATGCCTCTAAAAGGGGAAAATAAGACTATACAAGGTTACTTTCTTGGTGAACAGGTATTTTCCTCCATCCTTTTGAAAGAGAAAGAACAAAGCATAGCATCAGAGGAAGACATCAAAGTCAAGGCTTCTTCCTCCAAAACCTCTAAAATAAGTTTGCAATGGTCTCAGGCCACAGAAGAGCTCAAAAGAGATTCAGAAAGTTATGTGAGAGAGGTGGAGAAAAAATTGGGAAGAGAAATGAGAGTGATGCAAGAAAATTTAAGAAAAAATGAGCCAACAGCTTGCTAAAAGAGACCCAAAAGTGCTGAAGAAAATAACATCTTTAAAAAGAGACTAACCCAAAAAGAAAAAGAAGTCCAAAAAGCCAATGAGGAAAAAAGTGCTTTAAAAAGCACAATTAGCCAAATGGAAAAGGAGGTTCAAAAGCTCACTGAAGAAAATAGTCTTTAAAACTTGGAATGGAACAGATAGAAACTAATGACTTTATGAGAAATCAAGAAATTACAAAACAAAACCAAAAGAATGAAAAAAAAATGGAAGACAATGTGAAATATCTCATTGGATAAACAACTGACCTGAAAAATAGATCCAGGAGAGACAATTTAAAAATTATGGGACTACCTGAAAGCCATGATTAAAAAAGCACCTAGATATCATCTATCATGAAATTATCAAGGAAAATTGCCCTGATATTCTAGAACCAGGGGGTAAAATAAATATTGAAAGAATCCATCAATCACCACCTGAAAAAGATCCAAAAATAAAAACTCATAGGGATATTATAGTCAGATTCCAGAGTTCCCAGGTCAAGGAGAAAATATTGCAAGCAGCCAGAAAGAAACAATTTGAGCATTGTGGAAATACAATCAGATAACACAAGATCTAGCAGCTTCTACATTTAGGTATCAAAGGACGTAGAATATGATATTCCAGAAGTCAAACTAACTGGGATTAAAACCAAGAATCAGCTGCTCAGCAAAACTGGGCATAATACTTCAGGGGGAAAAAAATGGTCATTCAATGAAATAGAGGACTTTCAAGCACTCTTGATGAAAAGACTAGAGCTTAATAGAAAATTTGACTTTCACACACAAGAATCAAGATAATCATGAAAAGGTAAACAGGAAAGAGAAATCATAAGGGATTTTCTAATGTTGAACTCTTCACATTCCTACAGGGAAAGATAATAATTGTAACTCTTGAGATTTTTCTCAGTATTTGGGTAGTTGGAGGGACTATATACATATAGACAGAGGGCAAAGGGTGAGTTTAATAGGAAGGGAGAATATCAAAAAATTAAGGGGTGAGAGAGGAATATATTGGGAGAAGAAAGGGAGAAATGGAATGGGGCACATTATCTCTCATAAAAGAGGCAAGAAAAAGCATTTTCAACAAAAGGGAAAAGGGAGAAGGTGAGAAGGAAAAAGTGAAGCTTACTCTCATCACATTTGGCTTAAGGAGGGAATAGCATGCATACTCAATTTGGTATGAAAATCCAGGAAAGTAGGGGAGAAGGTGATAAGTGGGCAGTGGGGGGGATTATAGAAGGGAGGGCAAATGAGAGGAGGGAGTAATTAGAAGTAAACACTTTTGGGGAGGGACAAGGACAAAAGAAAGAGTAGAATAAAAGGGGGCAACAGGGTGGAATGGGGGGAAATATAGTGAGTCTTTTATAATATAACTATTATATAAGTCTTTTGCATAACTACACATGTATAGCCTATATTGAATTGCTTGCCATCACAGTGAGGATGTGTGGGGAGGAAGGGAGAGAAGTTGGAACTCAAAGATTTTGGAATGAATGTTGAGAATTGCTTTTGCATGGAACTGAGAAATAAGAAATATGGGTAATGGGGATATAGAAATCTATCTTGCCCTACAAGGAAAGAGAGAAGATGGGGGTAATGGAAGGAGGGGTGTGATAGAAGAGAGGGAAGATTGGGGTAAGGGGTTATCAGAATATACAGTGTCTTGGGGTGGGGGAGGGGAGAGTTGGGGAGAAAATTTGGAACTCAAAATCTTGTGGAAATGAATGCTGAAAACTATAAATAAATAATAAACAATATGAAAATATATAATATAATAATATAAAAAATAAATAATAAATAAATTTAAAAATTTGCATGAGATATGTGTGTCTACATGACATGCTTTAATAAATATATATATATATATATATATGTGTGTGTGTGTGTGTGTAGTTTATGGATGACATGGATAGACATGATAAGAGACCTGGTTATCCTCTCTAGTGGGGATGAGAGCCATAGATCATGCTTGTTCTACGAGTGTACTACTTGGGGACAGGGTCAAGCTGGCTCCAAGTGCACCACTGATGCTGGATACTCTTTTCTCTAGCTTCCAAGAATGAGACTGAGCTAGCATTATATGTATCTGCTCTACTCAATAATCTCTAATCTAGGGATATAAGTCTGGGTTCAGAAGGAAAGTCACTTCTCTTTTGCCTCTTTAGGGTATCTTAATTTATCCTCACCAGCATAACTCCTTCTCTTCAAACACTGCACAACAAACGACCATCGTATGATCATATATCAATTTTTGGTTTTTTGAGCAGGATTATAGCAGTTGGCAAGAAAAATCTTCCTATGTAAGGCAACCAAAAAAAAGCAACTAAGAAGGAAGTGACTGATCCATTTTGAAGGATTGATGTCTAGGTACCAGCTATGTTTGATAAAAACCCACATTGTCAAAGTGCTGGACTCAAGGAGTGAAAATGCTTCTGATGGTCTCAAGATTCATGTTTTTGAAGTAAATCTTGTTGATTTGTAAAAATGAGACTGCTTTTCATAAACTCAAGATGACCACAGAAAATGTTGAGGTTTAAAAAAAAAAGTTTAACTAAATTCCATAGAATGAACCTTACCTGGGACAGGATGTCATTCATGATAACAAAATGGCTGACCTTAATAATTGAAGTTCAACTTATTTCAAAACTACTGATCACTATATGTTCTACCTCTTCTGAGTTGTTTTATGAAGAGGTACCACAACTAGATATTCATATATCATTTATACCCATTTATACCCAGCACCAATAGAGCTATCAAATTTTGAAGAAGTTGAGGCTCAAGATAAAAGACTGATTCCAGACAGTTTGGGAGTATACATGTAAAACCCTTGTCCAATTCTTTTCCTTTCTTCATAATGTATTTATTAGTAAAATTAAGATAATCAAGAAACCATGCTGAAGATGGTGGCTTTGAAATTCTTTTGGGGATGAAATGGGCACAAAAGTAGAAAGAACTGAGGAGATGGGCTAAGAATACAAGAATCTATCTAAAATAATACATTTTAATGGATGAAAAATAAAAATTCTTAGAAAAACAAACATTGACTATAGGTTAAAACCATCTATCTATGGGAAGGAAAATACAAATCAGAGAAATTATAGAGATTAGAAAATGCCAGGAATAAATGAACTCTTTAGCTTGGAGCAAAATGATCACTCTTCTTAAGCCAAGAGAGAAAAAACACCCTCACAGAGGAGGTCCATTCTAGCGTTCTCTAGAACTTTAATCAGGTACATAGACATTATGTGACCAGTTTTCCATGCACGTTTGCTCTTTCCAAATTTTTCTCCTCTACATACCTAGTGTTCTGTGTTCATATATCTTTCCCCAAGAGCTTCTGGAACTATATTCCTTAGTCCCTTACACAAATACCCTGCATTTGAGCTCAGCATTCTCTTTGCCAACTAAGAGTCACATCTTCATCTCAGTATGCGGTAATATAGAAAAATACTCATGCCATAGAGACAACCCTGATATTTGTCACAAATTGTTCTAGAATAAAACCAAAACAGCTGGAATGTTCCTAAAAATTTTGGGAAACAGAGTTGCTACTACGGATACATCATGCCCCCCCAGGAGAAACTGAAGCCCTGTAATATGATGATAGTGTACAATATTCCCTGTAGCTGTACAACACAGAGCTAATATGATAGCTTTTATGATAGTATTTTGACCATCATTTACTAACTATAATTTTTATTTAGTGGCAGATCAGGATTGAAAAAAAATGGTTCTGAAATTATCCAGCCAGTTCACCAACAGTGTTTCTGGGACAGAAGTTTTATTCCAAAAATAAACAAGTCTTTTATAGTTGCACCATGATTTCTATAAGACAACTACAAACAGAGTAGTAGACAGGGCATTATGAGAAGGTAGACCCAGAAAAAAGTTTGAGTGACTTTAAAACTATGGATTTAGGGGGAACCACAGTATCAAATACAATGCTTGGGTTTTTTTTTTTGTTTTTTTTTTTACCAATTAGAATGCCATGAGATTTTTTTTTTTTTTGAGCAAAGGGGTAGAGCTGTAAAGATAATGAGAAAGTTCTATGTACAAGCAATATCAGTACCTGTGGAAATGAAAAGAAAAATACTAAATTTAGATGTATTTTAACTACTTCAAAGATTCAGCTCCAGATAGGGGCTCCAGCCTAGGGACAGCAAAGTGGCACAATATGGTGCAAAGAGCACTGGATCTAGAGTCAGGAAGATTTGTGTACAAATATGACCACTGATACTGGCTGTATGACCCTAAGCAAGTCATTTAACATCTGTTTGCCTCAGTTTTCTAAACTGTAAAATATGAATAATAACAGCACCTACCTCAAAGGACTTTTGTGAGGATAAATGAGATACTATTTATAAGGTACTCCTCAGAGCTTAGCACATAGTAGGTGCTTTATAAATGTATATTCGCTTCCCCCTAATTATGGATATTGCTGTGGAGGCCCTGTAATGTTCTTGGACTTGACCGAATCAATACAATATCAGTAACAAACAACATCTAGAAGATTTCATCATTTATAAGGAAAATAACTTTCATTTAGACCTATGAGGAGGTATCCTCTACGACAATAGTATAAGGTCAAATAGAAATGTGGGTCACTAAACTATACATAAATATCCCTATGGATATGTATTGACTTAAAAAGTCCCATATTAATATAATCTACGTTCTATTGTATGTTAAATGTCTCCCAATTACATTTTAATGTGGTTCAAGTAGCATTCTGGAGTGTGGCCCATGTATTTAACACCTCTGCTCTACGACAGTGTTGAAGTATGTTGGTGAACCTAAGTCTCCCTGTCTGCCTGATGTTATCTATGTGTTTGCTTTTATTAAGGGATATTGTGTGATTTTAACATATATCAGAAACATCTTGTTGAAAGAGAGTAGTTTAAAGCTATTTTGCTTTACTGAATCATTTTTTTTTTGTAATCAATCAATAAGACTTCACAAAGTGGAATCTTGTGCTCTCTTTCCTTTCGCTCAACTGTATGACTGTAAAGGAGTAATCTGTTAGAGGTACTTGCAAAAGCCTACACATGCCTTTCACTTATTTTCATCAAGGATACTCTTGATACATAGGTAGACCTTTTTCTGTTTTTGTCTCTTTTTATGATTAAGCAGTGTTGCTCATTGTCTCATGTCATCATTTGTAGTGTTTTTACATATGAGTTTGTTGTCTAACCCATTGTCTTTGATTGCTATGTCTCTTGGTGAGGAGTTCAACTATATACTGTCTAACATGGTTGCTGACCTATTCTGACCTACTCATTATGGAAACTGTTTTGAAATGGTTTAACTTTTAGAGGAAATAATAATCAAGATTAATATCTTAACATTCTTCAGCATTACTGTGTTCTTTTAATGGATGAGGTTGTTCTTTTCATCATTTTCCTTTCTTCTAATTTAATGTTTATTTTTACTTTTGATCTAATTAGCCAGTGGTATGATTGCACAGGCAGCTGATTCTGATTTGATTCCCCATCAGTATTCAGAATACAAAGAGTAATATCATACATTTATATGGATATCCAAAGAGGATTCAGAATCAGATATTGCCAGTATCTTTGGCAGGGAAGAATACTTAGTATGATACTCATGTATAATCATCTTATTTACAATTGGTTTATAAAACATAATATGTTAACTCCTCTCCCTTCATTGTAGACATCATTGTAGGAAAGTATTGGCCATCCTGTTTTCTTGATGTGAAATACACCTTGTGAAATTCAAATGAATAAATACTATTTATGCACATAATCATTTCCTGATGGCCACCAATTATGTTATTGAATTCAAAAGACCTCATTTAAAATAAACAGATAATTATCTTTGATAATAAAAGTATAAGTAGAAGAATTTGCCTATTGCTTTTCTTTGCTGTAAACAGGAGGCAGCATTTCATCATGAATTAGGTTAGTGTATTAAGATGCATGTGCCATTCTTAAAAATTCTCAATATATACATAAAAATAATTTGAACTTAGAAAATACAAAGATATCAGAGGTGATATCACTTATATCTCAAAAGAACTCTTTATACAGTATTTTATTTCTTTTGTTTCACAAAGGCATTTAACATCTGATTAAATTCACCAATATGTAGTTAGTTTTTCATAGGATACCTCCTTTCCAAAAAGTCAGTGTACTTATCATTATCCACATTGAGGACATATGTTTCATTTTAGGTCTAACTGGTGAGCATGAGGTTAACTGACTTTGTGGAGGGTGTGTTAACTCTTTTCTGTGGTTCTACTTCATAGATCACCTTTTTAAGTCATGCTGCTACAAATTGAACCTGAGTTAATTCACCTCTAAAAAAATAATACATTTTCCTCTCACCAGTCAAATATGGTCCTTAATGTTTTTGGTAGTAGTATATGACTCCGGCAAAGTAGATATGGACAGATAAATATCAAGTAATATTATTCTCTACATGTCCACTGGGAAATCCTTATCTCGCAAAGATGAAAGGGTGAACAGGATGAAAAGGAAGGACTCCATCTTAAATCTTCTCCTATCCCACTCCATTTACACTCTACATAAATTCACATCCATACATACTCTGCCCCACCACCACCCTACATGCACACACACACACACACGACCAAGAGATTAGAGGAAGGAGGATGAAATTATCAGAATGAATCATAGAGTAATACATGGGGACTGAATACTCTGTGTTCATTTCAGCTGTTAGATCATTTGCAACTGATATCCTTTGGTTCTGGTAATCATCAATACACATATACACACACACACATATATATATATGTATGTATGTGTATGTGTATATTATACATGTACGTGTTTGTATATACATACATATATACACATATTTTTCAGAGACATTTCTATTTAAAAAAGAGACAAGCTGTATACTACATAAAACAAAAATACAGAATGAATGAAGTACACAGAAAAGAGAAGGAAAAATGTTTTATCTGTGAAAGCAGAAAGAACTTGACTCGCTTGACTTTTTGTATCGAGCATGCTACGGCAGTCTTTTGATTCTAATATGAAACTATAGTAAGGATCATTGCACTAATGCATGAGGATTTGTGATAATGTTGCAGAAATTTTACTGTCAAAACTGAACTGCAGTGTAATGACTTTTGTTATCATGGTTTCTAATAACTATTCAGCATGAATTGACCCTACATATGTTTTACTGCAATAATATGTCAGTAACTCAAAAAGCTAAAGAGGAAATAGAAAACAGCTAGCACACACACTCTGTGTGTGAATTCCCGATAACCTTATACCAGTATTTGGAGGGATACCGTCACTGGATCCCAACTCACTTCCAACAGAGTAGGTAGTGAGTGGATTGTGGGATCATTAGGAAAAGAAAGCATTAAACTGGATAGGGCAGGGCTGCCCAAAGACCCAGACCAGGCTTCAGGAGAGAACACACAGTTTCTCTTTCTTGTCTTTGAATCCCTTGCTCTGTTGTCTCTCCTCCTGCTGCAGTCAGTAAGTGCCTCTTTGTCTTTCCCTGCTGTACTCTATCTCATTGTTTCTTTCTGTTCACTAAGACATGCCTCCTTCTCTCCAGTGTGGTGGGTTTTTCTCTCCTCTCTCACTGTGATAGGTTAGCCTGTATCTTCATCCTGGGTAGTGTACCTCTTTCTGTTTCTACTGCAATGGGGAACTCTTTCTCACTCCCTACTGTTTTCGTTTTCTTCACTGCGGTGACAGTGGTGGCTCTGGCTAACTGGCTTTCACTATTTTTAAAAGTGTTCCCTCTCTCTTCTTCCCCCACCCCTCAAGGTCGTGTAAGATGTAAGATATTTCATAACCCCTAAAGCAGCATTAAGCATAGGACTTTTTATATGTTTTTTTTAGAATTGGTATTATATTTCTTAATTGAAGTATAAACAAAAAATGGCCATAAATACTTTCTGTATCTAAAGATAAGATGTTTTAAGAAATATATAATATATACATACACACATATATTATATGTACATATATACATATACACATATGTGTGTTGCAACCTTAACTTAAAACTTAATAAATAGCAAATAGGAAAAACGGGGATCCCTTAGGGAAATAAATTGCAAAATGAGCACATAGACCCTAAATTAAGGTGCTAATATTTTTCATGACATTAAAACATGCTAAAACATAATCACTGCTAAGAAGGAAAATGATATCTCTACAGATAGCCAGAAAAAAAAAACATTTTTAATGTTCTTAGTTTGTATTCAGGCTGTTGTTAAGCATTTCTCCCCCTTTATTTAGTTAGCAATAAACTTCTCTCCACCCCTGACTTTCATGATCTTTTCCTTCTATATTTATTTCTACTTAATCAATCTTTACAAAAACCTACTTTTTTTGGAATGTTTAGGTCTCAGCATCCCCTTTCAATCTTAATATCAATCATCTCTTGACTATAGGCTACAACTTTAAAATGAGACCTCTAGCAGTAAGCACATATACACATGTATCTATCTTAACCAATTAACCTCTTTTCTACATTACCTTTTGTCTCTGCCTACTATTGATATAGGTGCATATGATAATTTTTCAAAGATTTATAGTTTCATCGGTGAAGATACCCACACTATCCAAACCAATCCTATGATTTTACAACCCTTCTGTAATATAGAGGGTCTCACAATTGCTATATGCAACTCTAAGGTTAGACATAATCTGGTTGCAGCCACCCAGATGGGGAGACACTTGGAATTCCTCTAGATTGATCTTTAAACAATAATTAGTCAATCAAAAAGCATTTATTAGGCCCTTATTATTGGCCAGGTCCTGAGCTAAGTGGGGGATGCAAAGATGAAAATGAAAATCCCACCAAGGAATTCACATTCTACTGAGGATGATACTTGTACTATCATGCAAAATAAATACAAACTAAATGCAACAGGAATAAATGGCTGTTACCTGACACCCTTTTAATTTGATAGGACCTCTCACAGCCTCCACTTCAGTGGAATAAACTTCAAGAACTCATCACCGCCTTGAAAAACAGTAGAATAGACTTCTGGGATCCAAGATGGTGGAGTAAGCACAAAATTGCTGTAATTCTCCCATATTTACCTGCAAGCAACCATAAAATAGTACCCCTAAAGAAATCCTGGAACAGCAGAACCATCAAAAAGATGGGATCAAACAATCTTTTGGCCAAAGAAACTTGGGAGAAAAGCAAAGAATGTCTGTCTCTCTTGGGTAAAAGGAGAGAGCAGTCCAGAACATGAAGTATCCCAAGTCAACACCAAATCCTACCTCAGCAAACCAGTGGAAGATCCTGAGCCCCAGTGTGGCAGATCAGGCAAATATCAACACCAGGACCTCCCACTGCCTTAGCATAGCCAGGGAACCAGCAGACCCCAACTTTGGGAACCACCATGTGCTTCAGTGTAGTGCTGAGCAAACAGGCATCCTCTAGCAGCCAAACCTCTATGTGCTTCAGCACCTGAGGGGGCCTCAAAGCAACATCAGTGCTGCATCAGGTAAATAACCAAAGCCTGCAGTCACTGGTACAAGAAATCTGAAATAGTACCCCATCTATCCTGAGAGCAGAGGTCAAATTTAAAAGAAAGGGAAAAGGCCAAAAAAAGATGAGCAAAGAGTAACAAAAAAGAATCTGACCATGGAAAATTATTATGGTGACAGGGAAGACCAGGACATAAACTCATAAAAAGACAACCATATCAAAACACCTATGGGCAAAACCCCAAAGAAAAACAGGAAGTGGTTTCAAGTTCAAGAAGAGCTCAGAAATGAGTTTTAAGATCATGTAACAAAAGTCGAAGAAAAATTGGGAAAAGAAATGAGAGTGATAAAAGAGAATTATGAAAAGAAAAGAGTCAACAGCTTGGAAAAGCAGAATTGGCCAAATGGAAAAGGAGATACACAAAACCACTGAAAAAAAACAAGAGTACAGTTGGCCAAATGGAAAAAAAAAGTTTGCAAAAATTAATTGAGGAAAACAACACCTTAAATTTTAGAATTAGGCACATCGAAGCTAATGAATCCATGAGACATCAAAAATCAAACATATTCAAAAAAATGAAAAAATGGAAGAAAATGTAAAATATTTCATGGGAAAAACAAACTAACCTGGAAAATAGGTCCAGGAGACAGAATATCTGATTCATTGGACTACCTGAAAATGATGATCAAAAGAAAACTGCCTTGATGTCCTGGAACAAAAGGGCAAAACAGACACTGAAAGAATCCACCTATCATCTCAGAAAAGAGATCCCAAAATAAAAATTTCAAGGAACATTATAACTAAGTTTCAGAACTATTAGGTCAAGAAAAAAATACTATAAGTGGCCAGAAAAAAACAATTAAAATATTGGGGAGCCACAATCAGGATTACACAGGACTGGGCAGCTGCAACATTAAAGTACCAGAGGTCATAGAACATGCTATTCTGGAAGGCAAAGGAGCTAGGACTACAACCGAAAATCACTAACTTGGCAAAATTAAGCATAATACATCAAGGGACAAAAATGGTCATTCACTGAAATTGGAGGATTTCAAACTTTCCTAAGGAAAAGATCAGAACTAAATCAAAAATTTGACCTCCAATACTAATACCCAAAAGGAGCATAAACAGGTTAAAAGGGTTCAATAGAGTTAAACTATTTATGGGAAAATGATGCTTGTAATTCTTAAAAATTTTATCACCAATAGTACTGCTACACATAGGCTATATATACACAGACATAGACATAGGGTATAAGGGTATAGGACAAATTTGAGGGAATGACATTAAAAAAACTTAAGGGATGAGAAAGAGGAGTATAATGGGTGCAGTAAGAAGGGAGAGGTAGAATGATCTAAATTATTTTATATGAAGAGGCATGAAAAACCCTTTACAGTGGAGGGAAAGATGGAAGGGTGGGCGATGAGTATCACCTGAAACTTTACTCTCTACAATATTGGCTCAAAGAGGGAACAATCTACACAATTAATTGAATATAGAAATTGATCTTGCTAGACAGGAAGTAGAAGAGAAGATTACGTAAATGAGGCGTAGGGATGGACAAAAGGGAGGCCAGATCAGGGGAGGTGGTAGACAGAAGCAAAACACTGGTGATGAGGGAAAGGGTGAAAGGAGAAATACACATGTAGTAATCATAACTGAATGTGAATGGGCTGAACTCTCCCATAAAATGAAAGCAGATAGCAGAGTGGGTAGCCTAGTTCTTGATTAAACCCCAAAACCCCAGCTTTTAGGATAAGAACTCACTATTTGACAAAAACCTGCTTGGAAAACTGGAAAGCAATAGGACACTAAATAGGTATAGACCAAGATGTCACATGGTATAGCAATATAAAGTCAAAATGGGTACATGATTTAGACATAAAGGGTGACATGATAAGCAAATTAAAAAATCAAGGAATAGTCTACCTGTCAGATCAATGGAGAGGGGAAGAATTCATGATCAAATGAGATAAAGAGCATTATGAAATGTAAAATAGATAATTTTGATTATATCAAATTAAAAAGCTTTTGCACAACAAAATCAATGTAACCAAGATTAGAAGGAAAGCAGAAAGCTTGGAAACAATCTTTACAGCAAGTGACTCTGATAAAGGCCTCATTTCTCAAATACATAGAAAACTGAGACAAATATGAAGAATACAAGTCATTCCCTAAATGATAAATGGTCAAAGGAAATGAATAAACAATTTTCAGATGGAGAAATCAAAGTTATCTATAAATATATGAAAAAGTACTCTAAATCCCTTTTTATTAGAGAAATGAATATTAAAATAATTCTAAGATACCACCTTACACCTGCTAATATGACAAAAAGGGAAAATGATTTGGATCTCCAATCCAGAGATTGCAGAGGATGTGGGAAAATTGGGACAATAATGCACTGTAGTGGAGTTGCGAATTGATTCAGCCATTTTGGAGAGCAATTTGGAACTATCCCCAAAGGGCAACCAAACTGTGCATACCCCTTGATCCAGCAATACCACAACTAGGTTTATATCCCAAGGGGATCATAAAAAGGGACAAGGACCTACATGTACAAAAATATTTATAGCACCCCTTATCTGTGACAAAATATTGGATACTGAGGGCATCCCCATCAACTGTGGAATGGCTGAACAAGCTGCAGTATACAAATATCATGGAGTACTATTGTGCAGTAAGAAATGAGTAACAGGCAGATCTTAGAAAAAACCTGAAAAGACTTGTACAAACTGATGCAAAATGAAAAGAGCTGAAGCAAGAAAACGCTGTACACAGTATCAGCAACATTGTGTGATGACCAACTATGAATGGCTCAGCTCTTCTCAGCAACTCTTTCATTCAAGTCAAATACAAAGGATTCATGAAGGAAAATGCTATCCATATCCAAATAAAGAACTGATGAACTTTGAACGAAGATTGAAGCATATTTTTCTCATTTTATTCTTTCTCATGTTTTTTTCTTTTGATCTGTTTCTTTTATCACAATTGTGAAAATATATCTTTTACACGATAGCACATATATAAACTATATTCAACTGCCTACCATTTAGAGAAGAGGGGAGGTAGAAAAATTTGGAATGCAAAGTCTTGTAAAAATGAATGCTAAAAATTTTCTTGATGTAACTGGGGAAAAGTGAAATACTATTTTTAAAAAAGAAAAAAAACACTAGTGTTTGATTGCATCAGTATGAAAGTACTCAATGTAAAAACTCACTCCACTGACGCATATTATAACCCACCTATCATTTAATATCTTTGAGAGCAAATTTGCTTGCCTCCAGTCAAACTCCTTTTATGAAGGTGTTGAATTCAAATTTTCCTGATTTTAAGGATGATTTTCTATTCACTATGCTATACTGTTTGTCTCCCCTCACCTTTCCCTTTTTTTGTCTCTTTCCTTCTTTCTGTCTCTCTGTCAGCACGCACAGAAAAAAATATTCCTAATTATAAATTAAAATCATAGTTTTATGCAAACAGTTGGGTAAATATGCAATCTACATTTAAACCAAAAAGTTTATTTAGTATCATTTGACAGATCTGATCCTTTTACGAGTGTTCTCATGGTATGGAAGAGACTTGGATTCTTTTTTTGTTACCATATCAAAATCTCTAATAAGTCCTACCAAATTAGATTTCTAAAAATTTTCTACCAAGCTAGTTTACTTTATAAAGATTTTCAAAGTCAGAAAAGTTACTTGCCAAAAAGTTAGACATTAGTGGATTTCTTTTAATCAAAGCATGTCATGAAGACCATTCTCAAGGACATAGAGAGGTTATGATCTATGTGAATATATGGAATATCCAAAACAAATTAAATCACAGATACTTTGGAGTATTTAATTCAATTCAACAATTGTTTCTTAAATACTTATTATGGACTTAGCATATTTAAAAACTACATTTGAAATATAGATTTGTGCCCTTATCAGGTAAATTATTAAGCTAATGAGTAGATTGGCCTTGGGATCAATTATAAAGAGAAATCACTTGATACACATTATTATAGTTTGATAATTTACTGATGATCTGATAAACTGAGTCATTGACTCGATAAGAATCTTTAAATGAGGCATTCATCTACGTAATAGCAGTATAGTCAAGGTCAATAAGGGTCTGATTTTTTCAACAAAAATGTTATATGGAAACAAATGAAAATCCAGATTGAAATCAGTATAGAATGTTTCTACTACTTCTATCGTCTCTCCATGCCCTGGCATTTTTATCAAAGAATAAATTGTTGATCTAGCTATGCAAAAAGTCATATTTATTTCTTCATACCGTTTATATTCAATCTAGAAGACTAAAAATAATCTGCATGTTTTAATATCTTCCCAAACAACAGCATGAAGCTGACCTAACAAAGTCAAACTTTATCACTGTTTTTGTAATGGCCAAAATTTTTGTAATGGCCAAAATATTTCTTCTTTTCTCACCCTTTATGAATTTTTCCAACAATAAAGGTTATATGTTTGCTTTTGCAGCACATATACTAAAATTAGAATGATATAGCAAAGATTGTCAAGGCAATGGCACAAGGATGATGCACAAATTTGTGAAGCAAAAGTAATGGCTAATACCTTTGCAATAATACCTTTCCATTCATTTGGTATCATAGGGTGCTTATTATCTCTTCTGTATATTTGAATATATTCAGTTTCTCTGGGTAATGTTGAACTTTAGCTCTCCTTTATTAGTTTGGTTTTCTAAGCTTTCTTTATAGTCATGATTTGCTCCAATCAACTATTTACAGCTTTTTTTCCTGGAAAGACAAAAGTGAAGAAGACATTACAAACCTCAGCCTTTTTCTACTGTCTTCTGTTAATTACTTTGCAATTCAACAAGTCAATTCCATTCAACACATATTGATTGAGTTCCTACCAGTTTTCGCTCCCTGCCTATAATGGTAGCAAACTATTTTTGCTTCTTCTTCTTTTGTCTAACATATTTGATGATGTTTTACTGGACTAATTTCCATTCTTTTTTCTCTCCATTTTCTTTTCATCATACATATAGATTTCTATATTGGTGAGCTTAATTTCTTATTATCTATCTAGACCTCCTGGGAGATGGATGCAGTTTTTCCTTCAGGATGCAAAGCTATTCTGGTTTCCTAACAGTACCTTAAACTTAATAAAATATACTTTCTTAAAGCTTATTTTATTAATCTTTGTTGACTTCTGTCTTCCCCATCTTTAAGGTCATGAATTAATTATATTAATAATAATGATAATGACAATAACTAGCATTTATATAGTACTTTAAGGTTTGCAGGAGGTAGGTGCTATTATCCCCATTTTGCAGATGAGGAAATTGAGGTTGAGAGCAGTTTAATGACATGCCTACACATGGCTAAATTATTTAATTCAAGTCTTCCTCTAGCCACTATACTGACTAGCTATCTAATCTACCCCTGATCAAGAGTTTGTCATTGTTGTATTGTAAATATGCTATTTGGATGAGATACCTGTTGAGTTCTCTTGCAACTAGCGCAGTTTGTCTTTCAGGTCTACTGGATTTTGTATTGTCTATAAGTGTGTGCACGTTTCATGCGTCGAAGGTGAGTGGAATCATCTTTGCAGATGTTTTTGTACATTTTGTGCATTTTTTTTTTACATTTCGACCACAGAGTGTGATTCCCCGCCTGCTATGGTAATCAGGCCAGGGTTGGGTAAGCAGACAATTTTTAAGGCACATTTTCTAGCCCCCTTCCTCACACCAGGAGGTGAGAAGTGCAATCCTTAAAAGGCTTCTCAGACACCCAGGGGTCACCACACCATCCATATGTGGAACCATTGGTTACAACAAGTAGAGAAGTTTTGAATGCTGTGGATAAGTTCACTTAGGTTGGTAGTATACTTTCCAGGTACGTACACATTGACAATGAGGTTGATGCATGCATTGCCAGAGCTAGCTCAATGTTTGGAAGGCTCAGAGGAAAACTATGGGAGACAAGAGGTATTAGACTGACTACCAAACTGAAGGTCTACAGAGCCATTGTGCTGACATCATTGTTTTATGCCTGTGAAACATAGACAGTCTAGCAGCACCATGCCAGGAAATGAAATTGTTTCCATTTGAACTATCTTAGGAAGATTCTGAGGATCACTTGGCAGGATAACATACCAGACACTGAGGTTCTTGCTCAAACTAAACTGCCAGACATTCAAACTATGCTTCAGAGAGTGCAACTCTGATGGACTGGCTATGTTGTTCGAATGCAAAATGTCCGCTTGCCAAAAAGACTATTTTATGGAAAACTCTCATGGGACAGAAGATCAAATGGTGGTAAGAAGAAGCCATAAAAGGACACTCTCAAGGTCTCTCTCAAGAACTTTGGATTTGATTGTTTAACATGGGAGACACTGGACCACTCAGCATGGCGTGCTCACATAAGAAAGGGTGCTGTGCTGTATGAGCAAAGCAGAATTGAGACAGTAGAAAGGAAACATAGGATGAGCAAATTTGGAGCCTCCACTCCAAATGCTCAGATGGACTATTTGTATCCAGCCTGTGGTAGAGCATTCTGAGCTCATACTGGTCTGATCAGCCACAATCAGACACATTGAAACTTGACTTTATCACGGTGATGTCATTGTGGTCCTCTTCAATGATGTAGGACAACAACCATGGTCCAGAAATCTCAAATCCCATTCTCAGGCACCATGTCACTTCCCTAATTTGCCTTTTTCCTCAGAAATCTTTGCCTTTGATGATTTGCAGAATTTGATTTCCTCTCAAACTGTCCTGCACATTTCATTTATAAAGCTTCACTTTAACCCCATCCCAGTCAATCATTTATTCAATCAACAGTTTCAAACAAGTATTAAGGAACTTTCCTATAACCTTATGACAATGTGTGGACAAGCCTTTAATCAATTTAAAATGATTGTAGGGCTACAGGCAGTTGGGTAAAAGGCAGATTATGTATAATACAGAAAATATCTTGTGATTCATTGCTAAGATCAAGCCATACTTGTTTTACTATATTTAAAAATAACAAGTCAGTCAAACAATGAATTAGTCAAGTGGAGAATCAGAAAGTTGGAGCCAAGGCCCAAAGAGAGAGTCACCTCGGGAAAGGTGGAAGAGAGGGTTTCTCTCTTTTTCTCCTCTTTCCTCCCCATAGAGCAGTAGGAGACAGCATACTCAACTGGAAGCAGAAAGAGATATATCAAAGATTAACAGCCAGTTCTTTGAGAAAATGAGAAGCTACAACTCTCTTTTACTATCAAGAAACTGATAAGCCTCAGGGCTGATGCCCCAAGGGAGACAATGTAGAAGGATAGCTGCCTTGTTTTCCACTTGGTCACCATGTGTATTTGAGCAAATGCTCCCTCTTTATTTTGTGTTTGCTAGCTTTATCTTTCCTATTTATATTGTCAGATGGGAATGCCCACTTTAGTTAATAAGTTTTGGGGAACCAAAAGTCCCATCAGAGGTTATATAAGTGACCAATGGTTATAGCAGTGGCTGCCAAAATGGTGGTGACTGATGACAGAAGAGCTACTTGCAGCCAAATGTGGACAATTACCTAGGGACCGCAATAGCTTCCAAGGAGTGAGAACTCTTCTTAGCAAAGAAGTGCTGGGTGTGAATTCAGCAAAAGCATAACCAGGAACTTCATTAGAACTATGTGAAGGGCTCGAAGGAAATCCAGTAACTACAAGCTGTGAGTTTACTTTTTGGTCATATGTGTACTCTACATGTGACTCATTGCCAGCATACTCTAAATTTAAACCATCTGTTCACAAGAACCCTACTACGTTCAGGGGAGATTGTGTTCTGGTTTGGGGAAAATGTTTTTGTAACTCCTATTCCTGTTATATGTCCTTAGCAATCTTGTGTAGAAGCTACTTTAGGCTAGTGACTGACAATGAATGAGAAACACACTGGTGGGGGCTCATGAGCAAGAATACTAGAAACAAAGCATATCAGGGTTATTTCTAGAACCTCGAGGAGAATAGTAGCTGCCTGTTGGGAACACCTAAATTTAGAGTGTTAGCATAGGTTGGCTGAGTGGCCACAGAGTGGTTGTTACACATGAATCATCAGAGGTAGGTAGTCAGAGGTAGTTTGACAGTGTTGGAAGATGCGTTATATCTGAGATATGTATTATCAGGTAAAAACTAATTATCTTTATGCTCTCCAACATAATACCATCAGCCACCACCACTGATCTTTTCTTGCTCTCCCCCTTCAAAAAATAACTGTCACCTGGAATGCCACAAATCAAAATTCCTTTAGAAGATTTGACTCTTTCCTCTTCCACAAGAGCCTCACAACTAATTTTTACTACCAAGTATTCCATGATTCTTCTTCAGCGTGAAATTCTACCCTCCAGACTTCTGGATGCAATGATCTTTCCTCAACCCTTATGCTGACTAATCAGATGGTTTTTCTTCTTTGTTTTCTCACTGAAGCCCTTCAGTTTTAAAAGAAATATTTAATTTTCCCTGATAATCTAGAGTATTTGTCTCTAAATTTGTGCTTTCAGTGTACATATATTTGCTTATAAATTATATACACATACCATCATATTAATAGTAGGCCTCCTGAGGCAGCTAGGTGGTACAATACTAGGTCTGGAGTCATGAAAACCTGTGCTCAAATCTATCCTACCAAACTTATTAGCTCTATGATCCTGCATAAATCTCTTAACCTCTGTTTGCCTTAGTTTTCTAATTTCTAAAATGCAAATAATAATAACACCTACTCCAGGGATGTTGTAAGGATCAAATGAGATTTGTAAAAGCATTTTGTCCATTGCCTAGCACACAGTAGGTTGTATATAAATGTTTATTTCCTCCCTTGATCCTTCCTGTTGGCAAGAAAGTTGACTTTACATGCAAAATGCAAATGGTCTGACTTCATTCATTGAAAAAGCATTTGTTAATATTCCACTATGCCAAAGGGACCATGCTATTCATTAGGGATTCATAGACAAAAATTAAAAAAAAAAAAAAACTCCTGACATCAAGGAACTTACATTTGAAAGGGGGTTATAAAAAAGATGAATAATGCTTCCGAAAAAAAACATCTAAGTATTGAAAACTAATAAATTGCTAAATCCATATGGGTCAACTGCATTGCAAGTCATCCACAAAAAACTAACAAGATCTTAAGATGCATTGAAAAATATAGTAATTAACTCTAAGGAGGTGGGTGATCTTATATGACACAGATATTGCCTTGACATACAAACTAGGGAAAATCAAAGTAGGAAAAGAAAGCTATAAACCAAATTTCTAATAAACATATAATTTAAATACCAACAAATGAAAGAAATAATTTTATTTAAATAAATGTTTTACAGATATTTAATAATTCATTTAAATTATTAATATAAACAACTTTAAAACAAAAAAATTAAATGAAATATTGACAAAGAGACTAAAACAACATTTCACAAAGATTACATACTATAACCAGACTAGAGTTATACCAGGGATGCAATGTTGTTTAATGTTAGGAAAATTATAAACTTATATTAATAACAAAATAAAATGATATTATATCAATAGATACAAAAAAACTTTTAATAAAATATAAAGCCTATTTCTGTTTGGAAAACAAATAAATGGACCTTTCATTAAAATGATATATAGCATATGTTATGTATACATATGCATATATGTATATCTGTAAACATAGCTATGCATATACTTTGTGTATATATCTATATATGAATATGTACACAAAACACAATCCTACTATAATATGTTTCAAAAACCAAATAACTCAAATTTGAGTTTGCTTTTGAGTTATTTTTTCCATGAGAAACAGCAAGAAGGCAGAAAATTGTCTCCCCCTTATAATAACTCATAATCTGCAACCCTTCTGCGTACTTCCATGAGCAAATTTCAGATATTTTTCAAGGTAAAGGGCCATATTGTGCATCTTCTGATGCAACAGGAGCTCTGATTGGAGAAGGACTGCTTCCTACCACACACACCCCTTTCACTCCCTTCCACTAAGTTCTTTGGTCCAGAGATGCAGAGGTAAAGCCTCCCTAACTTGCTCCTGCATGCTGAGGCATAAACTGAGCAGCAGTCAGAGGTGGTGGACTTTATGGCTATCTAATATAGTATTTATGTATTTATTAATCATTTAACATGTATTAAATAGTGCTATTTTTATTAGATTCCTATCTTTTTTATATGTGACACTGATGGAAGTTTTTGAGTAATATGCCCCTAACTCCATTTCCCCCGTAACTAACCCCTGTGGTTTATATTGCAAGATTTTGTATAACTTGGTTGTTTTGGGGGGAAATATATGTCATGTTATAGCACAATTGCCTGGATATATAACCAAGAGCTTCTCTAGTAATGCAAAAACCTAGAATCCTTTTCAGTAAATTCAGGAGTAAAACAAAGAAAAGCATTGTCACAATTGTTTGTCATGGCACTAAAAATTGTTCTCTAACAATAAGACTATTAAAATAAATTAAGAGAATAACCATAGATGAAGAACAGAGATGATTTGACAGTGTACCTAAAGAACCCTAAAAAGTAAACTAAAAATTGTTGAAATGATTAAAATTTTAGTAAAATTTCAGAATATTAAATAAATCCACAGCAATTGTTAGAATTTTTGCATAATACCAATAAAACCCTAAAAAGACAAGATAGAGAAATTCTATTTAAAATTACTTAAGAATGTGTAAACTATTTGGAATTCTATCTTATCACAAGAATTATCTAAATACAATATAAATAACTCTCTAAAAATATAGATTTAAATAATTGGGAAAATATTGATTTCTCCTGGATCAGCAGAGTCAATACAATTGACCATAGCAACTAAATAAACTTAATTATTCAGTGCCTTATCAATCAAACTACCAAAAAAACCCCAATGAATTACATATATGGAGTTTAAAAAAAGAACGATCAGGAATCTAAAGAGAAATGGGAACAAAGAGCATCTAATAGTGCCACATTTCAAACTATAGTGCAAATCACTAATTAGTCAAGCAATTTGGCACTGGTTAAAAATAGGGATATGAATAGGTATAACAGATAAGCTACATAGCATACAGAACTTGACATCCATGAAACATACCAGCTAGCATTATATCATAGTCAATTCATCTATTAATGGCATTACTCTGATAATTATTAAAATCTGCTTCAGATATATATAATGAAAATATTTTCCTTTATATTTTTTGCTGTAGGGACAGTACTCTGGAGAAATGGATTCTAATCCCCTAAGTAGATGTATGTCTGTATGTACATATATACACAAGTGTGTGCTTCAGTATCTATAGCTCTACATGTGTCTTACACACAGCTACAAATACACACATGTACATATATACACATGTGTTTGGATAGTGGTACATGTATACAGATCAGTATACATCTGTGAAACATCAATACTGCAAGTTACTGGTCAGATCCCTCCTCATTCATCATGGGCAGCACTGGTTCCCCTCACTTGACGTTGATTACATAAACAGCCTGATACAGCCTCTGACCCTACAGAAGATTCACCTGCACATCAGCAGTCATTGTGCCTTGGACAGTATCCTTCTTATGCATAGTTTCTAGTTCTTTCTGGTTCTCCTCTTCCATTCTTCGAATGTCTTCCATAGTCAGGTCTATCTACTTGTCAAGCCAACAGAAAAGCTGGCGGTGAAAGTTGGTAAATATTCTTTTTTTCTTGTTTTTGAATAAAGTTTTCTACTTTACTCTGAAGACCCAGCATTCTTCATTGATATATAATCTGCAGGCTCTACTTGACTTTGGTCTGCAATATTGATATGGACAATTTCAACTGTCTTCCGTGTGTTAGGAGCTAATTTATGTACGTTTTCTAATGTTCCCAAGTCTGGTTTGTGCCAAGTTTCAATTTTTATGAAGAAGGCATCTTTCATGTATTCATTCGTCACAATTGTTCTAAAGTAGGGATATGCATTCCAGGCTTTCTCATGAAATACCAAAGACCCCTCAGGAGCAATCATCCTGACAAACCCAGGAACTTTACTCTTTAAGTGGTCAATCTTGTGTGTATACTACTCCTTCTCTCCATCCTTCTCATAAAGTTCATTCGTTAAGACTTCAATGCCTTCTCCACTTCCTGTTTCATTTTTACTGACTTCAGTAGCAAAGTTGTCCAACCTAGTACTCTTGAACTGAACATGGTAAAACCACATGGAATTCCTTAATCAGCACCACTGTCCCCTCACCACTGCTGCCACCCCTGACTGCCGCCCATGGCTCTTGGGCAGCCCCACCCAGTGTCATGTACTCTTAAAGGTGGTTTTTCCTTCTCCCTTTGTTCCATATTCTACTGTCATTTCTATTGACTTGATCTTCTCAAATATTGCATATGGATTTTAAAATGAGAATATAATTTTATACTAATGACAAGATCAGTTTCTTTCCTGGTGCCATTTTTTTCTTTGAAATTAAAAATAAGTATTAATTTAGATAGGAATAATGGCTTCTATTGTTCTAGATCTCATTGAAAAAAAAGGAGGGCAATATTTACTTCTTTCACTCATTCCACTTTAGACTCTTAGATTACATTTAAAATTGCAGAGGTGAAAACAGGATCATTCCATCCAGCTTTTCATATACAAGAATGAAAGAGGCAAACCAAGAAGGTATAGGTCAAGTAAACTTACAAGTATACAAGAAAACAGTTTTGCACTTGAGTAGAAATTGACAATTCATAATACTCAGTGAATCTCATGTGGTATTAAAATGATTTATTTAAGTAAAAAATCAAAACTTTTTTCTAGGAAAAAAACAGTAGTGAGAAAAAATTATTATTTATGTTAAAAAGGGATTTCTTAATTCACACTATAATTATCCCCTTTGAACTTCCTGGGTTAAACTGTAGCAATTTTGAAGAAAAATATTTTGATATCATGCTATGGCTTCTGTTTAAAATAACTTATTGGGGGTCCAATATATGCGAAATTATTAACAGCACCTTTTTGCTAGTAAAGAATTGGAAACAAAATGAGGGTGCCCATCCCTTGGAAGATTGAGCAAATTGTATCTTTTGATGGAATGGAATATTATTATGCAGCAAGAAATTATGAACATGAGGAATCTAGGGTAGAAAAATGCAAGATTTATATGAATTGATACAGAAAGAAATAATTAAAACTAGGAGAACAATATATGTAGTGAGAGTGGAAATGAAAAGATTTATATAGAGAAAAAGTTGACTTTATATTTCTTTAGAGATACAGAAAAAAAAGGTATATTTTATGGAGAGCATGTGAAGACTTTCCTTGGTGGAATGGGTAGATGAGAACAATTTGTTTCAATAGCCATGAAGATGGCCAAATCAGATGCGGTGGAGGCTTAGAGCTTGGTCAGATAAAGAAGATGCCAAGGTCATCCACTGCATGCCATGATTGTCAGTTCTGACTTTCATCTTGCCACTGAACTTTGGTGACTCTGAAAGAGAAAGTGATACTGATGACCGTGCAACTCTGCCTCACTCGTATCCAATTCATGTGCAAGTCAAGACATCATGACATGATGTCACTGATCCTCTTCGAAAAGAGGGACATACGACAACCTTTTGTTCCTAGTTCAGCTTTCTGTGGCTAACCAGATTAAACCCAATATGTCTTTCTTATGGAAAAAAGTAACCTATATGGTTAAGGAGGTCTTTTTTCACTGTTTGAGACCAGTGTTTTTGTGTTTCATGTCTCCTATCCTTTTCACCTCTGCCCTTTGACTGGAGGAGGACCTTCCAGCTTCCAGGTGTCCAGGATATGTTGGTGTTCAGAATATTTATGTCTTTATGTCATTGAGAACCAAAGGCAGACTCATGGCTTACAAAGATCCCAACAAAAAGACCATGCCATATTAAGTGGGGAACTTCTTGAGCATTCTAGGAATGAGAGGAACTAGGACATACAAGATAGTATTGATAATGACAATAACAATAACAGTAGCTAGCATTTATATAGCACTTCATGGTTTGCCTTATACATATTCTCTCACTTGAGTCTCACAGCCTTGTGAGAGAGGTATTAATATCCCGATTTTATAAATGAGGAACCTAAGGCACAAAACAGTTAAGCAATTTATCCAGGATTCCTTAACTAGCAAGTGTTTGAGGAAGGACTGAATTTAGGTTTTCCTGACTCTAAGTCCAGGATTTTGTTCATTCTATCACCTAGCTGCCACATGCGCTCCCCTCCCTTGAGCCCACTTTCCCCTGGACTCTGTATTCGTTTG
Source organism: Bettongia penicillata ogilbyi (assembly GCA_023548195.1). Lineage (NCBI taxonomy): Eukaryota > Metazoa > Chordata > Mammalia > Diprotodontia > Potoroidae > Bettongia > Bettongia penicillata. Next base: position 279,817 of record JAJHZJ010000254.1, on the reverse strand, counting down.
AGGGGGAGTGTCACAGGTTTTTTGGGGAGGATACTATGTACCAAATCTTATTTTATTTCCTTAGTAAATACCCCTTTCTAAAAGCTACTTAGGGCTTGCTGATACAACTGATAATCTTGGAAGGAAGCATACTGATTGGGGCTTTCTCTGATAACCTTAAAGAAGTACCCGTAACTCCTCTGGAGCACCCCTGTGACTGGAGAGATATAGTCAGAAAATAGAATCTGACTCATATGTTATAGTGCAATTTGGGGTTAGATTCCTCAGGGCTGATGTGAACTACATAAGGTTACCTTCACCACGAAAGAATTTATATAGAAAACATTATTTTACTGTCATTACCCAAGGACCAGGGTAGGGCAACAGAGAGCGGAATGTATGCTTTGTTCCATAAAACTTTTACACATTTCTCCAGTCAGACTTTGCATAACTAATGTATTATTTTTTATTTAATACTATTCATAGATTTCATATCTATCCTTTAGTAGATTGTAAATTTTTTTAGACTGCCTCTTAACTAAATTTTTAATCTCACTCAGCACCTAATTCAGTGCTCTAAACATAGCAGGTATTTCATAGTTGCTTGTTAAATTTAATGTATCTATGTTCAGTTAAATGAAATGTGACTGGAATTTACCATATCTCCAACTGGACATGTTCTCCTAGAGAACAGATTTCTAATCATATCACTTCTTACATTGTCTATTCTTTAAAAAGCTGCTATAGTTTTTTGGGAATCTGTAACATCTCTTCAATCATTTTGCCTTAATGTCTTCCTTGAGGTTCTACAACCCAACCCATGTACAACCCATTAGTATCACATGTTTACATGCACAACGATTTTGTGCCAGAGTAGAGAACAAAGTAAAGATAGTTGACTGACAATTTTAGAAGTTCATTTTTTAAGGCAATTAGTTTCCATGGTAGAAAATGTCAGGGACAAACACAAAGCATCTCTTTTTCTCCCGTGTATGTCAACTTGGCCTTTGTTATTGTTGTTAAGCCTGACTCTTAATGACCCCATTTGGGGTTTTCTTAGCAAAGATATTGGAGTGGTTTACCATTTCCTTTTCTGGCTCATTTTATAGATGAGGAAACTGAGGCAAGTAGGATTAAGCAACCTGCTCAGGGTTACATAGCTAGTAAGTGTTAGAGGTCAGATTTGAGCTCAGGTCTTCCTGATTCCAGGCTCAGTGAGCCATCTACTATAGTGTAAACAGCTTCTTAGTTTTCAGTACAATATTTCATAATTTGTGATAAATCTTGATTGTTATCAATGTTTTATTAGAAAATCATATTCCCCTATAATTGTGTATAATTTTGAAGTTCTTGTTAATTTTTTTAAATTGATGGCTAGCAAATAAGCAATCAAGAAGCATGTATTAAGCACCAACATATGTCATTCACATGAGGGCCAATGTTTACTAAAGATTTCTTTAACTATGTCATGATATAATAGAAATGAGACAGGCTGGCAAGGACTTTGCTAAAAGGATACAAAACCAGGAAAATACTGAATGGTGGAGGGCCTTCAAATGTTGGGCTCATGACGGGCTTGCTATGCCAGAGCAGACAATGATTTTGGAAGGGAGACCAGAATTTGTTTTAATTGAGCAGAGGCATTCGCTGGTTATATTATACATTAGTGGAACATGCATCCACAGCACTTACACAGTATTTCTGAGGTGTACTGAATTCTAAAGTTAGGAGCGGAGTATTTTCATATTAGACTAAAAAGAATTTCCAGATTCTATCGCTATTGAACTTCAACTTTATAATGGATATCAATGTGGAAATGTAATCCAGTCTACAAAAATGCAAATTACTTCACAATTTTAAGAACCATTTTTTTGTTTTTTAAATAAAATATCTGGACTCAGTTTGCAATTAAAAATATTGTTTTTACAGTGTCATTTAGTATTTAATCTTTGATAGGATAAATACCTAAGAGGATGCAGCAGTCCTTCCAAATAAAGTCATAGGCTAGTTGTTCCAAGGCCTTGGCCAGAGGGCTAAGGCTCAAGTTGTAACTTCCTATTGGTCTCTAGCTATCTTGACCTGGTTTACTGGTCATCTAAAGGCATAAAAAGGTCTACCCACAAAGAGATGGAATCTTTCAGATTTTGTGGATGTCCCAAGATATTCATGCCCTGACCTGTGGGCCAGACACTTTTCCATGTGGAGGTGAGTCCGCCTAAGCCAAATACTGTAAAACTCTTTACTGAATATCCTTCTATTTTATAGCTAAATAAACTTCCTTTCATTAACTCTTACATGTCCCACACATATCTCATTTCATTCCAACATTGAACCCCAAATGCTACTGAACCATCAATGTCCCTTTCCTCCATTCCCCATTGCTAAATAGAAGTTTCCTGAGGACAGGTACTATCTAGCTTCTATTGCTTTATTCGTGCTTTCCTGGACTAGGGAGACTATAATCAATCAATGTGCTGATTTGCTCTAAATACTTACCCGATAAACTATTTCCATTTATTGTCCCTGGAAACACCATTTTTGGTTAGTCACCTCCTGCCAGGCACATGACTAAGCTTCAGGCTGTCTCTAGCTCATTCGTTATTCATTGTTTTCCATCAGGAGAAGATAGTAAGTATTTCATTCTCCCTCATGGTGCTTGCCTAAGGTAGTCTCTGATTTCCGTCTCATTTAGTCCATTTCCCTGCCAGAATTTGTAGCCCAAACATATGATTCCCTTGTACAAATTTGCCCCACAGATGAATAGGAAAAAAATAACTACTGATAGCTAAGTATGATTAGGCCTGTCTACAGGTTACTATGACCATTTGGGGCTTTATAGTGAAGTGTATGAGGGAATCCATTTCAGTATGTTGACTGTTCAAACGGATTATCTTGTGAATTCTAGCCTGTGATTTTCAGGCTGATGTCCAGGTAGCAGATGGCTTTGAGGCCCATTCAGCTAGAACAGTGACAGCCTGTTTCAATCACGTTTTTGGTTCTAATATTTGTAGAGTGTCTATGTGGCCCCCAGTGCATGCATTGATTATTCTATTAGGCCAGCATTATTTTGATTGAGACTAGCTCACATGTCCCCAAGGCCATGTTGCAGTAATTGATATTAATCACTTTTTAACCCAGCTGTAGGGTATATTTTTAGTATTCAATGACCTCCTAGAGCAAGACTTTCATGTGGCCCTGATATGAAGAGAAAAAGTGAAATTATTTACCACAAACTAGAAATTCTAGATCATATTAAAACTAAACATTCATGGGAAATCTCTTTCTCTCTATTTTTGTATCCATTTCAGTCAAGCTTTAAAAATGAAAAGGGAGCTTAAGACTTCTTAAAACCAGCAAAACCGTTAACAGGTACTTGTGTCAATGCAAAACAAAGACCCTAAAATACAGTTAGGCATTTTGGATTCGCATAGAATAACCAAAGATTTGAGATGCAATTTCCAAGATTAGCCATTTTTGCCAACCTTCTTCTTGGTATAAACAAAACAAAGTGATTCACAAAGACTTGAGATTTTATATTTTATACTCATCCTAACCAAGGACAAGACCCTTCTAGAGGACAAGAATCTGAATGCAGTTTTATGAATATTTTACCTGTGGTAGGAATTATAATCACAGCTATAATAGTTCAAATGAACAGCATATCATTCAAATGCATAGCTACCCCTGAAGATTTTTTTTCTTATGAATAAACCTTTGTCATCTGGTTTAAAGTTAAGTTCCTAACATTTCTCCTTTGATGAGTTTCCTTCTATTTTATTCTTCTACATTTAGTTATGATGACAAAGAAAAAAATAACTACTTTATAACATATATACCATCTATGATTTGGGGAATTATGCTCATTTTAATCATTAAATTCTAAGTATAAGCAAAATGTCAAACTTTGTTTACTAATTTTATATGGATTTTTTATTTTAATATCCTGTCTTGGTTCTCTAGTTATAACATAGATGAACCTAAAGTTTGCGAGAAACATTTGCCATTAGCTTCTTCTAAAAAAAAAATTAAATTTGAGGATAATCCTACCTCCAGAGCTTATTCTGTTCCTGGCCATTGACTGTGACAGTGAAAGGCTCATCTGAACGCACTGAAGCGTCCCATCTAAAAGCATAAAACATATTACATTTCATGAAAAAGCTAATTCAGATTGTTTAATTCTGGTAATATTGCCTCTGTCACCTTCAAAATCAAAATGTTCTTTCCTGTTATTATAAGGAAAACAACCAAATTGCTAAAAAACCCATTTGAATACACAGCTGCCTTATGTTGCATACTAATTTGATTAAAAATGTTCGTGCCTCACCAGCATTTTTACATAAAACACATTGGTGAATTTAACAAAGAGCTATAAAAAAAATTTGAGGCACTGTTGATGACTCAGGTCCATAGTAGTGACCCTTGCTCAGTACCCCTGGACTGCACAAAAATCTTCTGGCTGTCTTGGAAGGCGCTAAAGCAATTGTCTGCCTATATTTGTTTCCTCACTGCTTTGGGCACTGCGCCAACCTCATTGCAAATAACTGCATTAGTCAAGTGTATCCAAATTATTACAACCCAGCGTCCATCTCAGTTATTGCTGTTGAAGCATTTTCCAAATCTTCATATCACCAGAAAACATTTTTTTGAAGGGTGAATTTCACATATATTCAGGTTCACTTTGATTTTCTACCGTGGTGAAACTGACTACTTTCACAAGTAGCTTTATTTTGCTAAATATTTCCCAGAGGGTGTTATAACTACCCCTTAGAGCCTTATTGTTAGACACAAATAAGTGTCGCATTTTTGAAACTTTATTAGAATATTTCCCTTTATTATTTAAAATTTTTTTTCTTCCCTCTATTCAGAACTTCTAGTTGAATCAAACTTCTTAGTTGAATAGCATATGTGAAGGTTAAGTGTCCGGGCAATTTGAAGGGAAAGGACAGAGTGATGTGCTAATTCGAACATCAGACAAGGATTTTAAACAGACCTAGTTCCCAACCCTACAAATGAGCCATAAGCCAATTCTGCAGCACACAGAGCCAAGTGAAATGTGATAGACCCACATTTCTACAGCTAATTGGGCTAGGTACTGTTAGCTAGATAGATTCTTCCACTGCATCACCTATTTCTGAATGAGAAGTTAGACCACTGTGGGGGAGGGGTAGGTTAACTTTCATTTCACAAGTATACCAATTATACAATATCAGAAACAATTTACAACACAGTAAATCAATTTAGATCATTCAGACATCCAGATTCCCTATGGAATTACACATCAAATTGATAATGGAGATGATCTTCTGTATGGAATGGGAAGAAGACCGGATTTGAAGTCACTAGACTGGATTCAAATCCAAATTCTGCTAATGTCAAACCTGAGGGAAATCAGAACCTCTGATGGACTCTGTTCTTCTGTGAGTTGAAAGGTATGAGCTACAATACCTTAGTTTACTTCCAGTTCTAACATTCTCTTTTTCTTTTCTTTTACTATCCTGTTCCAACTCACATTTATTGGGATCCATAGAGTATTACTCCTTAAGATACTTCTTGACTTTCCTCTTGGTCCCATTCTCTCCTTTCCTTTCTCCCAAAGACCCGATAAATAAACAATTCCTTTCTTTTACACTGATGTCACCCATTCTTCTACCAGGACTCTTTCCCCAACTAAGTTTTTTCCTTATCCCTTTCTTAAACAAGCTAAAATTCATCTTGAGCTTGTCCTAAGCATTTTAATTCGCAAGAAGGTGACAAGAGGCTCAAAAGATCACCAACAAAATATATAAGAAGTCACAAATATATAAGAAATCTTGGAAATTTCTGTATAAGAATGATCCCTGGCCTTCTTTAGAACTTGGTCCCATTTCTTGGTCCCATTCATTGATTCAATATATTAAGTTCTTCTGAGGTAAGTCCTGTCCATTTCTTCTCTCTCATTGTGCAATATGGTCTAGTGGAAAGATGGCTTGAATTGGAGAAAGAAAACTTGTGTCTGATTCCTGGTTCTGTTTTTTATTATCTATGTGAACTTGGGCAAGTTACTTCCCCTCCCTGGGCCTAGCTTCCTCAGGTATAAAGGAAAAAGTTTGACCAGACCTGGTATTCTTAATTTTGTATGTGTCTCAAGGACCCTTTTGGCAGTCTTAAGGACACTATGGAACTTTCCCAGAATGTTTTTGAATGCATAAAATAAAATTCATAGAATTATAACTTTTATATAAAGAAAAAATAAAAGGAAAATTATGAATTTCAAATATTTTAAAATTCAGTTATCAAAATATTTTATTAAAAATGTTCACAGACCTCAGACTAAGAACTTCTGGCCTAGATGATTTCTAAGGTTCCTTTTTGCTTCAAATACCATGATTTAAATCCTATGATATATGAATGTGCCCTTCAACTTTCAGTTGTCATCCTAAAATTCTCTAGATGGCCTACAGGTAAGCGGTAAAGATTAGCTCTGAATAAGTTGTCAAAGAGCTAATGGTCATGTAGGGTTGTTTTTTTTCTTTTCTCCATGTAGAAAAAAATCACTTTAGTCTATTCCCCCACAACATTTCACTGAAAAATTATCCATGATCCATTTTGCTTTGGCTGTGTACACTTGACCACCTTTGACCTTCCTATCATTCCTCTTAGTAATTCTGAATTTCAGTTTCATTACCAGAAGTCTGAAAATTATCTTTGCTTTTTAGCTTGCAAGATTGCTCAGAAGAGTAACAAGAAAACATTTATTGATAGATTTAAATCCCTCTGAAGAAAGGTGCTATGAGTGATACCATAAATTTAATATTTAACATCACTTTATCATTAAGCCTCTAAAATTAAATACACCATAGAAAAAATAATACACTTATGGAGAAATGAATCTGGATGCCCTTCTTAAGAAAAATAATGACAAAGAAAATCGTTATTTTCCCATAGAGGGTTGATTCCATTAAAAGGTATCTGGTAAGATAGTGCAATTGTACCCAAATATAAATTGTAATTTTGATTTGATTCCTATAATACAATAAAAAAATCCCTCAGGAAAGTACTTCTGTTGAAAACATACAAAATTGTAACTCTTTACTTGAACCTCCCTATAGCAACTTCCTTTAGATGAGATGATGTAAGTGTTGATAATTTATTTCCTGTGTGGAGAACAGGGGCTGGAAATAGTTGACATGTTAGTTTCCATTGTTTTTGGATGACCTGCTTCAGGCCCTGTGAAACTTTTAGAGCCTCCCTCAGATCCACAGTGGTACTAGCTCCACTCCTTTGGGGATTTGTTTTAAAATATTGGGTTTTAAAGTTTTTCATATAATATGAAAGAATCACTGCTTGAAGTTTATTATTTGACCTGCAGTATAATTTAATCCATGGAATGCTGAGGCAATTTAGGATGGAATTTTGGTATAGCTAGAGAGGAGGTTTGATTATGGTCTTTTTAAAAATACATTGATCACCAGGAAATAAGGAAATGAACATGGTTACATAATTTAGCTAAGCTTCATATATTTAGTTTCCTCAAAATTATTTTTCTCTTCACCTCTCTGTTTAAAAGAACTATAAAGTATATGAGAAAACACATTTTCAATATGCTCTTTGGGTAATGAATTCATAAAAATTCAATCTTGAGGGGACCATCTTCTCCAGCTCTTATTTCTCCGATGTAGAAACTGAGATCTAGAGACATGTGACACATGATGTCATTTGTCCTTCGTATTTGAATAGGATTAATGACATCACAAGGTGGTGTCAACTTCTGTACACTAGATTTAAGTGTGGCAGAGTTTAGAAAACTCTTCAGCTGCACTCTATCATCTACAGTCATCCAATAACAAGAGAAAAGTCAGAAGGACTAGCAATAGCCTGGGATGCTGCGGATGACCTTGGCATCTTTAGATGTCTAACCAAGCTACTAGTGCTACTGATGTACTGCTTCTACAGTCACTTTCATGGCCATTGGAGTAAAATGGGAATCTTCACATGCTTGGGGGTAGATATTCCTCTTAACTCATCAGTGGGTTAGAGACCCATCAGTTATCCTCAACCTGGTTTAGCCCATCTACTAAGATGGTTTTACCTGGATGTGGCCACTTACTGCCACAGGTTCTTGGAGCTCCAGGTGAGTGTTACTTAATAATATGTTACTAAGGGTTCAAAGAAAGGATAATAAAAATAAAGATTTAGAACTGTGAAATATCTTCAACATTACCAAGCCCAAATTTCATTTTTTATAAATGAGGAAATTGAGGGCCAGAGAGGTTAGGTTATATGATTTGCACAAAGCTAGAATTTGAATCCAGGACATCTGACTCCAAATCTTTCTACTAAACTCTCACAGAACACACAAATATTATTCTCTAGCCCTCTAAATAGATTGAGATTAAAACCTGGAAATGGACATAGCTAAATTAATTCTACTACTGAGGATAAACCCTGAAAATCAATATATAATGCCGGATTATTTCAGTGTAAAATCCAAAGTGTTTCACGGCTTTCATTGCCACAATCTTCTTACCCTGGATGCCTGTCCATCTTCAAAGTAATCTTTTTCTCATCAGTTCTCTAGGACCCTTTTATATATTCAAAGAAATATATCATAACAATTTAGTTTATCTAAATGTTATTGTGAGGACTATCTTCAAAGTGTAGCTCGGGAATTATTGCCCTATCTTAAAAATATTGCCCTACTATTGGTGAGAGGATAAATTTCCTTCAGGAATACCTGAACTTTCTCTTCCCTTTTCCTTTATTTTTTTCTTATTCCCCTTCTACTCACTTTTTCTTTCTCTTTTACTTCCGCTTTCTTCTCTTCTCTTCTTCCTCCTTTTCCTCCTCCTTTCTCCTCACTCTCCTTTCCTTTTACTGCCTTCATATATATGTATATAAATATATGAATACATATCCGTCAAATCCTTTCCTCTATTATTTATTTTTCCTGCATATATCTTGCTTTATTAACATTTGTTTGCACGTTGTTTCTTCCATTAAATTGTAAGTTCTTTGTCTTTTCCCTCGTTGTGTATCCCAGGCACTTAACATAGTACCAGGCACACAGCAGGACTTTTATAAATGTTTACTGATTGACATACACATACACATATGAATATATGCACATAAACATTTATTTGTTTGTATATATGAATATGTGTAGGTAGATGAATTGCTTATATTGAGATTTCAAAAAATATAACTCAGCTGTGCCACAGTTCAAGTACAAATAAATATATCCCCACGTAGATCCATATATTGTACACATACGTGTACATATGTTTGCATATGGATTGTGGTGTAATTAAGTTCTGCTTTATGGAAACCCGACACAGGCAATACTCATTTTTGTTGCTTCATAATTCAACATTCTACTTGTTTATTTGATATTGCTTTAAAGAAAGCCAAGACTAAAACATCACTTCTTGTGACCTTTGCCATTGCCCATGTGAAGCTTCCACAGGTTTTCAAACAGATAAATTACTGATGGATCCCAGGATATTCATTAAGTTTATAGATTCACAGGGCTAGAAAGATTAAATCATGTCTGGAAAAAGGAAGTCCTTGTATATAAAAATTCAGACTTAGAAAGCAATATAAATAGTGTTTCTTTAAAGTTATGAAATAATTCATTGTTGGAGTCATTTAAACAATTAACCCTTGGGTATATTTCAAATGAAATTAAATTGGAAAAACTTGATTTATACCCATATTTTCAAAATATCCTTACATCATAAAACAGGGATCTCTGATTCTAGATTTTTCTGGGGAGTTACATCATCCATGCAATGCAACTATAGCAAGCTATTACCAGAAAGCTGTTTCAGAGCTTTTGAAGCATGAGGTCAATCATTCTTGCCATCCTTGGCCTTCAAGTGTTGGTCCTTTTCTGTTTGTGTGAATGAAAGCCAATTTCCTGCAAAAGACAATGGATAACTACTATTTAAAATAAGCTCTTTTCCTGAGGATAAGACATTTGACTTAGGTAATCTTATTTATCTATGCGTATGGAAAGCTAATATAATCAACTCATAATTAGATCTTCAATAAGGAGGCTTAAAAGAGTTGTAGAAAGATGAGGGGGCATGGTTCCAATATTTTGTGTTCTCCAGTGTTTAAGGACGTAACTCTGTGGATGGATTTTTGTACTTACAAGGGGACACGAAGATCAGGGCATTCAAGTTGGAAGTACCTCTTTTCATTTCACAGATGAAAAAACACTTGAAGGCCCTGAGCAATATTTGGCCAGAAAGAAGAATTTGCTGGCAGATGGATTAAGCAGACAAAGGTTCATCCATAAAGAATATTCTGTACCTGAAAATATATGAAATTAGAAGGCATCAATTGAGAAGTCCAAATATTAAGTTTCTTGCTTTTGAACAAAAGTTGCTAGTGAAATTTCAGTAGTTCTGAGAAACTAATCTGCCAGAAGGCAAGTTGCTGTTTTCCTAAGCATTGATTAAACTACAAAAAGGAAGGAAGGTGAAAAGGAAGGGGAAAGGGAGGAAGGAAATTTGAAGAGAGGGAGTAGAGAGGACAACTTAATGAAAACTGAGCAATTAACATTTGACCTTAGGCATATAAGAAAAAGCTAGAATCCCTCTTTTTGAAATGTTCCTGCATCTACTTTTCTTTCTTTTTCTAATGTATTTAGTGGTAAAGACATCTAAAAGAGAAAATTTGGGATTTACCTGCTTTTGCAGTTCTGATTTTTTAGTTGCCATAATGAGAAAAGACAGCTATCCAGAATACATGTCATGTTCACGATATAATGATATTACTTGAAATTGTCAGGATAGCTACTTAAATTATAACTTTTTCAATACTGTTCTTGGCACTAGTAATATGTTCAGTCACGTAAAGACGGCAATTATTCAGTATACGACACTGGTTGTCCCATGAGGTCTGTTTTTATTTTTCTATTCATGGTCCTGTATTCAATGATGATTAGAATATTATTATAGTGAGTTTTCAATTCCTAAGTGGATCTATGATCTCCTGAATGTTTCTATTCCCTCCATGGTAGAAGACCAGTCAATCTATGCTTTTTCATACTCTGATTCTTATCCATGTGTGTTTTTCATCCATAGAGTATCTTCCCAACACATTGCATGCTTCTAAACTTAAAATCTTCTAACACTTAGCGATTATGATACTTTGCTAAGAGAAATATATAATTGGAAGGGACTTAAGAAACCTTCCTGAGAGTTCTTAAATTAGGGTTGGGAAACTTGTTTCTTAGAAATCTATTTTAATAGCTATATTTCAGTATAATTAGATTCCTTTATAATTACATATTATGTATTGCATTAAACACTTATATTTGTACATATGCATATTTGTATATAATTTTGTGTATGTCTGACCTCAGCTATGAAGGCTTCCTGAGGTCTGCTCATCTACTCATCTACTGCTCATCTACCTATCCCCTAACTCTTACTTGTGGTTCCAAGGAGCTGTAGCATTCACAGCTATCATACCCTGGTAAAACCATCTGGCAAAACTGACAGGCCTTAAACCCATTGGTGAGTTAGAGGGATGTCTACCCCAAGCATGAGAAAACTTCCCCCAGCAAAATGGGTGGATGAGAACAATCTATTCCAATGACTATAATGACGACTGAAGCAGGCACTGCGAGCACCTAGAGGTTGGTCTGGCATGGAAGACACCAAGATCATCCACTGCATCCTGTGCCATTGCCAATCTTCCTGACTTTGCATTTCCACTGGCTTGGATGACTCTGGAGGAAAGAGTGAGGCTGATGACTTTGTGCAACTCTGCCTCACTTAAATCCAATTCATGTACAAGCCAAGGCATCACTCTGTGTTATCACTGGTCCTCTTCACAAAGGAAGGATGAATAACAATGAACAATATATATATATATATATATATATATATATATATATATATACATATATATATATACACATGTGTGTAACTTAGTGCATTTAAAAGCATTATTTTGAGTAAAAGAGGCAAAGAATCCTTGTTCTAGTCCAATGTATATCTTTACAAGAATCCCTCCCATGACATCTCCTAGTTATCTTTCTTTTAAACCTGAGAAGAGTTCACTAACTTGCAGTACAAGTTTAGAAATCTCTATATTTTAGAGGATTTTTTTTTGGCCTTGCATCAAGATAAAATCTGCTTTTCCTATCCATTATTCCCAGTTCTGGTATTGCAAATCAAGCAGAACATATCTAACCTCTCTTCCACAAGACAACACTAATAATATTTGAATACAACTCTTACTTTGTAAGCATCTTCTCTTTTCCAGACTGTAGATCCCTAATTCACTCAATGAATTCTGGGATGGCAGATCTCAAGGACTTCATATCATCCTAATCAACCTTTCTCTAAGTGCTTTGCAGTTCATGAATTTCCTTCCCATAATGCAGTAGCAGTTGTCATTCAGTCATTTCAGACTCTCTGTGACCTTGCTTGGAGTCTTCTTGGCAAAGAGACTGAACTGCTTTACCATTTCCTTCTATGGCTCATTTTACAGACAAGAAAACTCAGGCAAACAGGGTTGAGTGACTTGTCCAGGTTCACGCAGTTATTAATGTATGGGGCCGAATTAGAACTCAGGTCTTCCTGACTCTATGCTTGGCACTCTACTTTGCCACTCAGCTGCCCAGCAAATTACCAATACTATAACTAAGAGTGGGAGGAGGGGTGACATCTGAAAGACTCCTGCAAAAGGACTTATTCCCTGAGTCATTTCATTTGTATACATGTTTTGTGAGCCTGAACCCAGGTGTCACTGAAGTCTGTATGTACTGGTGGGAAAGGGTGTGACAGACCTCTGGGAGAATGTTTGTACCATTTGCTCTTACTATATACCACATTAGGAAAAGCTTCTTTTAACAACTAAGTCTGGCTGATTAATTTTTACAAAATATTTTTATTTATTTCAGTAAATATTTCCCAATTATATGTAAAAAACATTTTTTAATATTCATTTGAAAAATTTTTTAATTCCAAACTCTTTCCCACCCTTCTGTCCCTCCCTCATCCCTTGAGAAGGCAAACAACATGATATTGGCCATATATGTGAAATCACGCAAAACATATTTCCATATTGGCTGATTAAGTTATATCAAGTGATAATCACAGGGGAAGGATACTGGTGGGAGTTCATGAGCTATAGCATTAGAAAGATGTTCCCTAAGCCCCTGAGAACCCTGAGGGAGAAATTAGCCAGCTGAGCTCTAGGGACCTGATGTGCCAATGTGAGGAGCATGTGCTACACCTTAAATGTTTTCTTTCCGTTTAATTTGGATTGCAGGATGGCAGTAAGTCTCTCTTAATTCTCTCAATTACAGCTTTCTCTTCTTTCCTTTTTCTCTCCCCCATTGAAATAGAGGCTCCTTGAGGCCATGGATCTCTCTTTAAAAAAAAATCTTTCTTTGTATGCTTAGAACATAGTATAATGTCTAAGACATAGTGCTTCATAAATGAACTTAATGGAATAAATGTTGACTAACAGATTGATAGCATTATAATTCGTGGATCTTGCCTGGAGGAGACCAAGGTATTTGTAAATAACACCTTTGTCTAATGCTTCATTTTGACCTATGAATTCGGCTTTACTCCTTTTCTGTTGCAAATATTAAAAATTTCACATTTATTAAATCCAAAACGACACTTTGATATCATTGGAGTCAGATTCCATTATATGAAGAAATTGTTTAATGTATTTTTTATGGATCTATATAGCATGATGCCATCATGTACACCATGAATATCAAATGATCAGATGTTTGGTTTTATTCCCTCTTTAATTTTGCAGTCATACTGAGTTTTATTTACAAGAAATGATAATGGATTTAATGTTAGATGGAACCATAATGTGTTGAATTGTTTCTGAAAGATATCACATTTTCTGTCAACTTGTCATGACATTAAATATATTACATTGGAGGTACATGAAATAATGGTTTTCCAAGTGGACATCAAACAGTAGCTTTCTTCCTCTGTTTGATTTGTTTATACATATTTTTCAGTTTATAAAAATATCATGAGTGTGAAACTGAATGAAGAGCTTTTTTGATAATTTCCATTAATGGTTCTGTTAATTTGAAAGAACTCTCCAGTGCAGAGATTTGTCCATGACCCTGTGCTCTTAAATATTTTTAGATAAATTAATGGCATGCTAATAAAATTGTTATAAAATTTATATATTAATTATGTGTATATTTTATAGATATAATTCATAATTAGCTCAAGATATTGTTGTTTGTATTTTATGTATCTTTCCCCCACACTTCAAGTGCTAGGTGCTGGGTTGATATGTGTGGACTGAAAGAGCAAATAACTTTCACTTATAGATGAGAGAAAATTAAAGTCCAGAGAAATATACAATTCACCTTGTATCACAAAATAGATTTTTAAATTATTCTGTGTAGGACTTTTTATCTTACTATAAGTACAATAAGGAGCTTTATTTAAAGAATCATATGGGATATGTATTCTAAAATGAAAGGATATATTTCAAAACAAATAAATTTATACTTTGGTATGTTAACTTTTCTTAAAGCATATGTCCCTGTTACTCAACTTTTTAAGATGCTGAATTTTGTCTTAAAAACTTTTATTTATTCCTGACATTAATGACATCTCAGCAATATGAGCTGAATAAAACAGTTTGTTTCCATAACATGTTATCCGAAAATAGAGATGTAGATTGTACCAAGCGCTGGCTAACAACTAAAAGAGTTTGTAATGAAATATATAAGTGTAATTTTGACCAGAATCCCTTTAAGTAAGTCATTTTCTGTGTAAAAGGAAGGAGGAAGCTAAATTATAGCTAAGGAAATTTGATAGTTAATGTTTAACTGTGAAAGGCTATTAGGGTTAGACTGAAATAGAAAAAAAGTCTTCTTGAAGGTATAATGCATGCTTATGTAGCATTATCAATGTAAAATCTAGCTATTTGGATACACCTATATATACTACAGGACAACACTTTATTAGAAAGCCTCTATTTCCCAAGAGACTATGTTATCCTGGTGATTTGCCTATGACATCAATAATTTCTTCTCCATCATTCTTTGCTGTCTTCTTTAAGTCCTTTTCCTATAATCAACAATGAAAATAGTGCAGTGTCTTCTATCTAAGACACGTTCAATCAATTCTCAAATTCTCTAGTGAATCTGTGACCTCATCCATGTGGGCAATCCTTCCAATGATAGGTCCCATCCATGCCTGCCCATCGTGTACATACCATATGTCCCATGTATTCACCTCAGAGGAATCGTCATTGTTTTTGCATTGTGAGAATATCAATGGAACACACAGTTTGTCTGTTGTTTTTCCTTCACTTTTACCATATGACCAGTCCATTGATTTTGCTCATAGGCTTCCTTAATGCCATGCTTCTTATCGCTTTTAATATGTTGGAGGTTGCTCATAATGTCCTTTTCTATTGTTTTTTGGGTGATAGTTTTAGTTCTTTTCCAATTGTAGCATTCCATAACTCACAGCCTTATAATATTACTGGAAGAACATGATATTAAAAAGAAATGGGCCTTTGTTTCAGGGTGAAGCTTGAAATCATTAAAAGAATTTTCCCATTTCCTAAAACAGTTTCTTCTAATTCTCTTCCTCCTATTCAATTCTGTGCCCAGCTCATTCTGTATTATTTATATGTGCAAGATATATAAGTTGATGGATAAGTTCTACAGTTTGTTCATTCAATTGCATATTAGTTTGGATAATAGGCATTCTTCATTGAATTTTTTTTACATGTAGTTATACCAGACTCTTTGGAGTGATTATGGCATGGGCAGAGCCAAGATGCTGGAGTGAAGCCCATATTTTTGCTGAGTTGTCCCACTCCTTCTATAACATACTTTCTTCCATTTAAAAAAAAATGCACCAAACTGAATTCTGAATGAGGAAAGTCAAGAAAAAGTCATAATGAATCATTTTTCCAGCCCAGGGCAGCTTAGGAAGACAGAAAGAACAATGTACAGACCCTGAGGTAGGGGGGTGGATGGGGCGGGAGTTATAGTACCATGAAAATGGCACTGGGTAGTGGTAGTAGCAAAAATAACAGGTTGCCACTTACTGATCAGGAATAGATGCCAGGGGAATCCCTGTAATGGGCAGAAATGAGCTGTCTGGCAGCTTGACCTCCTGTTATTCAGTTCCAGGTCTAGGATAGAGAGAAGTGACTACCATGAAGAAGGGACAGGAGAGTTAGGGAAAAGAGCAAGAATGATAGCCAGGCCTCTCCTCTGATCACACACACACACACACACACACACACACACACACACACACACACAAGACCTGGCCATAAATAGTTACCATAGTGACAGGGAAGCTCAAAACACAAACTCAAAAGAAAATCACTTGAAAATATCTCCAAGAAGCTTCCCCTCTCCCTCCCCAACGACTGACGCCCTCCTCCTCTCATGTCCTGGTCAAGTGGTCCACTGTTGCTGCTGTTGAGAAAGAGAGCCAATGCTGCCACCACCATCCTTATCTGGCCTCAGCACCACACCTTTTGCTGCCACTGAAGCCTCAGCTTGGAGCCCACTCCAGCCCTGGCTCTATAAAAGATATCTGAAGATCTAGCAAACTAGCTAGCTAGCTACAAGGCTCAGCTTCAACAAGTTCAGGCAGCACTGTCTGGGCATGGAGAAAATGAAGACTTACTAAAGTGAAAAAAAGATTTTCAATGGCTCTCTGCATCCCCAAAACTTCCTTCCTCAAGCACAGTACTTGGGTGCACCCCCTTTGACCTGCTGATATGTATATCACAACCCCAGAAGGTGAAATGGCAACAGTTCAACAATAGAGCCTATTATAAAAACAAAAAAAGCCAGGTAAAAAAGAATATTTTTCCTCCCCTGAGAACAGAACTGGCAAAGTTGGAGTAGGAACTTGTGGAATTGCCAATAAACCCATGACACAGTATGAAGGTATCTCTAAATACAATGTCAGGTAGTTGATGCCTTAGTTGCCAGAGAAAAACTGGTGGATTTCATCTCTGCAGGGCTTAACATTTATCCTTTTATTTTTATATTTTTCTAAAGTTAAATTATTTGTTAGATAGTAAGGAAGAGACCATTGTCATCATTATCTGACTTCAAACAACAGAGCGAGACTTGAAGAAATTGTATTTGATAACTGCTTTTCAGTTGGCTTTCTTCATTACTACTATTTACCCCAGAATTTATTCTGTAGTGCAACTTGTGTAGACAAACACTGCCTAAATTCAGCACCTAAATGAAGTGTTTACCTTCTTAATATTAGACTTTGCCACATACCTAAGAATTAATACCCTTTCCAAGTTGCAACTTGAAACTTTCAGATGTTTTGAATTTACCACATATTCCAACAGCCTTTGGTGCTTCATGGTAAATCACCATCCTGCTGAGCAGATTTGTTCTTTCCAACTTGTTCTAATTTCAAGTTATACCATAATTGTTGTCATCAAATTCTGTCTAGATACAGATCCATTTGTGAATGGCAAAATTTGTTGTGAAGTTCCCCTCCCTCCTCTACCCCCAATAATTTCTTGAGTCTCTAGCCTTTTCTGGAATGACTTCAATCCTCTTACACTTTTCTTTGAGACTTTATTTTGTGTGAGAAATCATGTTAAAGATCAGCTAGCTACCTTTTGTAAGTTTTGTACCTGTCTGCTTTTCTCCTCTGTTGACTTTCACTTCTAGTAGTTGTTCCACATTTGAACGTATAATGTTTATATGAGAAAAAAAAGCCAATGTATAGCCCTGTATACAATGTAGATATTATTTTTGTAAAGACTAAAGCTGAAGTAATGAACAAGAGTATTCTGAAGGGTTTCACCATTAAATTCTACTATATTTCTTGTGCATCAATCTGACCATAATTTCCCTGCATATTATGTTCATGTAGCTGAGTTTATAATTTTTGTTAACTGGATCAGGTTGTCAGCATTTATTGATGCAAGTGACCATCATAATTACCTGAGCTGTATTCAGTTCAAGCTAATATATGCAACTGATAGTTTAGAATGACATGCATAGATAAAGGTACTTCCTATTAATAGAAGATGGTGATTTTTATGACATATATGTTAGTTTCAGTTTTGTATGTTTAACTTTTATTAAAATGTTTTTAAAGACTCTTTAAAAAAAAAGAAAATATCTCCAAGCAAAGCCTCAAAGAAAAGTCCAGACTGGACACAAAACAATAGGAATTCTTAGAAGAGACAAAGGAGTGGCAGCTAAGTGATACAATGGATAGAGCACTAGGTTTGAGGTCAGGAAGACCTGAGTTCAAATTCAGCCTCCTACACTAGCTGTGCTTGATCCCAAGCAAGTCATTAAACCCCAATTGCCTCAAAAAAAGAGCTAAATGAAAAGATAAAAGGAACAAAACTAATTTTAAAAGTCACATTAGAGTGGTAGAAGAAAAATGGTACATTAAATGAGAGTTTTGTAAGAAATTTACGAAAAGAGAATTAACAGCTAGGTAAGAGATACAAAAAAATACTGAAGAAAATAACTCCTTAAAAAGCAGACTTGGTCAAATAAAAAAAAGAGATACAAAACCTCACTGAAGAACATAACTCCAGAAAAAGCTGAACTTGTCAAGTGGAAGCCAATGACTCCATGAGACACCAAGAAACAATAAAACAAAGTCAAAAGACTTAGAATGATAGAAGAAAATAAGAAATATCTTATAGGAAAAAGCAATTGACCTGGAAAATAGATCTAGGAGAGATAATTTAAGAATTATTGGACCATGTGAAATCTATGTTGAAAAGAAGAGCCTAGATATACTATTTCAAGAATTTATACAGGAAAACTGTCCAGATATCTTACAACAAAAGTAGAAACTGAAAGAATCCATTGAGCACCTCCTGAAGGAAATCCCCAAATAACAATTGAAGAATATTATAACCAAAATCCAGAACTCCCAGATGAAGGAGAAAATACAGCAATTAACCCGAAAGAAATAATTCAAATACCATAGAGCCACAGTCAGTATCACACAGCATTTAGCAGCTACCACATTAAAAGACTGGAGTGGTTAGAATATATTTCATAAGTCAAAGGAGATTGAATTACAAACAAAAAGAACCAGAGGCTTCACTGTTCTCTTCTTGAAGTTAGCTCCACTGGACTCCTGACATCTACACTTCTCCTCCTTTTATCCAAATCCAACTGAGTCTTATTAACCAATCTCATTATACTTTATAGCATTATCTCATCTTCTCCAATGGTGTAAAGCACTCTGCTTCTAATTGATTAACTGGATTGTTCATACTTACTTTAATGCCTTTAACTGATAGATTTAATAGAAGTGTTCTCACTTGATAAAGTCATCAGAGAATAGGATCTTGTTAGTCTCTTTAAGTGAGATGGGGTGATTGATTCAATTTACCCCCTCCATCTTTTAAGAAATCTTATATAATATCCACAATATTGCAATATAATATCCATTTGTGTATAATATACAATACCATTTATGCATGGTAAACAATTTGTTGGAGGAATAAAATTGAATTTAATATATCTTCTCCCTCTAAAATAGTTTCACCTATGATAGCCCTATCTTAAATTGTTTGCATTGTCTCAAGGCATTCTCATCCAAAATCAAACTGTATTGGACATTATAATTCTCCATTACTCTTTCCCACCCTCAAAAATCTAATCTGATGTCTCCGCCAAAGATTCTGCTTCAAGTAGGAGCTCCAGCCTAGAAGAAATAAGATAGTGTAGTAGATCGAGTGCTGGGGTTTTGAGCTGAAATATGGCCTCAAACACTTACTAGCTGTGTGACCCTAAGGAAGTCATAATTTCTGTTTGCCTGTGTTGTTCAACCTGTAAAATGGGGATAAAAGTATCACCTCCCGGTGCTGTTCTGAGGATCAAATATTTATAATGCACTTATGAATACTCCATCCTTCTTTCTTTCCTTCCTTGTTTTCTTTCCTCCTTTCCTCTGGATAAATAAAATGCCTATTTACATTCTGCTTCCTTCTATCTCCTATCTTTTGTGTAATCTTTGTGGTACTCTTGGAATGATCCTTATCTTACTGTCTTCAGATCTAATTCATTCATCTTCTAAAAGCTAGCAAAGAGCCTACCTCTTTTTAACTAGTATGTATAATATTTCAGAGGCTCTAGGTGTCTCCTCTTGATGCTTGTTTAAACAATGCCTTTTTCTGTAGTTAAACTAAATGCATTTAATCATTCTTAGATAGTTTTGAGATGGATTTTTTCAGAATATTACCTAACTAGTGTTTTGTAGGATATCTTAAATTATACCGTATTCTATATCTGTGTTTATCTAAACTTTCCTTTCAAAGTCCTGCTCTAGTTTTTTTCTCAGTCCACTTACATCTATATTGTCTTTATTTGGTATTGAATTTGTAATATTTATTGTTTGTAGCAATTAATCATAGACCACCTTTGAACATTTCTCATATTGCTTATACTGTTATCTTTTCAAGCATGTAAATAAATTGTAAGCTCCTCCTGGCCTCAAGATCAGGAATGATATATTATTTTGGTCTCCTACATCAGCTAAAACCAGGTCCAACACTCTATCTACTGTACTACCTAGCTGCCCCCCAGTGAAGGGGTATACATGACGTCCTCAGGCAGAGAATTCCTCTTTTAGAATGTGCGAGACAATGTTTTAGCTGATATAGGAGACCAAAATAATATATCATTCCTGACTTTTCTTCCTGAGTTCAAATTTGGCCTCAGACACTGACTAGCTGTGTGACCCTGGACAAGTCATTTACCCTGTTTACTTCAGTTTCCTCATCTGTAAAATAAAATGGATAAGGAAATGGAAAACTATATTCTATGCCAAAAAAAACCCCTAAAAAGGTGTCGTGAAGACTCATACATAACAGAAAAGCACCTCAGCATCTACATTAAGAGACCACAAACAATGACTGAATCACTGGGGAGTCGATAGATATATTCCCAATAGCATTCTCGTCCAGTTATAGGTTGGCCTGGGCAACATCTGAGGTACCTTCCAATTCCAAAATTGTTATTCTGTGATATTCAATATTTCACTATTGATTTTCACTTGGAATTCAGGAGTTTGTCTATTTTCCAAACCTTTGCCAACAGTACATTCTCCAAGAATAATATTGTCTGAACATCTCCTTTTTATAGGTTGTTCACCAAGAACAAATTATATGAAAAACTGGACTTATCTCTCCTTGGGTTTCTCTCATTTTGCCACAGATTTTATCTGTTTTCATTAAGTACTATGGGATTTTGTGACTGATTTTTGGTTGATCTGATCACCCCAGTGAAAGTGCCTTTGTAGAGTGTATTTTATTTTAGCTGCTGTCTCTGTGCCTCCAGGTGGCAGTGGCTTGTTTGCTGAAACATGCTATCTTTTGTGACACCAGCAATTTTGGTGTCCAATAAGAATAGTCAATTGGTGTCTCTCCTGCTTCTTATCACAAAGTAATCGAATGACTTGTGTTGTGAATTCCTAAAATTCACAGAAATCTCAGTCTACTCCTTGGTAGCAGTTAGTGCTAAATATCATGGAAAAACCTGGAAATTAACTTGGAAAAAACCTATTACACATTGCAAGCCCATCAGAGCAAGATTAACTTAAGTAATTATAAGATAAAACTAATTTTTAAGAAAAATGAATAAATGGTCTAGGAGTGCAGTTGTTTTCCCTGAGCTAATCAGCAGAACAGTAGTTTGTTATGGGTTGAATTGTAAGCATGAGTTAGTCAAGTTCTATTGTATTAATTTCATTACAAGACATATGATCACAGTGGGAAAACAACATTTGGTTTAAATATTAAATGTTCAGTGGATATAATACTGAGAAACTTATTGACAGTGAAATTCTTACTTTGTTATGGGACTCCCCCCCCCAAAAAAATGATTGGCTTCTTTATTATTTTGGACATTGAAAAGAGGACAAAAAAAAGGTGCACTGAAAGTACATACACAAACACCCACTCCTCTGTGAATGTTTCTATCAAGAAAGAGTGAATAAGTCTTTGTATTGAGAGACAATGCTTTGGCCTGTTGCTACAGCAACAGTTACACAGGTGCCATTGGGAAAATCCCCCAACCCCATACCCTCCACTTATCTCCAGATTACTTTGTAGCTGCCGCTTGTGGAGTAGAATCTGTGCTGCATCCTGGGCCATGGCCAGCTGTCCTCACTTCAGCTTTGCCACTGGACTACTGTGATACTGGAAGAAAGAGTAAGGCTGACAACTGTGGACAACTCTGCCTCACTAACATCCTATTCACACACAGGTCAAGACATCACCCCACGATGTCATGGGTCCTCTTTGAAAATGAAAGATAAACAAGAACACATAAATATATGTACAACTTTTTAAAAAAAATCTATTCATTACTTGCAATCTTTTTCATAGTAAAAATATATCATCTGCCCTACATGAACAGTTATCATATTTATGACACTTTTCCTTTTGAGGGAATAAATCCTTTACTTAAAACTAACTTCCTCAATCTTTGATTTCTGCTGGTGATCTATCACATCATATTAAAAAGCTATAGTTTCAGAGGCAGGTAGGTGATGCAGTGGATAGAGTACCAGCCCTGCAGTCAGGAGGACCTGAGTTCAAACATGACCTCAGACACTTGATACTTACTAGCTGTGTGACCCTGGGCAAGTCACTTAACTTGGGCAATTGGGATTGCCTCACAAAAACAAAAAAGAAAAAAAAAGATATGGTTCCTTTAATTCCTTGGGAATAATAGATCCTTTTAGAGAATTTCTGAGATGGCACAGAGTAATCACACAGACTGAGAAGGTGGAATTGGGCTACCT
Source organism: Bettongia penicillata ogilbyi (assembly GCA_023548195.1). Classification (NCBI taxonomy): domain Eukaryota; kingdom Metazoa; phylum Chordata; class Mammalia; order Diprotodontia; family Potoroidae; genus Bettongia; species Bettongia penicillata. The sequence goes on along the minus strand of JAJHZJ010000254.1, from coordinate 257,057 downwards.
TTGTATCATTTATACTTTTGGAGAGAGTACCTACATTGATAAGACCAGAGGTTCATCAAAATCCTGAAGAACTCAAGTTAAAAAATAAAAACTGGTCAACTAATTCATTTTGTTTCCTTGTTATGGTGATGCTTACATGAGATCACCTTGGGTCCTGGGCTTTCAACTCTAAATGCCAGAACACCATAGAAAACTATAATCTGAGGTTTATTTGACTTAAGAAAGGAGAACATACTTCTGTTTGGTAATAGAGCTCCATTAAAAAAAAGAAGATATAGAACTGTGTTAAGGAAGGAAATACACATTTATTAAGCAAGGAGGTTGGTACTATTATTATCTTCATTTTACAATTGAGGAAACTAAGACATAGAGAAATTAAGTGTTTTGCCCAGGATCGAACAGCTAGTAAGTGTCTGAAGCCAGATTTGGATCCAGGTCTTCCTGACTCTAAGGGCAGTACTCTGTCCACTGTACCATCTAGCTGCCTCTAACAAGTAATATTTAACTGGGTACAGTAAGATAGCAGGAAAATTGTTGAAATTATCCAAATTCCTGAGTGTAAATTTATTCCAGAACATCATCAAATTTTTAATCTGATGTATGCCTGGCTTAAGAAATGAGAATTGAATTATGCATAAAATTTCCTCTGAGTAGTAATAGAGAGAGCAGGAGGAGGAGAATCAAGGGAGAGAGAGAGAGAGGAGAGGAGAGGGAGGGAGAGAGATGAAAGGGGAGGAGAGAGGGAGGGGAAGAAAAGGAGAGAGGGAGGGGAAGGGGAGGAAAGAGGGAGGGGAAGGGGGGAGAGAAGGAGGGGAAGGGGAGAAGAGAGGGAGGGAGACGAAAGGGGAGGAGAGAGGGAGGGGAAGGGGGGGAGGAGAGAGGGAAGGGAAGGGGGGAGAGAGGGGAGGGAAGGGGGGAGAGAGGGGAGGGAAGCGGGGAGAGAGGGTCTGGTGCATACACAAATCCCATCAACTTGTTCAACTGATGCAACTATTCTATATGGATGACATGACTGATAGAGAGTCATGGAGATCTGTAAGGGGAATGTCTCAGAGATATCAAAAGGCATGGTTTCATGTGGCCAACCATGTAGTGAGGAAGTGCCTTTTTTGATGGAGTAAGTAGCTAGAATTGTTAGCATCTTCAAAAATGTTTTGTCATATCTGGGGTAAGTAGGACTTTTTTGTTGACAGTTTTGGGTAAGAGGCCATAAATTAAATTGGATGACCTTGTTCAGTCATAGATGACTCTTCATGACACCATTTGGAATTTTCATGGCAGAGATACTGGAGTGGCTTGTTATTTCTCCAGTCTATTTGACAGATGAGGAAACTGAAGCAAACAGGGGTAAGTGATTTGCCCAGGGTCACACAGCTACTAAGTGTCTGAGACTATATTTGAACTCAGATCTTCCTGACTGCAGGTCTGACACTCTATCCACTGAACCACCTAGCTACCCCTAAGATGACCTTAGAGACTTCTTATTGCTCTGAGACCATATGATCCCCTAAGAAGCAGGTCTTCATATTTGGCCTTCTTGTTAAGATTTCCCCATTTTTGTGTGAAAGAAAAATATTCATCATATGTCATTCTTTTCTACTTTCATCTTCTGTATTTTTTAAAATCTAAATTGGTTGGTGAATTTCTTGTGCATACACATTAGTGACTTCAGGCAAGTCCTATTTCACCTCCTCATTAGAATTGTTTTCCTTTGTGTTTTCACAATTTCACTCCTGAGCATCCCCATCTCTTTCTGTTTGACTTTTTTTTTTAAGGAAAGGCTGAGGGCTACAATGAATTAAAGACCTATAGAATTAAAGACTTCCAACCAAAAACTTATTTTGAGGCTTATTTGTAATGAGAAAAGATATCACTGGGTTCTTGAAAGCTAAAGTGTTTCCAAGCCCTTAAAAGGCTCGGAGTCTGGAACTGGTGATGGAGGGCATATCACCTAAATTAGGAGAGATTGATGACTGAATTGAGCACAGATGATTGCCAATGATATTGGAAGACCATCTGCAAAGTTTATGGGGGCTGAGATCCATGTTGACATTGGGATGACCTACTCCATCAAATCACAATCACTGAAATATTTAATAGAACAATTAAAAATAAGTAACAAAAGGACTCCCAAGATACTGAGACAGCTAGGTTGCACAGTGCATAAAGCTCCAGGCCATGAATCGGGAATATTTGAGTTCGAATCCAGACTCAGACACTTGTGCACTAGCTGTGTGACCCTGGGTGAGTCACTTAACTTCTGTTTTTTGTTTGTTTTTTTTCACTCTCATAAAATGGGGAAAAGTGCTAGCACCTTCCTCCCAGGGTTGTTACAAGAATCAAATGAGACAGTAATCATAAAGTCACTGAGACATCATGAGCACTATTTACATGTTAACTATTATTATTACCATCTGTGGAAGATTTGAGGAAAATATATAAAAATTTCACAGGATAAGGGGAAGCTGGGTTGTAAAATCTTCTTGTGAAAGGATTATTCATACCAATGACTCGCAGATATGTGGATGTATCTAAGTGAATTTGGAGAATACCTAACACACAACCTGCAACTTGACCATAGAGCAACTAACAGTGGCATCACTATGTTTAAAAGAAAGTTGCCCCATACAACCCAGGTTTAAAGGGTAGAATATTTTAGAACTAGATGATAGGAGGATTCTCAAACAACTGTTATGTAAACTGAATCAGGGAAACTATTGGTGAGGTTGACAAAAAAACCCCACAACATTAAACCACCTGGCATGGTAATTACAGGGGAAACTTCAGTGGGGCATCGTTCAGAAGGCTGTGTACACCTAGAGCACTTTGATAATTTTTCAGTATTGGTGCCTAGACTGGGATCATCCAACCACTGTTGTTCTAAGGCTCTACCAAGATGTTCCCACATCTTTCTGAAAGTCAGTAGAAATAACAGTGGATTTAGAATGGGGAAAAAAATCAAACCACAAAGCAATAACAAAAGCCTAGGTTCACACCTTCTGTAGTTCACTTACTAGATTCATGACTGCAGAGCCTCATCATGTTTTTCAGTTCCAAAAGTAATGCAATCATACATTTTTTGTGGCTATTGTTCAGTTACATCTGATTATGACCCTCTAGACAACAGTACTTACATGCTGTTCATGGGGTTTTCTTGGCAAAGATAGTAGGGTGGTTTGGCATTTCCTTCTTCAGCTCATTTTACAGATGAGAAAACTGAGGCAAAAGGGGTTAAGTGACTTGCCCAGAGTCACATAGCTAGTAAATATCTAAAGCTGAATTTGAGCCCAGGTCTTGACTGCAGGCCACCATGCCACCCAACTGCTTCCCTAGAGTTTCTTACTAGACCTCAAAAATAGATACCCTTGGATTGATTACCTAACTTTTCAATTTCAGCTCAAATAATTTCATGTGCCTAAAGTCCTCTAGAAGATGCTCCCTGCAACCAGACTGGCAATGTCATCATGCATTCTCAGCACTTAGCATAGCACCTGACACATAGTAAACACTCAATGAATGTTTGTCTACTTGTGTGGGAGCTTTAAGATCTTAGTGTATCTCTAGACAAGTACATTTTCTGAGCAATTTCCATTTCTACTGATGGTATTTAGTCTCCTGGTCAGAATGGTTAAGACTATTTAGCTGTCCTGGTACTCTTCCTAGGAAAAGAGATAGTGGCAGATAGTTAAGCCTTTTCCATTTCTGATCTCTGAGTACCCCTGGAGTTTGATTGTCTCTTTTAATATTCACACTGCACTTTCTCATACTGAAAATGTTGCAAATGGTGTCATTTGTCAGTAAATATGATCTGCCCCAAGCAACGGCTCAACAATTTAAATTACAAATATATTATATTTTTAAAAAGTAACAAGAAGTTCAGATATTTCTCCTAGGGAAACTTTGAGTGCTCTACTTACTGAAAAGAATACTAAAGCTACCTATTTCATTGGCTATCTATGTTCCTATTTAGCAATTGCCCTGGCTATTGGGTATGCTTTTTCCCCCTTTCTATTAAATTATTGGCACCTTGAGAATGGACCTCTAGTTTATATATTACATTATCAAGTATGCTATCAAATTATGTGATAGATGTTAACTAATAAGGTTATAATTTTCTTTTTAAAAAATTAACTTATTTATCTGAGCTTCATCAATTTATACAAAAGATATAATATCACAAGTATTCCAAAGACCTATACGATATCAAGATATAGCCAAGGGAGATACCGTAGACTCTCAAAAAAAATTTCTTCAATTTAAGCTCAAAAAAATTGAATATTTTTGTGTCTAAGCCTGGTAGGTTTCTACTGGGCAGTTCTCTACTTTTCTCAAAAGCAAGTTCCTAAGAAGAATACTAATTTCATTCTGGTTTGTTATAGCACTTTTAGAAGACTAAAGGAGGTAAGTGATTTAAAGAATGGTATGAACAAATCTGTTTCTCCTAGAGTATTATGTAAAGAATGTGGAGAAAAGAGTAAGACCTTATCCTAGAAATCCTACCAATTAGAAAGAAGGAAGCTCATCTTATTTTGCAAAGGCATGAATTCTTTCAGGGCATTAGGGTTCTATTTACAACATGCTCCTCTAAAAAGTGAGCGATTCTTTGGTAGGATTAAGTTCATTAAGAGGTATATATAGGTACTGTGGCCATTCGCTTTCTATTAGTGAACTTCACACATGCTGTAATTTCATGCAGTAGCACACTCCATTATGCAAAATAAAAAAAATGGAACCTTGCATATTGTATTTAGCTAATGAGGGTGCTTCTTTTCACTCCCAGTCCCCTGGTACTTTTTATTCTTCTCTCTCATCTTCCACTACCCCATTAGTGTTTCTTGTGTTTGTTTTGTTTTTTTTATTTCATTGAGTAGCTATAGGCTACTGTGGAAAGATCACAGGACCAGAAATTAGGACACCTTGCCCAGGCCTTGTTGCTAACTAGTTGTATGGACTCAGGCAATTCACTTCATCAGAAAGACCTCAATTTCTTCTTCTGTAAAATGGGTCAGTTACACGAGATGATCTTTAAATTCCCTTCTAACTCTAAAATTCTATAATTTTCCATATTTTCTTCCTCTACATTTGGTGGCTTATCCTTTTTTCTTTCTCTGAAAGCCACTTATCTTACTATCTTCTAGTAATAAAAGCCATGTGCATTCAATTCACAATTGAACATACATATGTTAGGTTCATGAAGAATGTTCAGACAATATTTTTATAAAGTTCTGTGTATGTCTAAATATAATGCATACTTTCTCCAAATAATGCTTATATCATTTGTAAAACCAAAAAGGAAGAGTTCTATATGTTAAAAAGGTATACAACTGAGAGCCAAGATGGCAAAGTAGCAGGATTCAGTAACAGGGAGCTTCCTCTCAAAACTCCTACAAATAGACCTAAAAATGCACCAGACCAAACTCTAACTAGGAAATTCAAAAGAAAGTCACATTGACTAGTTTTTGTTTCCAGCCCAGGTTGGTATGGGGACACAGATTCTGCAGACTTTGGCGATGTGATCTGTCTAGGAATGCCATTTTAGCACCGGGAGAAGTTATGCACCAAGGGAAACAGTGATCTCAGACACTTGGGCACCAAGAGGAGGACAGACGTGAACTGGCAGCTTTGTTACTTGCTAACCAGTTCTGTATCACAAATGTAGAGTAGAAGAGATCCATGCCCACTCCCTGCAGTGGAGATGAGGTTGAGAAGCAAGGAGGTGCTATGTAGCTCATGTTCCAAGAGCAGAGCAATATCTAAATTCCAGATTCTAGCCCAGTTTGAAGCCAGCAGAGAAACAACCAGGCCAGGAATCTCAGATTAAAAAGAAACTTGTAGTTCTGGAACTCATAATTGGTACAGTTTCCCATCTGGCTGATAGGGACTGAGTCTACTATTCCTCAGAGCAGGGAGGCAGCAATCAGACTTTGTTTTGAATCAGACCACTGTGGGAAAACTGAAAACTTGCAGGTTCCCAGCCTAAGTTACTACTGAGATCCTAGAATAACACAACACTCAGTGTGCCAAGAAAGAAGGAAAAACATCAACCCAAATCTTCCCTCCAGAAGTGCACAAAGCCTGGATCTAACATCAAGTTTGAAGTCAGGAAGAAAGCTGGAAGAATAAGCAAACAGAAAGGAATCCCAAAATATAGAGCTATGATGGCAGCAAGAATGCTTAAGATACAAATCCTAAAGAAGACAATGCCTCCAAAACATCTATAAGCAAAGCCTCACAGAAAAACAAAGCTTGGGCACAAAGTCAACTAGAATTTCTAGAAGAGATGAAGCAGGAGTTTAAAATCAGCTTAAAATATTCTTGTTAATGGAATGAGAGTATTATAGGAAAGAATTAGATAATGAAGAAAAACTATAAAAAAAGGATGTGAAAAACTATTGCTTTTTCATCCTTCATTTTTGAAAAGGATCAATGATATCATGGGGTAATGTCTTGATTTATACATGAATCAGATTGAAGTGAGGCAGAGTTGCGCAAAGTTGTCAGACTCACTCTTTCTTCCAGGATCATCAATGTCCAGTAGTAACACAAAACTTAAGATGACCTTCAGTATTACAGGATGCAGAGGATGACTTTGATGTCTTCCATGTCTGACCAAATTCTAAGTCAGAACAAATTGTGCTCATCCACCCCTCTGTTGGGGAAAGTCTTCACATGCTTGAAGGAGACATTTCCCTAACTACCCTAACAATGGGTTTGAGGTCTGTCAGTTACCCTCAATCTGGTTTAGCCTGTCTACCAAGAGAGTTTTACCAGAGTGTGGCTGCTGCATATGCTATAGCTTCTTGAAGCCACACATGAGAGTTGGGTATGGACACCAAAGGTGAATGAATAGCACTGAAAAGACTTGGCAAGCCCTCTTACTAGTGTTGCTGGGCATCTCTGAACACTCCATATGGCCTTGAAAAGTTATTAACAGTTTGACACAAGAAGTATAAAACTTTGCCCCATGCAACAAACTGCCTGAAAATTAGAATGAAATAAATAGAAGCCAATGACTCTGTGAGACAATAATAAATATTAAAACAAGTCAAAATACAAAATAAAGAAGAAAATTTGAAGTGTCTCATTACAAAAACAACTGACCTATGGGGGAAAATATTTAAGAATCATTAAGTCATTAAATTAAATCATTAAAATTAAGAATCATTAAATTTCATCATGAACATCATGATAAAAACAAGAGCCTAAGTGTCATAATTCAAGAAATCATTTTTTAAAATTCCCAGATCACTTAGAACCTGAGGGCAAAATAGAAATAGAAAAATTCCATTGGTTACCACCTGGAAGAAACTTAACAATAAGAATACATAGGAATAGACTTCAAGAGCTTCCAGGTTAAAGAAAGAATACTGTTATGTACCCAGAAAGAATTCAAGCAATGAGGAGACACAGAGAAGATCCCACATGATTTAGCAGCTACCACTGCGAAGAAACAGAAAGCTTGGAATACAATATTCCAGAGAGAAAAGTATGCTCATAGCAAAGAATAACTTATTTAGCAAAACTAAGTATAATCCCATGGGGGAAAGGGGGAATTAATTTGTAATGAAATAGAAAATTTTGAATTTTAAATACAAGAGTTAAGAGAAATATAAAAAGGAAATGTACAATGATAAATGATTAAAAGGATATACTGCAAATCTTCTAATATGGAGAGATATATCTCCTAGGTAGCTTTTCATAAGGAACCATAGAGGAGATAGAAGCCCTGAGAGTAATTCTATTATTTTAATTTTAAGAAGAGAAAAAGAGGTGGAATAGGAATACACTGGGGAGAGGGAATGAAAAAGAATTGCAGGAGAAATAATCTCATATAATCAGAGTGCTTAAGTAGACATCTATACAGTCAAGGAGAAAGGAATAAGGAAGAGTGACTGACACTTGAACCTCATTCTCATTAGAACTGGTTAAAAGAGGGATGAAGACATACGGTGTTGGGTACAAAAATACTTTTTACTCAATGGGTAAATTTGTTTGTGTTCCTCCTTCATTTTCAAAGAAGACCATGACATCAGAAAAATGATGACATGACTTCCACTTGACTTTGTTTTGAGTGAGGAAGGGCTGTGCAAGGTCACCAGCCTCACTTTCTCCTACTGAGCCATCTGGATCCAGTGACCAGATATTCCTCAGGATGACTGGAGATGACCCAGGATGCAATGGGAGACTTTGGCCTTTTTTTGACTAAGCTCTATTCAGGTACTCACCTAGAGTGAGGTGACACCCTTTCAGTGACTGGGCCTCTTTAAAAAGTAATCAGGGAATGGCCCTTTTAATGAACAAAAGGAAAAAAATATAAGTAAATCAAACTAGGAGGGAAAGAGCAGCCATTATAGAAAGGAAATGGAAGAAGGGAGTGGGGGAATTAGAGGAGAGTAGATTAGGGGAGGGATTGGTCCTGAGCAAAACAGACTCTTAGGATGTACAAAAATATTGATAGACCTTTTTTGAGATTGCAAAGAATAGGAATCTAAGAATGTATTCATAAATTGGGGAATGACTGAATAGTTTATGGCATATCAATATGATGGAACACTGTTGTGCTATAAGAAATGATACAGGAGGTGATTTCAAAGAAAACTGGAAAGACTTGTGTGAACTGATACAGAGTAAAGTGAATAGAACCAGGAGAAAAAAAATTACACAAAAACTACAACATAGTAAAGACTTTGCAATAATTAAGAATTCTGATCAATATAATGACTAACAATGTAAGGGACTCAGAGTGCAGATTACAAAATAGTCACAGAAAAATATAAAGCTACAAGCCTAACATTTTTTTTCTGAAAAACTTAATATTGGGTAAAATCAAAAGGCAATACCACAATAACTGTCATAAATGGGAAGTTGGCTAAACAGTGGGGCCGTGGGGTCCCATGATTTTATGATAGGGTTTGGTAATAATGCATGAAAAATGTTACTGTGAAATGACATGGTAATTGAAATCTTATGTCTAGTATGTTGATGTATTCAGCCATTTAGGAATCTGAGATTAGTAGTGGCATTCTGATAAACAGCAAAGCATCTGATAATTTTTTTTATTTCCCTTTTTGACAACTTTATCATTCTGAAAGTAAAGGAAGCAAAAGAGAAATTATTACTTAAGACTTTTAATGGTAACTGACAGCAAATCAATTGGTGATATGAATGTGATGGGAACCTTAGGGAGAATGAGAGTTTCTAATAATTAAGAGAGGAAAGTTTGATATGATCAGTTCTGTAAGCAAGTCTTTATTGAAATAGTTTCCTTAAAACTCAGAGAAAAGAAAAATGAGATGACAAAGATAGAGATTCTAAAAAGAAAATCAGTTCACAAGGGATTGAAGGCTCTCAAAATATAATCTGTACAATCTTAAATACTTTCAATGCAGGATTAAAGGGAGAAATATCTAAAGAAACCAAAGTCATTGAGTAATCCAGATTTTAACTGATCATGTACTTTTGTCTCATTAATAATTTTAAAATTATTTCTGAATCAGTCACCTGTATATACTCAGACCACCAACTTGTTAGAGAAAATAAAAATTTATATGAAGCCAGAAGAAAGAATAAAAAGGAGGAAAAGATATAACATGCAATTAAAACAACTCTATTCAGATGTACTTAAACAAGTTAGTGATAAAAATGAGGTAGGAATGACGTAAAGGAGGTAGACACAAACAAATAATTTCACAGAAAAGTTTAACAGAAATCATTGTGATAAGACTAAAAAAGAACATAAAATTGCTTTAATTAGTAAATACACGATTTATTTGCTAATTGGAGAGATATAGCAGTCAATGCAATAACTGTCTAAAATATAATCTCATTTGTAAAGTCTCACATAAAATGATTACAGTGGATTGGTGTAGTTTGCCTCATAGAACATCAAGAAGCAAAAGAGTGAAAAACTGGTTGAAAAAAAGCTTGGTAAGAGACTCAAGTAAGAAAATCCATCCTTAGGCTGTTTGAGGATGAAGATGGAAGAAGAACCAAAGACAGAATAATGGAAAAGTTTTCCAAAGATTTATTTAAACAAATCTTTTTAACCATAAAGAACAGGAGGGCTACCACTTTCATACCCAACATGAAAGTATGAGGTATTTTTTTTCTTTCACTAAAGGTGAGAGAGTAAAAAAAAGAAGCAGCATAGATCAGATATAACTGGGTATAGTATAAATCCATCCTGGAGGACATAACTGAATTAGTATTGAGGGATCACTTCACAAACAATCTGAAGGAGAAAGGAGAAAGGGGAGAGTCTTGGATCTGAAAAATAGTGACTGACAAAAAAAAGATGTCAAGAACTACAAACCTTTATGTAAATTTTTATCAGAATAACCTACACATTCATAAAAAGCACCCTTGATGTCAGTTTTACTGTGAATAGGCAAGCCTTTGCTAATTATATTCCAAAGTATACCACAGCTTTACTATCACACAATTAACTCAAAAATGTAGGGAAAGTGAAATATCACTGTGTTTATTGAGTACAAAAATGGAGAATTTTATTTAGGAAGGCAAAATGTATTTCAGAGTCCAAGTTGAACAGTTTTCTGATGGATAGGAGGGTCTTCCATATGTTCCAGTTCTTGGACAACATCATACTCCACTCATCAAACTCCAAAACACTACAGAATCTTCTAGAAGAAATCTCTCACTGTGGAAGAGACCTTACCATCCACACAGGAAAACATTACAAAACAGTTTATTAGGAATGTATATTATCTAGGTTATGAAGCAGTTAAGTGGACAACCAATAGAGAGTATGTGTATGCATATTTGATCACGAGTCCATTGTACGATGTGGGTCCTCAAATAGCTAATGCAGTATTAGAATTTATTAACAAAATCACTAAGTCTAGCTCAAAGGATATAAATAGTTCCATTCTGCTCTATGATGGTTAGATTCCATCTCAACAATTGTGCTTTCTTCTGAGTGCTAACCTTTAAGAGGAATATTGTCATGGTAGAGAACATCTCAAAAAGGAGATTCTGAATAGTGTAAAAACCATATGGGAAATATTTGAATGAACTGATACTGTTTGGTCTGGACATGGAGATCTTTGGAGGAGATGTGGGGGACCATTGTACTTGACTATTCCAACTGGTCTGTCCATTTGTTATCTCTATAGCTCTTAATACATGCTTGACCCACCACCTTTGTCGGTCATGCATTTCTCAGATGATATTTTATTCTGCTACTTAAGCAAAACTCCTCACTGGTCATATGGACCAGCTTATTTCTGTCCATCATTTTCCTCTTCATTGTTCTTTGGGTGACAAGAAATATTAGAACTTCAAAGGTTGTGGTATTCCATGACTTGCAGCACAGAGCATCCCCAGAAAAACATAGGCTTTTAGAAATATGGATTCTGTTTTCATGGTAGTGATGGTGGTTATTTTGGAGAAAGGTCTGGGATTGTAAAAGCTCTGTATTCTTTCTTAAATTAAATCTTTCTTCCTCATATTTCTAGTTTTGGGCCTAGACCATTATCTTGTATCTATCTTCAGTGTCTATCCAAAATGAGATATTGACAGTCCAGTTGTTGAATATATAAGTCTGAGTATTTATTCTTAATACATTTAGTTTTTCTGTGTGGAGTGACTGAATTCTTTCGAGTGATAGTGGATCTTATTGAGGAGGCTCTTCAAGGACCAGTCACACTACTGTTTCATTCCCGCTCAAAATCACCTCGTAGCTCTTTTGTATATGTTTTGTGTATATCAGTGGATATGTATATTTTTGTCTCGTGTGGTAGAACACAACATATTCCTTTGGGGCAGGGAATATTTTGCTTTTAACTTTGTAATCCCAGTGGCTAGCTGGGTAGCTGGCACATTGTAGGTGCTTAGCAAAAGCTTGATATTTGATCTCTGATGCTGCCTTTATCAAGGGATGCTATATTTTCTTAAAATATGCATGAGCCCCCTCATTGGAGGAGAGATTTAAAGGCTGAATTTTGGAATACTGAATCAAATGCTTTTAACAAAAATTGTTGACAAAGAATAAGCATTTTTGTATTCCATGTGCCTTTCAGTCAATTGAATGACTACAGAAATAGTCCAGTAGAATGTCCTTGTGAGGGCCTATCTGTTCCCTTTTCATATTTTCATTAAGGGTGTCCTTGATCATGTGTGTAGGTCACTGTCATAAAGATTTGTAGAAATGAAAAGGTAGACATGTGAGTCGATGGTATGAGTCAATAGGAGTCATAGTAACTCTTAAAATATGTGAAGGACAATTGTAAAGGAGAGGAGTTACACTTATTCTGAGATGCTCTAGAGAATAATATAAAAAACAATGGGTAGCAGTTACAGGGAAGAAGAAATTGGCTTAATATGGGAAAGAACTTTGTAACGATTAGATCTTTTCAACAGTAGAACAGGTTTTCTCAAAAGGGAAAGTATTTCCTGTCAGTGAATGTGTTCAAATAAATGAAAGGCTATTTCAGGAGATATAGTTACAAAAAGCAGTTTAGAGTAGATTTTTAAAAATTTTTTCAAAATTTCCCTTTAATTATAGACACCAAAATGCATAATTATTTTACTATCTAAGATCACTTCCAAATTATATTATTCAGCATATATGGACTTTTTTTGTAGAATAAAACATTGATAAAAAAAAAAAAGAAACACCACACACAAGAGAAATGAAGGTAATTTTGAAGTAAATGTCTCAAAATTTCATATTAAGTGTTTACTTTCTTCTCATTTTTACCATGTCGCTATCTTTTTACTCTAATGATAAGACATGTGTAATATCTACTGTGATGTGGGTGTATCTCTTTTGCCACAATTACTATGCATGCAGAAGCTCCAGATTAATTCTTCAATCTTAACATGCAGAGATAGGCTAGGAAGGATAAAACAAAATATTACATGTTATTTCACAAAATTAACAAATTACTTTTTAATATCTTAAATTGCAGCAATGCAATTTCACTTAATGAAAGACTAAAGCAATCCATGCCAATGCATTATTGGTATGGGAAGAACAAGGAAAACAAATCATACCGATTTTCCTACTTAATTATAGTGCTAGAAATTCATTGTCATATTATTGACCTATTTGGTCATGCCCAAGTTAATCATGTCTGAACCTTTCCCAGTGGGAAATAAGCTTGTTCACTTCCTGTCTTGCAAGAATATCAACTAAAACTCAGTCACATATGCCCATAGCCTGATCACTGCAGCCCACCATAACCATCATCTCCAACAGCGAGACTGCAGTCTGCAGGGAGCCCAGGAGATTTAGCGTGTCAGAAACTCATCACTTCCTGTGTCCTTTTTTTCCACTCCATTCAATCATTTGCCACATTAAATTAAACCCAACTCTGTTTGGCAAGGCCCTCCCTGCTTTCTGTTTGCAAGGAACTGTTTTGTCATACTGAAATAAGAGTTTACGTGCAGTAACAGCCTAGTAAGCCAGCAACTTTAGTCGCTTATTAAAGTCAAGCATGTGTCTTTGTTTCATGTTACTAATGATGTGGAACCATGGAGGCCCGAGTACATTTCGCCTGGACGGTGTGGGAGCGAATGCTGAGAGCTCATTACTTGGCTCCCCATTGGAATCCTGCAGGCTTCTGCTCATTGAGGAGACTGTGGGGGCTTTGACAGAATTATTATACTGAATATTTTTAGACTCATTAACTATATCACCAAAGCAAAACATCTCTTCCTTAGATGCAAATGGTTGCAGCTACTGTGGCTTTGCTTTAGTTATTGCAGAAAAAAGGATGAAGCTTGAAAACAACTTAAGGAAAAGACTTTCATGCCTGAATGTGTGAATTTGCAACTTATATTGAGACAGTCTTGGCTTTAAAAAGGGGGGGGAACACATTTCAGCCACTCATAAAGATAAAGTACCATTTTCAAAGATAAATAAATTCATTTCTTGATATTAACCAATCCTTGGAATCTGTTAAATTTTGAATGTCCCCCAGTAATGTTTTTCATAATATGAAGCCCAAAGATTACCCTTTCATAGCAGAGGGTTAAGATATCCATTCTGAAAATACTGTAGTAACTAGGATGCCTGACCTAAATCTAAACTCCCAAAGAATATGTACTTAAAATAATAATTTGCAGGCTAGCTGTTCTCTAATTCAGAAATTGTAATGTATGCCGTACAGCATGAGAGATGACATGCTGTCTTAGATCATTCTAATACTTTAACACAGCAGTATGATTTAAGGATGAGGGGCAAGTAAAGAATGTTAACCTACCTCTGAATTTTCTTGCTCTCCTGGATTTCAGTCCACCCTTAATATTACTTTATTGGCACCTTTGTGGTTTAATTTAGACTTAAGGAACCCTTGAAGAAAAATATGAATACTAAAAATTCTTTAAAGGAAAGGAAAGGAGCTACATTTATGGTCCTGGTTGTTAGAGGAGTTCAGTTGGATCTGGAAGAATTACATGTTGATCTTGAGTAGGAAGACTTTGATATGGCTTTTGGTGGAATTTATGGGTGTGCTGAATCTTCTGCAGTCTATGTGACTTGATGCTGTACAGGAAATAGAAAGATTGGCAAGTATGTTCTTGTCAATATCAATATGCTTATGTATTGATAAATGCATATATTGTATACGAATGCTATATCGAAAGCATATGTGTATGCTTTAGTTTATAGGATATCCACATCCATAACGTACATACATACATACCACATACATAATGTCTATGAACATTAGAGAGAATTACACATTTGATTTGGGTTCTCCTTGTACGTCAAGAATCTGCAAACTTGGTTTTTGGAATTTTTTTTTATAACTATTTCAATATAATTGGTTTCCTTTGCAACCCTATGGATTTTATAATGTGCATTTAAAAGCATTATTCTGAGGAGTCCATACGCTAGGCTTCACTCAGCTGTCAAAGGGGGCCACAACACACAAAAGGGTTAAGAATATCTGTTGTACAATACTGCTTGTTATGTTTGTGTGTTGAAAGATATTAGAGACCCAAACCCTAGTCTTCAGATACCATGGAAGAAACAATCTTTGCTTTTATTTGTGGTTCATTTCCTGCACCACTATGCTTTGACAATGGTGACAGTGACTTCATACATCAAGGAATTCTTCTCCCTCCTACGACTGCCAGGGAATCTGAAGGGAATACTTTACATTTGAAACATGTTTTCCTTTGGGATTCTGCCATTAGAATTGCAGGTCTGATCAGTAGCCCATTATAAAATAGATCTTTTATAATGGAAAAAGGGGAAGCAGAAACCTGACAGAAAAGTAGGAGAACAACCACAGTGAATTTCATGTGTATATCAGATGCCTAAGTTAGCCTTTGTTGGAGCCCTGTAATTTTCTCATCAAATCAATACAAGACCAGGTCATGGTCTTCAGATACTAAAAGCAAAACTAAACAGAATTCAAGGTGTTAGCTCCATTGACAAGAGTACAGTTCTAACATGACTGAGACAAGTATTTAATCCCCTTTCTAGGGTCAGTTAGAGGTTCCGCAGTAACAAGCTGCACCTGGTAAACCAATTGTTTTTCACACAAGTATATACTATTGGTCACCAAGGTTCACTGCATGTGAGGAAAAATTAAAGGAAATTCATTACAAATATTCGAAAAACAAACCGACAACTAAGACAGCACACCTTCCTCTCAGTGGGCTAGTATTCAAAGGATGACATCATTGCTGTGACTTTTTTTCGTTTTACACTGCCTGGTTCAGGCCCCCATCACCACATTTCTGGATTATTGCAATAATCTGCTGGTTGATCTCCTAACCAAAAGTCTCTCCCTACACCATTACATCCTTTACTCTGCTGTCAAAGTAATCTTTCAAACGTGCAGGCCTGACCACAGTATGCAAGAGCTCACACGCTCGCGCGCGCGCGCACACACACACACTCAATAAACCCCAGGGCTTTCCTACAAAATTTTCTGTTTGACATTCAAAGCCTTTCATAACCTAGCTCCCCACCCCCCACACACATACCCCTTTCTAATCTTTTTATATTTTATAGTTCCCTCTGTATTCTTTGATCCAGTGACATTGGAATCATTGATGTTCTTCAACCAAGACACTGCATCTCTCAATTCCAGGAATTTTCACTTGCCTTCCCCTATTCCTGGAATGCTTTCCCTCCTCCTCTTTGCCTTCTGGCTTCCCTTACTTGCTTCGAGTCTCAGCTAAAATCTCACCTTCTGCCAGAAGGTTTTCCCTATCCCCCTTAATGCTAATACTCTCTCTCTTTTGATTATCTCCCACATAGCCACTATGTAGCTTGTTCGTACACAGTTATTTTCCTGTTGTCTTCTCCATTAGACTGTGTGCTCCTGATCATCTTTTACCTTTCTTTGCATGGTAGGTGTTTAATAAATGTTTATTGTGTCAGTGACTCTGACTGAAGTATCCTTCAATGAACAGCATTAGTAACATGTTGCAAGATAATAAACATTGTGTGTAAAAATACTTTGTTTTCTAGTGCATTTGATTTTCTTCAGTTGTGAGTCAGCACTATGTCCTTGTTCAATTAGCCCCAGATTGTAGTCTGACTTCTTCCCATGATCTTGAGTAAGCCATATCTTCTTTTTATGTCTGTTTCCTTATCTGTGAAACAGAGAAGTTGAGCAAAATGATCTCTCAGGCTCTTTCCTATTCAAGGACTCATACATTACTAAGTAAATAGATTAGGTGAAAGTAATTGAATAGCCACTAAAATGGAGTAGTTAAAATCACAGGAGCAGCCTTAGAGTGGAGAGAGGGTTTAAAGATTACTTAGTTTCAACTCCTCCTGTTTTACACATAAGACAAATGAGACTCAGATAAGTTAAGTGACTTGTCCAAGGTAATAAGTGACAGAGACAAGATTGACACCTAGAACCTCTGACTAAAATTCAAAATCCTTTATTCTTCAATGCACATCTTCCAAATATTATAGTAATATAACCCATGACTTTGACATTATTTGCTCCACTAGCCTTTGACCATCTAAGATATCAGGACTTGAGGAGACCACACATTAGTAATCTGAATATAGACCCCACCCTCTTTCAATAATGACCACTCAGCCTTATAGAGCAATTCATTTTACACTTACTGTGTATCATGAAGTCTCATATTTATCTTTGCATGTGTCTTTTTCCATAATTCTTGATCCACAAGGGTAGGAAGTAGAATCACTAGGAACTGAGAAGTGATTGATTGTAGAAAGTGGGAGGAAGAGTAAAGTCCAACATAATTCTGCAGTTACAAATATGTATTTAGGGAAAAGATAATGAATTCAGTTTTGGACATTGTTGAATTTCAAGTCCCATTAAGACACCCAAGTTATCAGTTGAAAGCTATGGACTGAAATGCAGGGGAAGGATTTAATGCATGATCAGTTTGTACTACTGTTATTTTTGGATGTAACTTATCCTATTAAACTGTGTGCTTTATGAAGACAGAGATCTTGTTTTATTTATTTTTGTATCTCCAGCACCTGTCATTGGCACTTACCAAGTTTGGTTTTTAATTGAATTGAATGATCCATTGAAGCCCTAAGTTTGTGACATAGCCTAAAATTCTCACATTCCCAAACTCCCAAAGCAAACTCCCAAAGCAAAAAGCCTGAGATGAGGATTCACACTATGACCAGTACAAACATATGCCCTCTGTGTTTCTCAGCTTACTTATTTTTGCCAAAGTTACCACCATCTTTTCAGT
The DNA here is from genome assembly GCA_023548195.1 of Bettongia penicillata ogilbyi. Taxonomy (NCBI): domain Eukaryota; kingdom Metazoa; phylum Chordata; class Mammalia; order Diprotodontia; family Potoroidae; genus Bettongia; species Bettongia penicillata. The sequence continues at coordinate 239,384 of JAJHZJ010000254.1, read as the reverse complement.
CATCCAGGTTCATAACTTTGGATATCCTTAACTCTTCTCTCTGTCTCATCATACATGTCCATTTTGATATGATAATAGCAAATATAATCAACTATATATAATAACACCCTTTACTATGATAGTTTTATAAAGTGAGATGGTGGCAAAGAGAGAAATGTGATTTTTAAAAAAACTACAGAATTATGAAGCATATAAATAATATCAGCCTAGATTTAAATCCTCTGTGATGAGGCATACCTTGGATGTTGACAAAGAACAAATAAAAGAAACTACTTATTTTTACATTGGACATTAAATTGATAGACTTCATTTGTCCTCAAAAGTTAATTAATGATGAAAACAATTTATCTTAGGAAGAGCTAAGGTTAAAGAAAAATTGAAATGTTTGGAGGTTTTTGAAGGAAACTATTCTAGTTATATCAATATTCCTGATAAATATATCGCATGTTCATACATGTATAATATACATACATGTGTGTGTGTGTTGCATACACATATGTATAATATACACACATGTGTGTGTATGAGCATTGACAAAAGATCCAGAGAAAATCCCCTGAATTTAAGGGGATAGAGACAAATGTTACACTGGATGAGGAAGCATGGATGGATGGTCTTAAAATTCTTGGTCTTGTGTTGGTGGGAATCCCTTCATTAATAGATCGCACAAATTCATAGAATTATCTAAATATCCTGTGTGTGTGTGTGTGTATTTACACACACATATGCATACTAACATATATACTCTATGCATAGTATTGTTTAGTTCCTATCACAGTGTCACATGTGATACATGTCATATGTGTGTATAGCATAAATTTACAATTGCATACATTTATTATACATCATATCATTATTCTTGAATCTACATTATTTTTAGAACACAACTGGTAAATAGAACTATTCAATACTATTTTGTTTATTTGTATTATAGTTATAACTATATCTAAATCTTGACATATCTGCATATTAATTTATGCATAGTCTACACAGGGATTTATATTGTTCAGTTATTCAGTCATGTCCAACTCTTTGTGACCTCATGGACCATACTACACTAAACCCTTCAATCATTGGGGTTTTCTTGGAAAAGATATTAGAATGTCTTGCCATTTCCTACTACAGTGGATAACATTTTGTTAGAACTCTCCACTATGATCTGTCCATCTTGGGTAACCCTGGATGGCATAGTTCATTGTTTCATTGAGCTACATAAGCCCTTTTGCCATAACAAAGTAGTGAGCCAGGAGGGGAGAGGTGTAAATACATCTCTCTATACGAATATATAACTACAAATATATTTGGATACATCAGTGACTCTCTATGATCTAACTGATAAGAGAACTTCTAACAATGCAGATTGCAACCCATCCATGCCTTTTCACATTGTGTGTTTTTTTGTCCCTATCTTCCTAATTCCTATACAGAAAGTCCTTGCAACATGCTAGGGTGAATCAGAGTCATCAAAGGAGCTGTCACATGTAGAAGTGGTACCATAGAAGTGGAGTAGTAGAGAAGACAAGGAGAAAGGAGATAGGCGACACTGGCAAATTTTGTAGAAAAGTGAGAGAATACAGTAATTATGGAACCATAGATCCAGCTTTTGAAGGCAATTTAGAATCTATCTAGTCCAGATGAAGAAATTAAGTTTCATAAAGTTTAAGTGAGTCACTTGGGGTCAAGAATATGCTTTTTCTAGATGAACTTAATCTTAACAATCCTCAACCTTATGCTGCCTCCTATTTCATCAAAATGTAATATAGAATCAGTTTCATAATCAAGGTTCTTCCTCCCTTTTATTCAGGCAGGGCTCCTCTGCCATCACAATATCTCTAGACACCTTCTTTTTTCATTCTCTTTCAGCCATGAAGAATTATTGTCCGATGTCCCTTTTCTTCTCAGATTATCCTCAGATTTCTAACATTAAGCTCATTGCTTCACTTCAGATACTTGTTTCTTGTCTGCTTTTGTAGTATTTTCACTTTAGGAAAGCTGGTGAATAATGTTATGTCAGTATCTATTTGAAGAATAGCCAATATTTGTTGAATAAATTGAATGGAAAAAAATCAAAGTTGCAAAAGTCCCAGGAACAACAGGGAAGTTTATGATGGGCCCAAAGAGGCCTCAACATCTATTCAGTGATTACTTGCACACATGCCACAGAATAAAGAATATTTTGAAGTAAAATGACCAGAAAAGAATCTAGAGGCTGGTCAAGTATCAAAAGGAAGGAATAGCTAGTGGAAAACTATGTAAGTCAACAAACATTTACTAAGCACCTATTCTGAGTCAGACACTGTACTAATTGCTGGGGATACAAAGAAAAGCAAATGCCATTTCATCTCCTCAAGGAACCTGCAGTCTAATGGGAGAGATAACATGCAAATAACCATGGAGAGAAGGCTGTAGAATTAAGGAAAATTGGGAAGGGCTTGCTATAGAAGGTGGGATTTTTGCTGGGATGACTAACTGGGTGACTGGGAGGATATTAGTACCCTCAACAATAATATGGAAATTAAGAAGAGGGAATAGTTAAGGAGGAAAGATAAAAAGTACATTTTTGGAGTGATCAATTCAGGGTCTCTACAGGATAGGAGATAGGAGAGCATTTGTGGGTGATGGCAACATCAAGGGTATAACTATTTCTGCATGTAGCTGAGGTGGAATAGAGGAGTAGGTGATGAGAAATGAGCAAGTTGAAGGACTGGGAATTAAAGGTATTTGAGGGAATATTAATAGTCATGTTTAAGTTTTCAGTATGAGGTGAGATGTTAAGGAAGAAAATGATACTGTGAGCCAGCCATAAACTCACTGAAGAAAAAATGAGATAGTGTCCTACAAGTCAGCAGACAATATCTATTAGAAGTTTGATTGGGTACTAGAGATGGATAGAGTGAGCTTTGAAGGAGGAGGGGACATTTAGCGATGGAGATAAAGGGAGAACTTTAAAGTGGCAATGGGAAATGGAATATTTCAACTCCCTCATCTCAACTAACGAGTAAGTGGGAGAGGGATGAGTAAAATGCATCCAGTGTTGGTAAGGATGGCTAGGGTGTCTGTTTCTTTAGGAGCACCAGGTTTCAGTGAGAGCTAGAAGATAGAAGAAGTGGGAAAGAAAAAAGACTTAAGATGAAAGTGTGTGTTTGTGTGTGTGTGTGTGTGTGTGTGTGTATGCATGTACTCAGGAAATGTAAAGACCTAGAAGAAGCCTTAGGTATACTGGATAAATCCTTTGTGGAGGATCTGTGGAAGAATGTGAAAATGAATGATACAGAGTAACTAGGCAATGATCAACTGTGGTCACCAAAAGAGGGAAAACCAACACCAATGAGATAAACAGATCCACTGAAAATAAGCATTGAATTGTCTTCAATTTTGTAAGTTTGAACTTTGTATCTTTCAGTTTAATACAAATTGTTTATTTGGAAGAGTATAGAAAATTTACCATATGTTATTATGCTCTTTAGAAAAAACTGATCTATGCACTAAATAAATAACCTTTCATGTCTTCTAATTAGAAAAATAACTTGTTAAGTAAGAGATATATTGGATCTCTAATAAAGGGAAGGAAATGAAGTCTGTAAACTCTAGGCCAATAAGCTTGACTTAAATTCCCAGGGGAAAAATTCTAGATTATATTGTTAAAGAGAATCTAGAAAATGAAGTGATGATCAGAAATAGCTGGCATGGTTTCAGTAACATTAAGTCATGCCAAACTAACCCTATCCCTTTGTTAACATGATTAATAAACTTGAAGTAAATCAAGAAAGTACTATTGATGTAGTTTACCTAGATTCTGGCACAGCATTTGACTAATTATCTCTATCTCATGTTATTCTTGTGGAAAAGCCAAAAATATGTGATCTAAATAATAATGCATTTAGGTGGGTTAATAAGTTGGATAACCAAAGACTAGTCATTAATGATTTGGTATCAATTTTAAAGGAAGTCTCCAAGATCTGTGCTTGGACCTCTGATATTTATCATTTTTATCCATGACTTTGATAAAGTCATAGGCATAATTATGAAATCTGCAGTACTGCAAAACTGGAAGAGCTAACACAATGAATGACAGAGCTAAGATTTAAAAAGTCAGTCTATAACACATGGAAAAATGAATTAGACAAAAGTAAATACTGATAAATATAAAATTTCACCTTTGGGTTTAAAAATTTGTCCACATAAGTACAAGAAAAAGAGTCATGAATAGATTGCAGATCTTATGAAAATGGATTAGGAGTTTTCATGGATTGTAAACCCAGCATGAGTCAAAAGTATAATATGGCAGCCAAGAAAACTGTGATATTAGGCTGCATTAAAGAGAGATGTTATATCCAAGAATAAGACAGGGATCATCTCACTGTACTTTGCCTTGATCAGACCTATCGGTAGTGTTGAATTCAGTTATGGACTCTAAATTTTAGGAAGAACATTGATAAAGTGGATAGAATCTAGAGAAGTGAGACCATTCCCAGAATACTGATGTTGAAGTAGGGAAGAGGGAGGCGCAGAAAGCCTGTCAGTCTTTCAATGTTATTCTTTCAAATATTGGCTATGTCACAAAACAAGGAACATGTTCTCTGTCCCTTTTAGTACTACGTCAAACCAGGCAAGACTCCACCTGGTAACAGTGACAATGTTTAGGAATACTGGTAAAGGAGGTATCACAAGGTCTTTACCTGCTCTTATTAAACCTTTTCTTGTGGTCTTACCAGCAGTTGTTGCATTTGTCCTTTGTTTTCAAAGAGGACCCTGATATCAGGGAAATTATGACATGACTTGCAGTTGACTTTGATTTGAGTGAGCTTCTGGTAGTGATCCCATCGTGGCAATCCCAGAGTCTCTGTCCCTAAGTCCAAGATCTCCCCAGAAGTCTTCCCCTTATCCCCACCAGCTCCTAGACCTAACATTTGCCTCAAGTACCAGAATTCCTAGTAATGGTTTGTATCCATAAATATAGATATTGATTAATTTGTCAGTTTCATTTTGCTAGCCAACAGAAAAGAGGATTCTGTAGCAATTATACCTAAACAGCTAAGTTTCAACTGGATGAATAGAGTGAAGTTGTTCTTTTAAGCAAACAGGGACAAATGGAGACCACTGAAGGAGAGGTAGGATCAGAAAGTAGTTCAACTATTGATTAGAGTTCAATACAATTCAGAGCATATTTATTAAGTGTCAACAGGCACTTGCACTATGCACTATGCACAACGGATAGAGGTGTGTCAGAGTCAAACGTCATGTGAGAATTTTACCTAGAGTCCCTTGTAGTTATGAACAAACATAATTCCTAAAAACTAGTCGTAAACACCTCTTCCCTACTTATTCACACTGCTGCAATTGATATCTTTTTCTTTTTTTTTTCACAAATATAGTGAATTTGTTTACTTACTGTCTGAACAAAGTGACAAAGGACTCTGCCATTCTCAAGTTTGAGATCCTTGTGATAAACTATTGAATAGTTTACAATGGAATCTTTTTGATGGTATAGCATTAAGCAAATCAATTTTTTTACATTAGTTATAAATTTCTTGCAATCACTAGTCGCAATTGAAGCAGACCGCTAAACTGATTCTTCAGAATGTGGTGGGTCCAGGGAAACTTTAGCATAAGATTCACACACCAAATACAGAGGCAGTAGGCAGGGAGAAGACATCATTTTGTTCTGTTTAATTTGTGATAAGTCATGTAAAATGTTATCTTAAGGAGGACATTTCATAAAAATAAATTATAATTTCATATCTCAAGAGATGTTTACACTACTTGGGTAGCAATATACACCTTCCTATAAATCATTTCAAAAGTCATAGTCAGCAAATACCATAGAAATGATTGAAAATGTTCTCCATCCCCACCCACCCACCCCAACCTCAAAAAAAAAAAAAGAGGTAGATTCTTGACATATCAAGTTTTCATTCTGGCTCAAATACGATCAACAGAGTAAAGAGGAAATTCTAAACACATCTGGATTTTTTATTTGTGTCTTTGTTTTATACTCACCAGAAATAGCTTGGATTGTGGGACAATACAGATAAATATAAAACATCCCCTTCTCTACTCTCTCTCATCATACCTTCCCACAGGCTTACATCTTTCGTCTTTGAATAAAAGATATTTTAATAACATTTTCACTTTATGGGTAATAGCATCTAATGAATTGGGTTACCAAATATCACATTGTATCAGTTGCGCAGGGTAATTCACACTCCTCATGGCTCTCATTGTCCTTTACCATTGTTCAATACTTTCCTCTGTTGACAATGCTTAGCTACTGGGTACTGTCCACTCCCTTGATTTCTTTGACACATTCATTGATCTCTTCAGGTTCTCCTCTTTGCCTGAGTGCTCCTTTTCAGAATCACATAATCTTAGAATTTCAGTTGCCTTCTGCAATGTTTCCGACAGATTGCCATCTGACCTTCAGTTAAATACTCCTATTGAGGGAGAACAGGCTACATCTCAAGACAGTCCATTCTAATTTTGTATAGTACTAATTTTAGAAAGTTATTTTTCTTTATAGCTAATTGTAATTGACTTCTTTTCAATATCTACACATTACTGCTTTTCTTGTCTGCTGTGGCTAAGAACTCTCTTCCACATTACAATTATAATTTTCGCCGCCTAAATGTTCTGTACAGGTTAAACATCCCTAGTTCTTTTAACCAGTTTTCATCTGGCATGATCTGTAGACCTATCTCCTAATTCTCTTCAGCTCATCAAATTCTTTCCTAAAATGGCATATTAATAACTGAACATAATATTACATATGCGCTCTAACTGGTCCAGAAAGACCCAGAACATATGAACCTCTCTGAGACCTGGTGGTTCACTTTTGATGACTGATTCTGCTCTGGACTCTAACCATGTCCACTTTTCCTAACACTTCCTTTTCATTTCTTTTTCTGGAAGCTTCCATCTCCCATACTTTTATACCTTACTTGGTTGAGCCAGATCTCTTGCATTAGCCAACTGGCTACCTACTTCTAATATCATAACCTGGAAACCAATTAAATTAACTTAAGTAAGAACTGGGGGTCTGTAAGTAAATGTTTAACAACCAGTTCTGTAGTGGAGGAGGAAATGTACACATGACTCACTTTTGAGTTTAATCTTCATTTTTGAAAGCAAAGTCGATAGCAAAACAGAAATTGGAGAAAGTATACATTAGAGGATATATAGCAAACATAGAATGAAAGAGCTCTCCAACTGGGAGTGAGGTACTTCAGAGAGAGACAGACAGACAGACAGACCCAGATGTCATATAATGAGAAACTCCCCCAAATCCCTATCATACCAAGCTGGGGACAGGGACATGATGGAAATTGCTAGCTACTCTTCTATAGGCTTCTTCCCAAAGTCTTATTCTCATCATCCATCTTCTCTCTGCAAAGAGGAAGTTGGAAGTACCTGAAGTGACTGTAGAACCTAAAGAGGCTGAGGAGCCCAGAGTAACTAAAGAGACCAAAGGAGACAAGATCTTTCCTCTATCCTCTTCTCACTGACTCCATGTGCCCCTTATGTAGGCTCAGGGCATTTACCTCCACCAGTGAAGAAAGACTGTAACAGCAATAGGCTTTGAGACTTGTGTTCCACTTCTCCCTTGAGGTCAACACCCTTGTAAAGGTAAGTTGGGGCAAGTCTGAAATCTGTACCGGAATAGTCTAATCTGTATTTTAAACACTACATCACCACTTTCTTAAATATACACAATTAACAACTCTGATTAGTAATGTTGGTTATTTGTAAAGCAAAGATGCTTACTCTGAGAATTTAATGGTGAATTGATTTTGCATGTCAGTTTGAGCTGGCTCCATCCCACTGGCTAAGAAACTATCCTCTCCTTGTAAAATCCATGATCTTCACCAGCCTCAAGAAGTTGCCTTGGAGTGAAGGAGATTGTGAATGAAGCATCCCATATACTGACAAAGAAAAAATGGCAGGGAAGCTCCAGAGAGCTGCTTGTGTAATGTCAATGAATGGCCTCTCGTGAAGACTGTAGCTGTCATACACAAAGGATGATAAAATCATCAGCTAAGAGTTAAAAAGAACTTTAGAGATTATCTCCTACAATACTAACATTTTATATATGAGGCCCAGGGAGGTTAAATGACTTATTCAACAGTCACAGAGTGCTTGGATTGAAGCCTTCTCAAAATCCAGAGCTACCCACTTTCTACGCCTGCTCAATTCTGAAAACCATCATTCCTATGGTATGAAGCCAAATAACCTGCTTGTATTCTTCCTTCATTTCTCCTATTTCCCCATGGCCCTGAACCTGAGCATTTTGCTTTAGGGTCTGAGAATCACCTTGTGAGTTAGTGCATGCTTTAATTAAAGACCTCTTTATTTATCCATTACTGCTCTTTCTGATTATTTTATGTAATCTTCTCTAATTCTCATGATTACTTGAAAGGATTGCAACGTCAGGGTAGAATATAACAGAACCATCAGTCATCTCTTGCTGAAGAACCTTCATGTAGGCTAAAAATTCCTTTGGATTTTTTGGCTGCCACAATTAACTCATACTGAATTTGTAATCCACTAAAATTTTTAGATCTTTTTTGCAGAAGGGCTGGTTTGTTGAGTCTCAAAATTGAAACTTTGAACCCAAGTATAAGATTTTACATTTACATTTTAATACTTCCATTGATTCTTCATCTCCTCAATTGCTGGTATTACTTCTTTCCAACAACCAGATTGCAATTTTCCTTACCTTCATATGTTATATGAATCACCATTTTCTCACATAAAATCTCCAGCTGGAATATAACTGACATGCTAAAGATCTTCGTCTATCACTTTTACCATTACCTTGGTACCAATGCTACGTTGACTTGTCCATCTATTATCTTATCCTTTACTCTGAGCAGCCTATATCCATGTCCAATTATGTGTCTCAGTTAGTTTGTCTTTAACCTGCCCAGCTGTTTGGGTACTGCTACTTATGAGCCCCCATCGTATGTGTTTCCATTATAGAACAACCTATAGATTATATTAATTTTTAGAAAAGAGATTTAATAAAATATACATCAAGAAAAATAGTTAAAACTCTCATTTGTTAGCTTCTGCTCTTACTCATCATTCAGTAGACTGCTGGTTGGTCTCTCTGCCACAAAGCTCTCCCACTCTCTCCTCTAGTTGCTCTTTCTAATGTGAAGGTCTAACCATATGAGCTTCCTCTTCAATAAACTTCAGTGGCTTCCTGTCACCTCCAGGATCAAATAGAAAATCTTCTGTTTGGTATTCAAAGCCTATCATAGCCCACTCCCTCACCTTCCCAGTCTTCTTATACCCTAGCCCCACTGCCAAACGAACTCCAAAATCCAGTGACATTGGTTTCTGGGATTTCTTCAAATAAGATATTTTATCTCCCCATCCTAGGCATTTTCTCTATTTTTCATGCCTGGAATGCTCTCCCTCCTTCTCCCTGCTTCCTGAATTCTCTGGCTTCCTTCATGTCTAAGCTAAAATCTTATTTTCTCCAGGAAGCCTTTCCTGACTCCTGTTAATTCTAGGGTCTTCCCTCTTTTGATCCTTTCCAATTTCTCTTTTCTATATATATATTGTACATCCTCCATTAGATTTTGAGCTCCTTGAGAGGAAGAACTGTCTTTTGCCTCTCTTTGCATCACCAGTGTTAGCAGAGTCCTTGGCACTTGGTAGGTGCTTAATAAACATTTATTGATTGACTGAATTATCTGCACATTTCATAAGCATATCATCTATGCCATTAACTTAGTCACTGATAAGCATGTTACATAGTAGCTCAGGGCCAAGGACAAAAGCATATGCCAATAGAGACTTGTTTCTGAGTGAACATTCATCCATTAGTGACTACTCCTGGGGTCTAGAAATTCTATCAACTCTATTCAACTTAATGATATTCTTTAATCTGTCTCTTTATCCTGTCCAATTCTATATCATGGAAGACATTGTCAAATATTTTGGTAAAATCTAAGTTAACTATTATCTATCGTATTCTCCAGGTCTACCAGTATATTTCTCTTGCCTCAAAAGGAAATGATGTTAGCCCGACATGACTGTTCTTCATGAATCCATGATGGTTCTCTATTATCAGTGGTTCCTTTTCTAAAGATTTAGAAACTATCATTTTCTAATCCAGTCAAAAATTTTGCTAGAGATAGAAATTATGTTCCTTTACCTATAATTTGCATCTTCTTCTCTTCCCTCAGTCTCTTCCTTCCTTCTCTTCTTTTCCCTACAGTCCTGAAAGATGCCTTCTCTTCTTCACAATGCTTTAAAGATCATCTGACAGTTCCTTTTATTATCCGAGCATGTAATTTTCCTGGACCTGTTGACTTGAATTTATCAAGGGCAATGAAGTCTTCTCTAATCACCTCCTTACTTAGCTTGAACTTCAGTGTTCTCCTTCCCAATATCATCATTATTCTCCTGTCCTGTGGTTACGAGCATTATCTAAGTTTCCAAACTTATTTCCTCTTATCATTGTATCCTTACTTTTTCATACATTCCTCATATTCATTACGCCTTATAACACAATAATATTATGTAACATTCACAAAAACAGCTTGGACGGTCCCTAATCTCTGGGTGTGTGGCTAGTTTCCCACTTTTTCCTGTTGTTAATAGTGCTACTGTAATTTTTTTATAGATCTTTTCTCTTACCAACGGAATTGCTATGTTAAAGAATGTGACAAATACTACAGCTTTTCTTATATATTTGATAGTTGCTTTAAAATATTTGGGCCAATGCAAACATTTGCAAACAGTGAACTAATGTCTTTTTTTAAAACTCATTCTCTTATATTAAATGTTTCTTTTTATGAAAAACCATCTCTACTAACGAAATGGGTTTCTGGTGATATGTCAGAATGTTTTAAAAGTGTGCATTTCATTGATTATTAATGATCTGAAATATTTTTCATGTGGTTATAGATTGAATTTAACACTATTCATATGTTTCATTCACCTATTAAATTTTTTTTCTTAGTGACATTTTTTGAAAGTCATGTTTTCTCAGGCATTATCTGCATTGTCTTTGTGCAAAGATACTTATTTTGTGATTGAAGATACCTATTTTTTTGTCATTTTCTTCCATTACCAGGTGCAAATGCTTTCTACACACATAGTTAAGAACAAGGCTTGCAATGTCCTCTACATTTTTACATTTTTTCCTGATACTTAGGTTACTTCCTCATTTGAAATTGGAGCATTATAGTATAAGATGCTGGTCTAACCCCATGTTCTTTCAAATTGCTCTATAGTTTTACTAACTATTTTTGTTGAATAAGGTTCATTCTCTATAAGTTTGTGTTCAAATGCTAGCCTGCTGAATGAAATTGCTTTAAAGTCCTACTTATCTAATGTATTCTGCTGGCCTAATTTTCTGTCTTTTATTCATTACTAGATAGCTTTAATAATTACATTTTTATGAGAGTAATATAATAGGTAGCATTTGTATAGTACGTTAAGGTTTGCAAATTGCTTTATGTATGTTATCTCATGTGAGTTTCACAACAACCCTCTGACACAGGACCTATTATTATCTCCATTTTACAAATAAGGAAACTGAGACAAAGAGTTGGGTAAGTGACTTTCTTAGGGTCACACAACCAGTATTTGTTGCAGGATTTTAACTTACTTGTTCCTTGCTCCAAGTCTATGCTCTATCCATTATATCACTTAGATGTAAAAGATCATTCTCTCCTTCCTTATTTTTAATTTTTTCCCATTATTTGCCTTTGTATCCTTGACATTTTGTCACTCAATTATGAATTACTTTTGTCTAATTCTATAATATATTTCCTTAGAAAGTTGATAACTATAACATAAAATTCGTATTTAACTTGGAGGAATGACTCAGATGAATGAGTTAATTCCTAACCTCTCTTCAGAATATCAGCAAGTGAGGTGAGCTGCTGGAATCCAAAAGGTGAATTTAGAAAGAGTTACCAATTTATCAATACAATTTTTGGTCTCCCCTAAAATCCCATTCTGAGTATGACTTGAAATGTTTTGCTTTGGTAAATCATTTGGGATCTGGATGAGTTTTTCTGCTAGGGATGATTGTGGAATTGCTGAGCCTTGAGGGGTTAACGGTAGAAAAGGGTCAAAGGGAATTGAAGAGTAATTGCTTTTTAGTGACAGAACTTGATTGGTGGAGCACTTAGTTGCCCCTTTCACTCCTTCTTCTACTTAGAGTATAAACAGCCCACCTTCCTTAGAGAGCAATTGTTACAGGTTCAGCATTTGTTGCACAATATTGTTCACAATTTGTTGTGGCCAGGTGGATAAAACCCTGTTAGCCATTCCTGGGTTGTAGTAATCACATTATTCTATCACAAGCTTTTGTAGGTGCATCATTTTCTTGATAATTTTTTTGGAAGATGTAAAAGACTAGAGTCTGTGTCCACCTGCTGTGTGCAATGTCCCAGATCCCCTCTAACTTGAGCCTTTTACTCAATCTGTCAGTCAATAAACATTTATTAAGCACCTGGCACATAATAAGCTATGCAAAAAGAGGCAAAAGATAGTTCCTACCCTCAAGAAGCTCACATGGAGGAGACAATAAAAAAATGTGATCAAATGAACTATATTCAGGATAAATAGGAAATAATTAGGTGAGGGAAGGCACTGGAATTGAAGGATTTGTGAAGAGCTTCCTATAGAAGATGGGATTTTAGTTTCACTTAAAAGGAAGCCAGACAAGCCAATAGGTATTGATCAGGAGGGAGAGCATTCCAGGAGGGCAAGACAGCCAGAGAAAATGCCCAGAGCCATTTCACATTCAGGGAAGGACCGGGGGCCAGCGTCACTGGATTAAAGAATATATTTTGGGGAGTAAAGTATAAGAAGACTAGAAAGATAGAATGGAGGCCGGATATGAAAGACTGCATTCCAAACAAAGAATTTTCTATTTGCTCCTGAAGGTGACAAGGAGTCACTGGAATTTATTGAACTGGGATGAGGGTGAGGTGACATAATTGGACCTGCACTTTAGAAAAATCCCTTAAGTCACTAAATGGAGAATGGACTGGAGTGGGGAGAAACTTGTAGAAGGTAGAGGCTGAGCAAAAGACATTCATAATAATCCAGATGTGACATGATGAAGACCTGGGTGGTGGTGGTGACAGAAGGAAAGGGGGACATATTGAAGAGAAGTCCTTGACCAGAACTTGGATATGGAGGATGAGAGATAGTGAGGAAACCAGGAGGACTCCTAGATTATGAACCTGAGAGACCAGGAAGAACAGAATTTTATATAGATTTGAATCTAAGGTTTTAGAATTTGTCTTTGAAAATGAGAATGAGGAAGGAGAAGGGAGAGAATTCGATTGTAACCTTAGACAAAACAACTCAGCATGAAATATTCTGGGTCATGGCCAACCCCAGAAATGCCATACTCTATATGACATGGCTCTAGCATGTAGAGGCAGGTACTTGGGTGGTCCTGGACAGAACCTTTCAGGACAGAATTTAAGGGAATGGCAACACTGCTCTCTTGGTTGCTTCAGGGAACAAGGAAGAAACCAGGAAGGGAGTAGAAGTTTTTCCTCTTTCTGTGCCTATGTCAGCCTATCAGATGTAGAGGCGATGAAAGGAGAACAGGGAGAGCTCAGTCTTTTTCAGTGTGCTCAGTTTTAGTCCTACAAATGTGTTTCACTCCATTTATGCTGATCACAGCTACGTTGTTCTTTTCCAACCATAAGTTAACGGGTTATGTAGGTCCAGTCCTGAAGAACGGAACTCTTGGAGTTGATTGGTGATGATTCAGATTCATTGGGGGAACTGGATTTTGGTGTTGTGTTTTTTGGTGTTCTGACTTTTGAACAATACTTCCTCATTTCCCAGTCATCAATTCCAAACCAGGCTCTTCATCTTTTCCCTGCTGGAACCTTGGATTTCTGACCAGAACATCCCTGGGCTTTGATAGGCGACCATTCCTTTTATCTCTCAAAGCCAGACTTCCACCTCTCTCCTTGACCACCCATCATTCCAAAACCATTAAACTGGGTACATATCTTCCCCTTCACCTGCCTCCAGTTTCCAGCTCCCATTTTTCCTTTGGCTTCCCCTCTTTAAACTATATATAAGCTCCATGAGGGAAGGTCTTTATTTTATTGGGATTCCCAACACATGACAAATGCTTGCTGCTTTGTCTGTCTGTCTGTCTATGCACCTATCAGTCCAACGGTCTGTTTCTGTTACAGTCTCAGTCTCTCTTACTCTCTCTCTCTCTCTCTCTCTCTCTCTCTCTCTCTCTCTCTCTCTCTCTCTTTACTTACCTCTCTCTTTGAAATATGTTGGTCAGTGATTTATTCCTTAAGATATATAGTAGGGGTGGAGCCAAGATGGTGGAGTAGAAAGACTCACATATGCTAGCTCCGAACCCACAGCCCATATATTTCCTGCAAGAAGAACTCCCCACAAATTCTGGAGCACTGCAAGGCGCGCAGAAACACAGTGGAAAAGATTTCCATTCCAGAGAGCCCTGGAGAGCCACCCCCAGGGTCCGTCGCACCCCAGAAAGTAGAGCCCACCCCTGAGCTGCCCTGGCCAGGCAGCCCAGAGGAGCAGATCTGAGCAGGCTTCAGGAATGAAATCTCTGGCCGGGAAGGTCCCTCCGCCCACAGACGCTACACGTCAGTGAGAGAGACTTCTGGGCTGACCGAGAGGGGAGGCGGGTGTCTCCATGGCTTGGGCCCCCTCGGGAGGAAGTGGTGGAGGGAGTGGCAGAGGTGGCAGCTGCAGCAGCCCCCAGGAGAGCAGCAGGCAGAAGTTCAGGGCCATTACTGAAGGTCTCTGCATAAACCCCCTGAGGGAACTGAGCCTGGGAGATGGCCCTGCCCCCACCCGCTCCATCACTGAAGGTCTCTGCATAAAGCCCCTGAGGGAACTGAGCCTGGTAGGCGACCCTGCCCCCACCTGAGCACCAGAACTTAAGCTCACATTGAATAGCAGCCGTGCTTGCCACTGAAAGCCCATTTGAATCTCAGACCCCAAGCACTAGCTGGGCGGATCTAGGCAGGGGTGGACAGGAATCTCAGAAGTTAAGTAACTGACTGGGAAAATGCCCAGAAAAAGGAAGCAAAATAATAGTCCTATTCAATTCTGATGACGAGGAACTATTCTTACCATCAGGGAAAGATGTGGAGGTCGGGGCCTCTCTATCCCAGACATCCAAGGTGGATGTCCAGTGGGCTCAGGCCATGGAAGAGCTCAAAAAGGATTTTGAACATCAAGTTAGACAGGGGAGGAAAAACTGGGAAGAGAAATGAGAAAGATGCAAGAAAAGCATGAAAAACGGGTCAATACCTTGGTAAAAGAGACCTCAAAAAATGCTGAAGAAAATAACACCTTGAAAAAGAGGCTCACTCAATTGGCAAAAGAGGTTCAAAAAGCCAATGAGGAGAAGAATGCTTTCAAAAGCAGAATTAGCCAAATGGAAAAAGAGGTTCAAAAGCTCACTGAAGAAAATAGTTCTCTCAAAATGAGAATGGAACAGATGGAGGCTAATGACTTTCTGAGAAACCAAAAAATCACAAAACAAAACCAAAAGGATGAAAACATCGAAGAGAATGTGAACTATCTCATTGAAAAAACAACTGACCTGGAAAATAGATCCAGGAAAGACCACTTAAAAATCATGGGACTACCTGAAAGTCATGATCAAAAAAAGAGCCTAGACATCATCTTCCATGAAATTATCGAGGAAAACTGCCCTGATATTCTAGAACCAGAGGGCAAAATAAGTATTGAAGGAATCCATTGATCACCACCTGAAAGAGATCCAAAAAGAGAAACTCCTAGGAACATTGTGGCCAAATTCCAGAATTCCCAGGTCAAGGAGAAAATATTGCAAGCAGCTAAAAAGAAACAATTTCAGTATTGTGGAAATACAATCTGGATAACTCAAGATCTAGCAGCTTCTACATTAAGGGATCGAAGGGCATGGAATAGGATATTCCAGAAGTCAAAGGAACTAGGACTCAAACTAAGAATCACCTACCCAGCAAAACTGAGTATAATACTTCAGGGGAAAATCTGGTCTTTCAGTGAAATAGAGGACTTTCAAGCATTCTTGATGAAAAGACCAGAGCTGAAAAGAAAATTTGACTTTCAAACACAAGAATGAGAAGAAGCATGAAAAAGTAAACAGCAAAGAGAAGTCATAAGGGACTTACCAAAAGTGAACTGTTTACATTACTACATGGAAAGACAATATTTGTAACTCTTAAAACTTTTCAGCATCTGGGTAGTTGGTGGGACTACACACACACATACATGCACACATGTACACACATGCATGCACACACACATACACACATGCACGCACACACACATACACACACACACATACACACATGCACGCACATACAGAGACAGAGAGCACAGAGTGAATTGAATAGGATGGGACCATATCTTAAAAGAAATTAAGGTAAATGGTGAGAGAGAAATACAGTGGGAGGAGAGAGGGTGAAATGGAATGGGGTAAATTATGTCTCATTCAAGAGGAAAGCAAGGGACTTTTTAGTGGAGGAAAAAGAGGAGAGCTGAGAAAAAAACATGAAATTTACCCTCATCACATTCGACTAAAGGAAGGAATAAAATGCACACTCATTTTGGTATGAAAACCTATCTTACAATACAGGAAAGTGGGGAAGAAGGAGATAAGCAAGGGGGGCAGGGATGATGGAAGGGAGGGCAATGGGAGGAGGGAGCAATTTGAAGTCAACATTCAGGGAGGGACAGGATCAAAAGACAGAATAGAAACAATGGGGGGCAGGATAGGATGGAGGGAAATACAGTTAGTCTTACACAACACGACTATTATCAAAGTCATTTGCAAAACTACACAGATAGGGCCTATATTGAATTGCCTGCCTTCCCAAAGGGAATGGGTAGGGAGGGAGGTATGGGGAGAATTTGGAACTCAAAGTTTTAGGAACAACTGTTTAGTATTGTTGTTGCTACTAGGAAATAAGAAATACAGTCAATGGGGAGTAGAAAGTCATCTGGCCCTACAGGACAAAAGAGAAGATGGGGATAAGAGAAGGGAGGGATGATAGAAGAGAGGGCAGATTGGTGATAGGGAAAATTAGATTCCTAGGTGTATTGGGGTGGGGGGAGGGGATAAAATGGGAGAAAATTTGGAACCCAAAATTTTGTGAAAATGAATGTAAAAAGTTAAATAAATAAATTTTTATTAAAAAAAAAAGATATATAGTAGAATTTTTGTTGTGACAATGATGACAGCAGCTATAGACCAGAACAGAGTAATTAAGGACTTGGAAATTTAGAGTATTCTGATATCATTAATGCCCTTCAGCAGTAGAAACATTTGGACTTAGGGCCTACTTAGCAAAAATAATTGATTAAAATAGAAGGTGACTAAATAGCCCCATTCAGTCCTCTATTCCACTCAGGAGAGCTCTTCCTAGGCTGCCCTTTACCTTATTCATTTACATCCCAGTGTCCTCCCTAACAGTGGTCTCATAGGGATAATGAGGTCTTTGTCCATTAAGTAGCGTCTTAGAGTCTTCTTCCCCCAGGGATTTTGTGTCTTCAGTTCTCTCCATAGTGGCAGATAAGTGATGCTGGAGATAGAGCACTGAGCCTGGATTTATAAATGTATGAGTTAAAGCCTACTTCAGGCACTAACTAGCTGTGGGCGAATCACTCATTCACTATCTGCTTCAATTTCCTTATCTCTAACATGGAGATAATAATAGTACCTAACCCGCCAGAATTGTTTTGAGGATAAAATGAGATGATATTCATAAAGTGCTTTGCAATAATTAAAGTACTATTAGCTAGCTATTATTATAATGCCTTCCCCAACTGGATCTTTAATTTTGGGGGGAAAAGGGAGGATGTCCCAGACATATTTTGTCAATCAGAATTGCTAGTTACTGCTCTAATGGTTCATCATTCACCTTCCTCATAACCAGCCAATGAGATGAGCAAGTTCACCTATTACTGTCATTTTACAGATGAGGGGACTGAAGTCCTAAGTGGTTAATTGGCTTGATCAGGGTCACACTTCTAATAAGTATCAGAGCAAGGTTTCAACTCCAGCCCAGGATTCTTTGTAACGTACCCCACTACCACTCATGTTTAATGATATTTCTTACAACCAGGATTTGACCTATAATCTTTAACATATGCTTACAGATAGATAAGAATATTTTATACTCATAATTTTTTTAATAATTTGCCACCAGTTCTTGCTACCTTTCTAGTAGCTTGTCAATTCAATGAATGTCATATTTTTAAACTATGAAATAAGGCTTTACATTACTTTACATTTCAATTCTATTTTTAAAAAGATGTATATTTATTTAGCCCTTGGTTCCTTTTAGTCATAACTTTTAAAAATAATATTTTTCTTTTTTTTATCATAAGCTTGTGTCACTATTCAGAGATGCCTTATTATATTTCTTTTGTAATTATGGTCTGATATCTCCTAAACCTCTTAAAGAAATAATTTTAGAACCATTTATGTTTATTTGTATTAGAGAAGGTAAAAAATGGTAGGGGGTATTTTTTTTAATAATGAAGTCATTGGTGTCTTTAAAACAGAAATATACTTCATTTCTTCTGGTTGTCTTGCCATAAGCCAGTGAGCTCTATAATTAATCAATTTTTTTGATATGATGTTTTTATACTGAATTAATTTTGGGTAAATGTGATTTTTTTAAAATAAAAGTATCCCCTTGATTCTTTTGTACTGAAATCAGTGGGTCTCAGAAGACTATAAATATATATTATAAGTAGTCATCTGAGCAAACTGCTCAACCACAGCTCAGAAATGATTTTTCTGGTCACCTTTTAAAATCAAGGGACCTTCAAAGTTATTTGTCCAATTCTCCTCCTTTTAAAGATAAGGAAACTAATTGAGGCCCAGGGAGGTAAAATGCACAAGATCCTATGTCCAGTAAGTGAATCATTACTAAAATGTAGGAACAGACACGGCAACGACAGTCTCAAGCTGGCTATCGGCAATGGAATGACCCATGATGATTAAATACCCTTTATGTGAATGATATTTTCAAAGTTCTTTACCGGTTTTTTTATTTCAGGCATTCATGTCAATTTGAAACTAGTCATGGGAGGGCTTTGTGTCTTATAATCTTGACAATACACATAAAAAATGAAGAAAATACATGAAAATCTGTACTTTGAGCCACTCAAACGAAAAAGAAAGTTCAACTTTGGGGAATAGGCAGTGGCAAAAATATTCTTGTTGTATAAACAAGTTGGAAACTAAAGGGATGCCAATCAATTGGGGAATGAATAAAAAATTGTGCCATATGAATGTCATATGTTGTTCTGTTGCTCAGGAATATCTCCTTTTTTGACTCCATGGACATTGAAGATGGGGTTTTCTTGGCAATGATACTGGAGTGGTTTGCCATTTTCTTCTCCAGCTTATTTTAGAGATGAGGAAACTGAGGCAAATACAGTTAAGTGACTTGCCCATGGTCACACAACTAGTATGTGTCTGAGGTCAATTCGAACTCAGAAAGATGAGTCTTCCTGACTCCAGGCCTGGCACTTTGCTTTGCTGCCCATAACCACAATTCAAATTCAGGTTCTACCCTGCAAGCCCAGTGTTCTTTCCCTTATTCAGTGCTATTTCTCTAAACAGCCTCTACTGTCCCAGGTTTAGGCATGCCCCACCAATGGAACCCCGATGTGACAAATACTAGGAATCTTATGATGTATCTTTGTCAGGGTGACTTAATTAGGTGGTGACATCTGTGACCTACAGAACACGTTATCTATGTGAATATCTTCACACACGTCTTAGAGTGTGTGTATTCTGTCAGGATAATGTAATATTCAATATTTAAATGTAAACATATACATAGGGTAGGACTTGTGTCACCTTCAGGTTTAGAAAATGATCATTTTGAAAAAGCAATGAGTAAGATATAGTGGAAAGAACACTAGATGTAGAGTTAGAAAGAGATAGATGTGAATCTTACTTCTGTTACTTACTAGGTAAACGGCGGTGGGCAGGTCACTTAAACTCTCTGGCCTCCAGCTTCCTTGTAGTGTCTACCTCCTACAGTTATTAAGAGGATAAATGAGATAATTGTTCTAACATGCTTTTCAAACTCCAAAACACTAAATGATGCTAGTTAGCATTTATTTCTATAACATTTTAAGCTTTGCAAAAGTCTTTACCAATATCATCTCATTTGATTCTCACAACAACCTTGGGAGATTTACCCTAATATTATTCTTATTTTACAAATGAGGTAACAGAGAGAGAATTTAAGTAACTTTCCCAGGATCACACAGTTAGTGTCTCAGGGGGTGATCCAAGCTTAGGTCTTCCTGAATCCAGGCCCAGAACTATATATTCCGTCTACCTCACTGCCTAATTATCAGCTATCACTATTATTATAACATAGAGACATACTAAAATGTAGGATATTGCATTTCAGAAATGAGTCAGCTCTTCTGGGCTTCCCTTTTTAAAATATTGAACATTTGTTGATTTTTTTCTTACCAAAACAAAAGCCTAAACTCTGAATTGCTTGTCTCTTTTTAGTTTGTGACAAATATTCTTGAAAATTATTTTAATTTAACTTGCATCATCAAAGTTTGGCAGCTGAAGTGAGATCCAAGAAAACGTTCCTTGCTGGATGACTTAAACAAATGCCAGCTGCAGATGTAGGTATGAAAAGGGCCTTTTATTCATTTTGAAAGTAGGCCCAGGCTGTTGACAAAAGGGCTTTTCTGAAATGAGCTATGTAATATTTAACACCACTCTGTGGAACAGATTTGAGAATAAAGAAATATCTCATTACTCTGGAGATTTATATTCCCATACAGGTATAACTGGGTAGCTGAGTACTACCACACAAATAAACAAACCAAAAAAAAATCTGTATTAACAAGATTTTTCTACAGCTGTCATTCTTGTCCTAACTAAATTCTGGGAAGAAGTTATAATTGTCATCCTTTGTGGGATCACATTGACTAGAATTGATAAGATTTATTCTATTTCCATAGTGCTTGGAATTGACAAGACTGCTCACTGCATTAAAACTCTATGTATATTTCAGTCTCTGAGTTTATTTCTAATGGAGGAAACAGTTTTCCTTATGGGAGATGCAGAAACAAGTACATTAGCAATCTTAAAAATGGCTTAACATTCCAGAATAAAACGAAAATATACAATCATTAGGATCTGCTTAGCTTCTAACTACATTTCTCAAAACCTTGAAATTGGATCTTCATTGGATTTCCAAGCACCAAGTGATAGAAGTACGATAAGTGTCCATTCCTCCATCCAATGTACGGAATGGACCCTTCTGAAGCACTTGCTGCAGGTGGACGTTTATGCCTCACTCAGCCTGAAGTTAAGAACTGCTATAATATTATCTGAAATGCTATCTTTTTTCTCTCAAAGTGAGTACTTTCCTAAGGTTCCCCTTATGAGATTTCAGAGCTGACTAGGGCTCTTATCAGATGAACTTTCAAATTCCTCCTAGGAGCTAATCCAGACATGCACTGGTACAATCCTTCTAGAAGTCCTGAATATATACTTCCATACTCTTTAATAATCAAACCCCTTCCCCACCTGGCCCCAGATGTGCTGGTCAGAGCTGACTTTTTGTTCTCCAGGCTCTGGAATTGTTCTCCCACACACATTTTGTATCTGTTTTACTCATCCCCCAAACCTCACCTTCACTTTGCAGCCTTTGTTTTCAAGGTTTATTTGGGGCTTTCATTCTGCTCACTTTCAGTTCTGAATTTTGAAGTCATTAACTTTCTCCCCATTTCATATTGCTAAGCAGAGAAATTATAGCTGTTACTGTATACTTGTTACTGGTTCTCTTTCAATTGTTTAATGCTGTTGTTTTGCCAAACATAATCAGAATATTGTTGAAAAATTGTTCAGCTGGCAATTCTATTGTTTCTCTGTTGTTTCACTTGTGGCCAACTCTTTGTGGCCCCAGATGGGCTTTTTTTGACAAAGTTAGTGGAGTGGTTTGCCATTTCCTTTTCCAACTCATTTTACATATAAGGAAAGTGAGGCAGACAGGGTTAGCTAACTTGCTCAGAGTTATTCAGCTAGTGTCTGGCCAGATTTGAACTCAAGAACATGAGTCTTCCTAAATCCAGGCCCAGCACTCTATCCACTGCATCACCTAGCTGCTTCCCCCCAACCTTCAGCATTCAGCAGTTGTCATTCCAGTAGGCAGAGAGGAACCCATTCAGTGTTCCTACATATGGCAGTGTAGGTATTCTCTGTGTAGGCTACATATAGACTTGTCACTTGGGATTTTCACCATATTTAAGGAGACTAGCAATCAGTTTTCTATATCGGCTAGTCTTTGCTTTCTGGAAAAGCACCACAATTTTTATTCATATAACATCTATATATGTACATTGTACTTTAATTAAAATGACATGTATGATTTTTAAATTTCATAAATGCTTATCATTTTATTGGGATAGTACTTTTCTTTTTCTCAGGGTGATCAAATGGTGAAAACCAGTGAAAATTAGTAATCTGGGGAGGTAATTTAACCACTATATGTCTCTCAAAATATTTTATCATATATATGTATGTAGATATATATGTAGAGGTTGGGAGGAAAAGAGAGAGAGAGGGATGGAAGGAGAGAGAGAAAGAGAGAGAGAGATTTTGTCCATTAATGTAGACATGGTCCAAATTTAGTTTTTTTCTTAATTTAAGAAGAGTAAAATAGTCTATCACTATCTCATCAAAGAGGGCTTCTATAAAGGATAGGAAACCTAGGTAAATACTAATGTAATTCTTTGTCCTAGATTTTTTTGTTTTTGGTAGGGTGGATGGGGAGTGCTAGGGAGTTGTATCAGAACTGTTATTTTACTGATGAAGGGAATTCCCTTCTACCAGGCCAGATCAGCAATTTATAGTCTTAGAAAATTGCCTGGGGAAATGAATTACCCAGCCATATATGTCACAAGGCAGCTAGGTTGCCAATGGGTAGAGTACCAGGCCTGAAATCAGGAAGATCTGAGTTCAAATCTGACCTCAGACACTTACTACCTGTGTGACCCTGAGCAAGTCACTTTACCCTTTTTTGCTTCAATTTCCTCATTTGTAAAATGATCTGAAGAAGCAAATGACAAACCCTTCCAGCACCTTTGCCAAGAAAACTCCAAAATGGGGTCACATAGAGCCAGACACAACTGAAATTGACTGAACAATGACACATGTCAGAGGTAAGATTTGAACCTGACTCATATTTACTCAGAAACCAATACTCATCCACTAGGCCATTTCCCTCTTCCTAGAGTTCATTTACCATAAGGTTATAAGCTCCAGCCTCGTTTAAAAGTCCTAGCTGCCTCTTAAATTGTTGAAGTCAAAAGTATTCAGCATCATTAGAAACTTGAAATGAAAAACCAATTTCATGATTAATAACTGATCTTAAGATTACATAAGAACTAAGTGTTCCAATGTATAGATTACTAAAGTAAGTTTCTTCAAAGTCCTGCTAGTCAGTTATACATAAGCATGATGTTTAAAATCACTTGATTGAAATTTCAAATTTATGAATCCATATTATTTTTCAAGATTGATAGACATTTTAATCTCACTTGTAATTTTAAATGTTCAGATTCTCTCTTGTGGAAATTGTTATATGAGTGAATCAAGGTCCAATTTTCTGGGCAATACAATCTGAATTTATCACTCAAAACTTTTATTATGTACAATACAGGAAATGCCAACTCTTTCCTGACATTGATTTGTATATTTACAAGCAGCATTTCTTTCTTTACTGACTTCTGCCCCAGTTTTATAAGAATATTTAAGTGGCAATAAAATTCCAATCAATGGAAAAAATTAGAAAGATGTACTCTGCATGACTGAGCCATTGTAATGTCTTGGTGGTTGGCCTACAAGTGACACTCTGCAAAGATTCTCTAAAACAAATAATTCTGTACAACAATTTTTTTTAATGACATTCTATCTAATAGTTTCTAGTTGCTTGTAGTATTTTCTCCTTGACCTGGGAACTCTAAAATTTGGCTACAATATTCCTAGGAGTTTTCCTTTTGATATCTCTTTCAGGAGGTGATTGGTGAATTCTTTCCATTTCTATTTTACCCTCTGGTTCTAGAATATCAGGGCAGTTTTCCTTGATAATTTCTTGGAAGATGATGTCTAGGCTCTTTTATCGATCATGGTTTTCAGGTAGACCAATAATTTCAAAATTATCTCTCCCAGATCAGTTTTCCAGGTCAGTTGTTTTTCCAGTGAGATAGTTCACATTGTCTTCTATTTTTTCATTCTTTTCATTTTATTTTATAATTTCTTGGTTTTTCATAAAGTTACTACCTTCCATCTGCTCCTTTCTAATTTTTAAAGAACTATTTTCTTCAATGAGCTTTTGAACCTCCTTTTTCATTTGGCAGATTTTGATTTTTAAAGAATTTTTCTCCTCTTTGGCTTTTTGAACCTCTTTTGTCATTTGGGTTAATCTATTTTTAAAAGTGTTTTCTTCAGCATTTTTTGGGTCTCCTTTAGCATGCTGTTGACTTACTTTTCATTATTTTCTTGCATCACTCTCATTTCTCTTTCCAATTTTTCCTCTTCCTTTCTTACTTGATTTTCAAAATCCTTTCTGAGCTCTTCAGAGACCATTGCACATTTTTTGGAGGCTTTGGATGTAGAAGCCTTGAGCTTGTTGTCTTCCTCTGATTGTGTGATTTTCTCTTCCTCATCCAAAAGGATGGAAGAAAATATATAGTCTTATTTTTTCCTCCTTTTTGGGCATTTTCCCAGCCAGTTACTTGATTTTTGAGTCCTTTGTGAAATGGAGGGTATACTACCCTATGCTTCAGAGGTTTTGTGTATCTGTTCTCTGTGATATCTCTAGGGACCTATAAGTTCTCAGTTCCCCTAAGATGGCACAATCAAAGGAGTTTTCTGCCCTGGAACTATGAATAGGATTCCCCCTCCACAGCTACCACATGCTCCATCATTCCAACCAGCCCTCTTCCTCATCCCAGGACCACAACTCAGGACTGAGACACAGATCAGTGGCTCTGTTCTCTCAGGGTTTTTAGACCAAGAGCTCCAAAAGTGGAAGATGCATCCCCAGTGACTACTGCCATCCTGGGGCCCAAGCTGGTGCAAAACCAGCACTCTCCTCTCACCTAGGTGAAAGAGCTTCCTTACTGACCTTTGAAGCTATCTTTGGCATTTGGGGATTGACAAATCTGGAAACGGTAGCAGTTGCACATGATATGGCACCCTGAAACCTGTTCCAGTCCTGTCGCTGCAGTGTGGCCCATGCTGGGCTGTTCTCTGCTCCAAGCCCAGTCCAATAGACTTTTCTTGTCCACCTTCCAGGCCGTATTGGGCTGGAAATCTCTTCCACTCTGTCACTGTGTGACTTCTGCTGTTCTAGAATTTGCTTAGAGTTCTTTTTTACAGGTATTTTAAAAGCTATGGGTGGAGAGCTAGATTAGGTCAGTACTTCTACTCCATCATCTTAGCTCCATCTCCTCAATAGACAGTTTCTATAAATGAAATATCACCAGTGTGTTTGAGGGAAGAAAGGAAAGATAAGTGAGCTTAGTTTTTTTCATAGCTTTTTTGGTTTGTCCTTGATGAAAAATATCTATATATCTATATCTATTTTTTTAAGACAAATTTTTTTTTTAGGATTAGCCTTGGAAAGAATGGTGAATTCAGAAGTTTGTCACCTTTCATGAAAAGATATTTCTTTGCACATCATTTTCTCCATTGGCAAAACTTAAGAGAAAAAAATGAAAATTAAGATAAAATGGGGCTAAATACAGTTCTTTTGTTCTAACTGGTAATAAAGATATTTCAACTTTCCATCCTCCTTCCTCACTTCAAACAACCCAATATTCTACTCTAAGAGAGGCTAGACTTGTTTTCGTTTCCTAGAACCTTCTACAGGTTGAAATAAGACATTTGTGCACTACATCCTACAATTGTTGATAATGGAACATATTTATTCTAGCATTTTAAGATAGGACAATACAAGAGCATACATCCCCATTTTACAGATGAGAATATGGAGACATAGTGATTTTCCAAGAGTAATAATGCAACTATTTAAGCACCAAAGCTGGGATATGAACACTTTCCTTTAACTGATCACACTGACTTTCTGCACTGAAAAAACTCCCATTCCCCTCTTATCTTGTTTGCTAGGGCTGACCCTTAATCTCTGGGCTGACCCTTAACCTCTCTACCAATACTTCTCTCTTAGTGTTATTATATTGTTATAGTATCTCTGATTCTCTTCCCCTTCTCCCCCAGGAATGAAAGGGAGGCATCTCAATAAGGAAGAAACTACTTCTTAGAAAGGAAGAAATTCATCTGATAATGATGACTTGAACTTTTGTAGATATATGGCCTTTTATATTATTTTTTGTTGGTGGTATGTTGTACTAGGTATTTAAAATTTTATATCTGGGAGAAAGTCTAGATCTGGAATGAGAGGAACCTGGGTTCAAATTCCTGCTTCTGAGACATATCAACCAATAAAAGTATTTATTAGATATGTACTGTGTTCCAGACACAGTGCATACAGGTATAAAGAATGAATGAGTCCTTACAATGGGTTTCCTTTCTAATGGAGAGGATATATATATATACACACACACATATATGTATGTATGTATATTAACATATGCATGTATGTGTTTGTATACATACATACACAAAAATATGTTTTTCAATATGCCTTTTGTATTTACATTTTATAACAAAACATATATGTATATATACACAGCATAAATAAAAAGGCAATACACAAAATATATACAAAACAGACACAAGATAGTTTGGAAACGAATGATAAAGGGGGGTCAGGAAGATTTCAAGCACACAATGATGCCTGAACAGCATCCCAACAGATGAGAAGGACTCTGTAAAACAGAGATAAGGAAGGAATTCATCCCAAGCATAGGGGACAGACAATACAAAGGCATTAAGAAAGGAGATGTGATGTTAACATTGGCTCTGTAATGACTATACTAGCCTGTCAGAGCTATACAACAACCAGCCAGTAAGAAAGAGTTCTGAAGTCCCAAACTGCTTGATATACCAGTGATCCTTTGTGAGTGAACTCTGGCCAGAAACCACAGAACCAGTCTTAATCAGTTCAAGGGCAACCTTGAACAACAGCTGTAGAATCAAGACTTTGCTTGAGACTTTTTAAACATCTTGGTACCTGGCTTATTGTGTCCTCTATTAACCACTCTCCTCTCTGCCTGAAAGTGTCTAGAAACTATTTCACCCCTTTTCCACTCCCATTGAGCAGCTGAAAACTCTCATTCCCTCTCTGTTGCCTTAAAAGTTTTCTTTTGCAAGCTCTTCTCAGACAACAAGCACTTTTGTAATCTGGAATCAGACTTTTATTTAGGGTCTTCCTTTTTGGGCTTCTTTTAACAGTGAGAAAAAGAGAGAAGGCAAGTATGTCTGGTTCCAAGCATGTAGAAGAGTGAAGGTAATGTCCAAAGAAACTGAATAAGTGAAATTAGAGTCAGGATACATAAGGCTTAAAACCTAAACATAGTGGATCACATTTTGTTAGTGCCAATAGGAAATCGCTGAGGATGTTTGAATAGGGGAATGACATATTAAGATGTATACTCAATAAAAATCATTTTGATAGCAATGCATAATGCAAGCTAGAAAGTAGTGAGTGAGATTAAAAGCAAGGGAGACCAATTAGGAGGTTGTTGCAATATTCTATACAAAAGGTAATGAGGGCATGAACTAGGTTGGCATCTGTGGAAGTCGAGGGAAGGAATTATATGCAAGAAATGTGAAAGTCAAAATGACAAAATTTGGCCACTGATTATATATGTAGACTGAGAGAGAAGAGTTCAGGAAAATGCCAAGATTACGCAACTGAGAAAGTAGAAGGATGGTGGTATCTTCAGCAGAAATAGGGAAGCTTGGCTTAGGCGGGAGCATAATGAATTTAATTTTCGACTGAGTTTGGTTTTATATTTTTCAACTGAGTTTGAGTTCAAAGTATCTTCAGGACATTTATTCTGAAATGTCCAATAGGAAATTGGGAATGTGGGACTGAAGCTCTGAGGAGAGAGTGGAAGCTCTAGGAGTCACAGTTAAGTACATGGGAGGTAGTGAAGTTAAAAGAGAAAGAGTGTAGAGAAGGAGAAGAAAAGAGGGCCTGTGACAAAACCCTTAGGGGACATGTAGAGTTATGAGTCACAATGTAGGTGATGAGACAAGAAAGAAGTTTAGAAGAAAATATAGATAGATAGGGGGAGATTGGAGAGACAGGAATGCCGTAAAACCCCAGAGTTACAGGGGCAGTAGGGATTAAAACATAGAGAGATGAAATGATAGGAGGTTGTGGTTACATACAAGAAAGTTGGTTTCTTACTGTGGGAGTGGAGCACTCGTGAGTGATGGTGAGATCTACTACCTGTGTGAACTTGGATACAACAATTAATCTACCTGGGTCACAGTTTCTTTACCCATAAAATGAGAGGGTTGAACTAGATGGTTCTAAGGTCCCTTCCATTCGAAATCTATGATCCTATCATATTTTTAACATATAAAACCATCTGCCATATTATACAATTTTTGATGCAAACAAGATAGACTTAGAGCAAACTGAAGGGAGAAGCCAAGTGTCTTAAATGGAAGCCACTTGTGATAGATAGATAGATAGATAGATAGATAGATAGATAGATAGATAGACAGACAGATAGAAATAGTAAATAAATTTTTATAGTAAATAAAAAAGAAATACATGCCATTTTTAAAAGAAAACTTTTTAAAAGAAAATGGCAAATAATTCTAGTCTATCTTGTTTATTATTTATATTATATTAAAAATGCTGAACCATTATTTATGAAAGATTATCAAATAGGATCTGTTCAGTCATTTGGGAGCCAATCTTGCAAAGCATACTTAGTACCTTTAGAGATGAATTGCAAATTGCTCCTTGAAGAAATAATGAACAACTTACATAACTGGAGGCATACACAGGACTTTTGGTGAGGACATGTTAAAATTATAAAAAATTACTGAAGTTAATTTACAAATTTGGACCTATTCCAATCAAACTACCAAGGGAATATTTAACAAAGCTAGACCAAAAAAAATAATAGCAAACTCCATTTTGAGGAACTCAAAATCTGGAATATCGAGGAAAACAATAAAAAAGATAGGAATAAAGGAGAAATAACACTTCCAGACCTCAAACTATATAATAAAGGTAGCAATTATCACACCAATTTGATGTTAGCTAAAGAACAGAATCAGAAATAATTGAATTTAATAACCTGGTGTTAAACAATACTGAAAACAAAATATTACCTAGAATAGAACTTTCTTGATAGGAATCCCCGAGAAAACTAAAAATCAGCCAGACATAAATTAAATTTAGGCCAACACCTCCTGTCAAATTCCACAACAAATTCAAAGGAGTTACATGGCTTAAATGTTAAAGATTATACCATAAAATTTAGAGGATAATCAAATCATATACCTTTCATAATCATGAGTACAGGGAGAATTATTAAACAAGAGACAGAAGTGTTTGCAAAGGTAAAAGATATAATTCTGATTATATAAATTTTAAAGATTTTTTATGAACAAAATTCAACTAAGATAAAGTGGTCAACTGTGAAAAAAACATTTCTACTGAACATCAGTTCTAAAGTTCTAATATCCATGATATATAGACCAGTAACAAATATCTAAGACAAAAAACTTCCTTAATAGATTATTACTCAAAGGATATGAACAAATAGCTGGTTCTCAAATGAAGGTATAAACTATTAAAAATAAATGAAGAAATTCTCCAAATTATTAAAAATGAGAGAAATGAAAATCAAAAAAATGCTAGGTTTCACCTCATGTCCAGCATGTTTGCCAAAGTAAAAAATATGAAAATATACAGTATTGGAAGAAACACAGAAAAATGGTACACCTGCATAATTGGTGGAACTGTGAATTTCTCCAAACATTCTAGAATGTCATTTGCAATTATATAAAGAAAATAAACAGCCTTTGACTCAGAGATTGCATAGTTTTACCTGAAAGAAGTTAGTGATGAAAAGAAAGACCTTATAAATACCAAAATATTCGTAGCAACAAAGAATTGGTGATGTCCATTGATTGGCAACTGGCTAAATTAATGATCCTTCAAGAATATAATACGACTGTATTGTATGAACAAAATGAATATGATTAATGTAATTAACACATGGGTAAAACATAGGTAAATTGATGCAATGTGAAGTAAGCAGAACCACTAAAAAAAAATACACACATTGACTACATCAGTGTCTATTTTATGTGCATATATATATGTATATAAATGTATTATAATTCCATTTAAATGTACAGAATAACAACAAGAAATCAACTGAAAGTGAGAACTAGGAAATTATTATAAGTAAGGCCGGCACCAAAGGAGAATGATGAGAAGACAGTTGCTCACACCTTGCAGATGTGCAGGTTCATGAATATGAGACTCTCCATCTATTATCCATCTTTTTCAATATGTTAGTTTTGTTGAATTATTTTTCTTCCTCTTTTGAAAAACTATTTATTGTAAGAAATTCCTCTCAGAGTGAATAGGTCACACTGTAATGGAAAATATACATGTATAATAAAACATAAATATGATTTTGTTCTAAAACACACCCATGTACACATACATACATATGTTTAGGTTTGGCCAGACTCTTATTTTATATTTACTCTGTGCTATAGGTACAGGACCAACAACTCCCATGAACTATGTCACACTTCCAAAGGTGCAATTAATTACTTTAGAACAACCTCTAAAACTTTATATTTTTTAATGAATGGGAATACCATCAATGACTAAATTATAATTAGTAATTTGAACCTAAATAATGATTACCACTACCACTACTACTCTAGCAGACTGCTATTGTCTCTGGTAGCCAGTGGGACCTCTGATGTTTCTGACTTATCTTCCATATTCATATGGTTTCTTGAGCACTCTCATCTCAATAAGTTATATTTTCCAAGTCTCTTAGTGAATGTCATATAGACTGAATACAGCTTTTGACTTAAGAATCTATGACATCTATTAATTTACTTTGCCCAAAGTGCTTTAATATCCTATTGAAGAAGTAAATTAAATTAGCCTGACAGTCTTTGAAAAGTGTCTCTTTAATACATTTATGATCTTTGATATTTCCACAGATCCATTTTTGATAATGTGCTCTTGTCAGTGTAGCCATTGTAATACCCCTGCAAACTAGGGCACATTCCTCTTCCATACACAAATTTCCTGTGTAGAGTTGGTTCCAACTTAAGGAACAAATTATATAGAATATATGGGGTCCAAACGTACCTTCAAACTTCAAGTCTTAGGAATTTTCTTCTCTCTTTGTGGAATCCTCATGAAGTTTCCCTTTAGCTTAAGTCCTCTGCTGGGTTCTGAGGAAAAATGACTCTGTTGAACCCATTGTTGGTAATTTTGTCTGCCGCAGTTGTCATCCTTAGGTTCCTATATTTCCATATACATCTGCAGGCATTGTCTTTGTTTTCTACAACTACCACTCTGGCAAATTCTGCTGTTGAACTGGAGACCAAGATGATCACTGATGACAATGACACATCTCCCAGATTCACATGGTTTCTTGAAAATTCCCCTCCCAATAGGACAGCCACCTTTCTATACACTTAATAGGTAACAGTGGTTCTTGCTTCAGGTGTCTCCAGGGGAAAAATGATTGAGGAATCGTCTCCCTCGGAAGTCATCCCTTTTGTATTGAATTCAATTCTAGATCAGCACCTTCTAAGTTATCAGCTCTTCCACTTCCCCAGACAATTAGAAGCTGTTTTGTTATCACCTAGCAGCAGTCCCCAAGTCATGCATTCCTGGAAAGATCTTCCAGAATTCCCAATGTTTGGTTGAAACCAAGCAAGCAATAACTGCAAATGCTCTGCCTAACCCAGTCCGTTACCTAGCTCAGCCCACTAGGAAGGGCAAATTCAAGCATGCTGTAAGAACTTGATCCTCGTTCATTTGCCTCATTACAGTAGTTTTTTGTGAGGTCCTAACATTCTGTAACAGAATTAAAAAAAAATTGTTGCCATTGTTGGGGGTGAGGCAGTGGGAGTGTTGAAGAGGGCTTTCAGTGTGTTTTGACCATCAATTATTAAAGCTGGAAGAGACTTTAAAGATCATGTCATTCAAACCCTATTAAAATGTCAGATGCAAAATGTTTTTCATTTTTATTCTTGTATATACCTAGACCCCAACCATAATGTTTCTTTGCACATAATAGACACATAAGGCATGCTTTTGTTGAATTGAAATCTCTCATTTATGAGTTAGGAAATAAAGTTCAAAGAAGCATATATGCACTGACAGGACCAAGTTGCCCAGCTAATTAAAGGGAGAGTTGGGGTTAATAGATACATGTCCTCATGGTCAGTCTATGCTCTTTCCATGGCATTATATATAGTTTCCTAGTTAAGAGTGTTACCAAGCATTTCAATGCTAGACAAAGAATAGTGATGTTGCTGAGAAAAAATATAAGAAGAATTACTTTTCTAATGATATATTTCATTAAATATATGTGAGAAAATCTGTGGTATCTTTGCTATTGTCTTTGTTTTCACTAGGAAAAACTAGCATAGGCTTATTCTTGTAATGAACCACCATATCTAAAGATTTTCTTCATTTACCAGAGCATACTGGATTAAACCTTTGTACTTTTATATTCATATCTTTTCAACAACCAGAATATTTCATTCTAATGAAAATGCTTTGTTTTCCAGCATATGTTCTCTCAGAGGCAATTTTTGTCCCAACCACAAACCTTTTTAAAATGGTGAAAACACTGAAAAAAAAATGTCTTAACAATGTTGTATGCCATTGCCTTGCTACTTATTCAAGGAAAAACGTCAGGTTTTCACTCTGTATACATAACTGATCTTATTGGGTTTTTTTTATTAGAACTCTTTCTTTTGTACAAAATATCTAGTACCGAAGGTTTCTTTTTTTCTTAGGTATAAATCTAGTAGGAAAAATGTCGAGAGCTGCATCTTCCATAGTTTAGTGCAGTTCGATGTTTTCATGTCACATGGTTATAGCTAGGTAGATTAATAGGGAGTTCTCTCTGGAAATTTCTTTCCTGTTATTGTTCTCCCTCAGCAGTTGATGGCTAAGTTAATTCTCTTTAGTTTTGTCATGCTCTGCAGCACACATTGCCAAGCTATGATAAGCTTTACAAGGAGAAAAAAGAAGCAATGGTGTCCATCAAAGTCTTAAACTTGCATTTTAAACTTTGGCTTGACCTGATGTGCCATTCAAAGAGCTTCAAAAGATTATTTTTTTTTAGAGAAAGGTTCAATATGTCCCGAGGCTATCGGTTTTGAGTTAAACTGGGTGAAGGAGAAATATTTTACTCATCAGCTTTGCAGTCACAGAGTTTGCCTCAGCTAGAACAAAACTGCTGAGGCATTTAGAGAAAATTAACCCCCCATCCTGGCAGCCAGATGTGACTGGTTTCTGATGAATGCACATGAGTGGGCTGAAAAATCAAGAGACTGTGAAATTCCTGTCAGGTCCGTACAGTGCAGAATGGGCTATTGACTGCTTTCTATATTTCCCTCCATCATTCTTCTTGAACACTGCCATTAATTTCCTCTCCTACTCTGACTTGTTTTTTTTTTTTCTCCTTCTTCCCTTTAGATCCTTCTGCTGCTAGAAAGAATGCATGATGCATTGCTGGAGTACTTCAGACTGCAAACCCTCTTTAGCAAGTGTGAGCTGGAACTGACCCAGGAAAGAGCTCATGGGAATATTTGTAGAGTAATACTTGTGGAGGTAGGTGATTGCAGGGAAGCAGGAAAGATGATTCTGATCTAGATTGAAAAGCAAATGATGGGTAGTGTGATGGAGCATTAAAACCATATCCCATCAGAGTTTTATAAATTTTTCACCTCTTTAATAAAGTGGAATTGCATGAAGAATGAATTCAGTAAGTTAACTCATATACCATGCATACTTTGGAGAGAGAAAGAGAGGGAGATTGAACATATTTCTCATAAAATTTGGAACATATTGTTATAAATATATTTGACGTATACATATATTCTTATGAATATATATAATCTATATCTATACCCAGATATATTTAAATTAGCTCTGTTGCTGTCATGCAGCTGTCCTAAATTATTTTTTAAGCCTGTTCTTATGTTTGCCATGGTAAGTATTTATCTCTTAATTTATCAAAATACTGCTATTCTTACAGAGAATATACCCTCAAGGTAAGGATTAGAGATGATTTTATGTAGAAATAAGGAATTTGGAATACATTTCAAACAGGGATTTCCAGATGCAGATAGGAGTATACTGAATAATTCTGCATAACTTAAGTTGCCCTTTTATTTTTAAGTTGCAATATGTTTTCTTGATAACTATTCAGTATAAGGAGCATGAATATGGACTATTCTTTGATGATATCTACTGTGTAGGCTGATAAATTAATTTTGATCATCTCTAATCATAAGTGATATTTCCAGATACCATAATTTTCATGATACAAGTTTAAAAATAAAAAGCTACCCATTTAAATATATATTCTATTTTTAAGAGTCTTTGTTTAACGTGACAGATTTCAGTATCATAACTTATGGTAATTTTGCTACACAGAAACTAAATATATTTTTCTTATGCTTTGATATTAATCCAGTACATACAATCAGTGACTTTTGGGATATTACTTTAGCCAATATGTTTAGAGTTGCTTTAAATTTGATTCTCCCTGGGACTTTTCAAGACTTTCTATAAGAGTCAAAACCACCAAAAGGACCTATTCATATATAGTCTACTGGGTTTTATTAGGGAATTAAAATTCAAATAAAATTAAAACTAATGGAAAAACATTAAAAAAAATTGAAGATATATTTGTCTGAAAGGAAAAGTTCATGTTTTTGAGCTGTATTTTGGCAAATGTGTACTCCTTTTAAAAATAATGTGCAAAAATTGTGGGTTTGATTAAATCTGGTAAGCAATTTTGGACTTTAATATTGAATTTAAAAAAAACCTTTAGGAATGATTTAGTTACCTCCTAGTAAGTAAATAAAAAATAGCTGAACAAATTCAGACTTGAGTTCATGAATACTGACAAGTATGAGTGGCATGGAAATTGTATGTACCACGTTTGAAGCTCCAAGTTATGATAGCTTGAATATACATAATGTATATATGTATGCATGTATATATTAGCATTTTAAGAGCTGTTTATGAATATACAGGTGAATTTTGACATCTGCTAGTTTATATACTCTGTTTAAAGGAAAACCTTTTTTCCTCCATAAAATGTTCCCTTTTATACAAATTCTATGAAAAAAGAAATTATAAAATATGAATTCCTTATAATTAAATATGGCAATATCTGGCAATAAGAACTAGAACACTAGTAAAGGATATTTTTGACTATCTTCTATGGACTTGATTCTAATTCCATGATGCGTCAATATGATGTCCTTTTTATAACTTGCTTTAAAATGGCTCATTGTTATGCTTGATAGAAAACACTAGGAGAGTCAGGAATGGAAAAATCATCCATTTAACCAGAGGAGAATGCTGAAGCATTGGTAAAAGTAGCATTTTATCAAGATGGAGTTCATGAATTTAGGAATTTACTTAGAGGATGAATTGATCACTTTCTTTTCTCTCATGCAAATGTTTTGGATTTTAATCTCTCTGATTCAGTTGGGATTTTTTAATGTAAAAAAATAAACATTTCATATCTTTATTATATCAGTATGAACGTTTGACCTCTACACCTATTTTTGGTTTGATAGGTTTGGTTAGATTGTGCAGAAGGTGTCAGGAAATTTTTTTCCAGAACAAAGGAAATTAGACTCTACAGGGGCAGAGTCCAAATGCAAGCAGTCATCTATTTGAGTTCTAATATGGTTTTAATAGGTAATCTTTTGTTAGCAAACCTCTATTTCAGAGAAAATATAGAACATTTTGATTAATGAGTTGGTATAGTGTCCTTTATTTGTTTAGTATGGCACTCAGAAGTTCTTAATAAATATTTACTTTACATGCCAGGAAAGAGAATAATTTCAATAGCACCTGT
The DNA here is from genome assembly GCA_023548195.1 of Bettongia penicillata ogilbyi. Classification (NCBI taxonomy): domain Eukaryota; kingdom Metazoa; phylum Chordata; class Mammalia; order Diprotodontia; family Potoroidae; genus Bettongia; species Bettongia penicillata. Next base: position 203,276 of record JAJHZJ010000254.1, on the reverse strand, counting down.
AAGCAATATTGCTTACATACTTCATGACACTGGGCTATGCTACCTCAGTAACTAAAAGCTCTTGAATCTTCCTTATACAGTTATCCCCTCAACATTGTAGGAATTAGCGGTACAGCATCACCACAATCTGGAAAATTCACGTAAAATTTTTTAGCCCTCCCTGCATCCCAGAAAAGAATCTGAATTATTATGGTATTAAAAGATAGAATATGTTGATATTATACAATATTATATGTGTTTCTGAGTTTCTAAACTTTTTTGTGTTGCCTGCTGACCTTTACGTGTTATCTACAGCTTCTGCAAAACTCCCTCCAAAATACCCATTTAATTTTTTATGCCAAGCTATGATATATTAAAACCATGATGGGGAAAGTTGCTGTGCTGAATTCCATTCTAAAATAAATAATGACATAGGTTCAAGCAAATTATTGCCTGTTCATTATATATGTGTATATTGTAAAATACAGGCATAGGTCCTTATTGCTTATTTATTGAAAGGTACATATTTTAAGATAGGGAGATAGATAAACAGATATGAGAGTTTAGATAGATAGTAAGGCAATAACCCACTTGCCAAGCACCCACTATATGCTTGACACTGTGCTAGGTAAGCACTGTATAGATAGATAATCTTTAATCACCAATAATTTTTTTAAGAAAATAAACATTATAGATCTGGAAAGGAGCTCCAATGATCATCTTGTAGGGATGATATTATTTCCATTTTATAGATTTGGCAGCTGAAGATCACATTGTAATATACAACCAGGTTACATATCTAGTAAATGGTTAAGGGCCAGGAGAGAGAAGTGCTACCAATATAGTAAAAATTTCACCAGATAATACAAATAGCATAAAAGGGAAACACGTCATTTCCCTAATGAATAATAAGAATCAAACAGAAAATAGTTGTTACTCACTGAATGAGTGATAGATGTGAAGAATCAATTCATATTATTTTATCCAAGGTGAATTCTGAAACTTGTAATTCAGAATCATAGGGTCTCAGAGTTGTCAGAGATTTTTTGAATTATTGGTTTAGAATTGGCTATTTGAGATGATTTAATTCAACCCCCTCATTTTACAGGTGAGAAAACTGAGACCCTATAGTGCCAATGTGAAACCCACAGCAGGTGCTATAGATATGCATGCATACTTCCAGAGCAAACCATTAGCCCTCTTCCTCAAAGATGAAACCAAGACATTTGTTCAAACACCAGAAAGGCAAATCCATTATAGTAACAAAGAAGTCTATACACATTATCAATGCAGGGAGCACAGCCATCCCCAAGCCTTCCCTCCATCAGGCCTCCCCACGAACAAGCTTCCCTTAGGCAAAATCACTACCTCTCTCACTCAAATTGGCTGTTCTGCTCTGAACTCCAACTCACTCTCCCTTCCTGCACCCTTCCTGCTCCACCGGTTTGGGAAGCTCCTCCCACTATGAACTCGGGGTGACTTAAACTGTGGGCTAGGCTTGAGCTCAAAACAGGTCACATGAGCCTATTAAGGGACAGGGAAGGTCTTCAAATTCCTTTGCAATTACAGACCCATAGATTACAAGGAACTTATCCAAGGTCACACAAGAAACAAGTGGCAGAGAGCTGGAGTTTGAACTTGGGTCCTCTCACTCCAATTGAGGTGCTTTTCTCACCATACCATACTCCTTCTGCAGCCTAACATGTCTGAAGAGTCATTTTCTCAACCCTTCACACACAAGCACACACACTCATAAAGAAATGAACTTCAGGAGTGAGCTCCCTCATTTTGCTTTCTCCATTACTCAAGACTTCTCAACATTACCCATTCTCATCATTACCCACTCTTTTCTTTTGCTTATAGAAGAGTATCCCTATTTCTCACTAATGCTGCTCCATTTGAACCTTTAATTACATTCTTTTGTAGCTTCCCTAGGAAATTAATGAATAATAAATGTTTACCTAAAACATGTTTATTAAAAGGAACTAACTGCAATAGTCATCTCTCTCATATGGATCTTGAGTTTCTTTCTCCTGGTTCTACCTGATCTCCTTACATTTGACTACTTAGGCATTTCAAAATTAAAAACAAAAGCCATCCTTAAGCCTTTCTGTCCAATCCAGCCTCAAATCCATTGTACCCTTCCTCCTTCTTAAATTTATTTTAAAAAGCTCTCTATACAGAATGCTCCCACATCCTCAGTACACATTATGGTCACAGCCCCTTTCAATAATGCTTCTGTCCTGTCTACTAAAGCTCTTCCTTCAAAGATCACAATTGACCTCCTAAGTTCCAATTTGTTTTTCCCCCTCTTCCTCCTTGACCTCTCTTTAGCTTTTGAAACATTCCTTCCTACTGAATGATCTCTCCTCCTTTGGTTTCAGAGACACCACACACTCTTGATTCTTCCTTGTAATTCTTACTACTCCATTGCTGTCTACTTCACTGGATGCCCTTCATGACCTTTGAATGTCCATGTTCCCTCAAAGCTCTCTCCTTGCCTTTCTTCGTGTCTGTCTATATATACTTTCCCTTTCTCATTCCTATGCTTTTGAGCATCAATGACTGCCAAATCCATATTCATAGTCCTGTCTTTACTTCTGTGATGCAGCTTTGCACTTTCAAATACCCATTTGACTGGCACCTCAAATTCAGATTCTAAAACTGTGTCCAGTTATGAATGCTATATATTAAAAGGTTCATTGGAAAACTATAGTGTATCTAGGTTTACTGTAGGTCAACCAGGGTAGTAAAAGATCTAGAAAAAAGTCAAAAGATTACTGAGGCAACTGAGCAATGTTTAAAGTGAAGGAGAGAATGAAGAAATGATTGCTATCTTCAAATTTCTGAAAAGTTGCAGAAGGCAGATTTCACCTCAATGTAAAGAACTATTTAATAATTGAAATAGTGAGCTTTGCCTCATTGGATGCGTTCATATCATCATGGGATCATAGAAGTGAAAGATATTATACAATAAGAGATATTGAAATGGAAAGGATGTCAGAAGCTATCTAGACTAGCTTCCTCATTTTCCAGATGAGAAAAATGAAGCTCTTAGAGTTTAAGGTACTTGACCATCTTCACACAGTAAGGAGCTGAGGATAACCAACAGGTCTCAAACCTGCTGGTAAATTAGGGGTCTACCTAGCCCAAGCATTTGAAGACTTTGCCTGTATAATAGGCAGATGAGAACAATGTGTCCCAACAACCATGAAGGTGGCTGAAGCAGGCACTCACTCTGGATACCTAGAGCTAGATCAGATATCAAAGATACCATGGTCATTCACTGTATCCTGGGCCATCACCAGTCTTGCCTTTTGTTTTTCCCTCTGGACTTCAATGACTCTGGAAGAGAGAGTGAGGCTGATAACCTTGTGCAACTCTGCTTCACTTAAGTCAAATTCATGCATGAGTCATGTGTCATTGAGTCTCTTTGAAAAAATGAAGAATGACCACCAAGAAGAAGTAGCTGAGTTAGGATTCAAGCATAGTTCCTCTGGCTCAAAATCCAGCCCTGGTCTTCCTCTCATCACCTTGCCTCCTAAGTGGGGACAAGAGGAGAGCAGGAGACTAGGTGATCTAAAATATATTTATTTTAATTCTGTGCTTATAAGACTTAATTTTTAAAGTTGTCAGCCAGTATGCTCATCCAGAAATAATATTAAAATCATTTAGAAAGAAAAAAATAATATTTCATAAAGTCTGATAGACTAAACAGAGAAATGAAAGCAAGCCATAATTACAGCAGATAAAAATTCAGCTCTGGTAAATTTTCAGAGTGGTATCTTTGTCTCTTCACCAAAATGGGAGAAAAAGGAAAAAGGAATTGTAGAACACATCAATAGCTCTAAAGTTATGAATGAGCTGTTACAGATGTTAAATGATAATATTGTGCTCTGATGTCTATACTGAAATTAAAAATGTGAACCTATATGCAGCTAAAATTTTCCAGCAAAAATGGTTTAGAACTACATAATGTTAATGAAAGGAGACTTCTAAAAGGTGGTATCTATTAAGTTTGTTCATTAAAAGTTATTAATGAAAATAATGCAATAAATAAATCCTTTTCTTGTCATGGCACCACAAAAAGAATATAACCATCATAATTGGGCAATAAAACCAAAATTAAAATTCAAGAAAATGTGTGTAGATGTATATCTCCTCTATTAGTCATGTGCAAACAGACATATTTGACTACTTTCAATGTTTTGAAAGAATGACTTATACCTAAGCCTGCAGGAAATTTTTTAAAAAGGCAGCAAGAGTACATCTGCTGCTTGGCAATGTTGTGATTCTTTACAACATTCTCCAGAATTGAGTCATGGTTTTGACAATTTCCCACAGAAGTTTGGCCACTCATCCAAAGCAAGATACAAGGTGGTCATAGCCTCCTGTTAGAAAATAATTTAGAATCATCAGATCCTACCACATGACCCCCGATGTCCCTTTAAGACTGGGGGGAGGGGAGAGCCAAGATAGCAAAGCAATAGCACAAATTTTCTAGAGTGTTCCCACCAAGCCCAGTCAAATACCTGTAAAAAATGGCTCTAAACAAATTCTGCATCTGCAGAACCCACAGAATGATGGAGTGAAACAAATCTCCAGCCCAAGACAGACTGGAAGGTTGTGGGAAAGTGTCTATTGCACCATGCTGGGAGCAGAGCACAGCCCAGCGTGGGCTGTGAGTGCACAGACAGGACCTGAGCAGGCCTTGGGGGACCTGAATCTCTTGCACCTGTGGTAGTTTCCAAACTTCATGACCCCAAAACACTAAGGATAAATTGGAAGGTCAGTGGGAAAAGCCTGTGGAAACAGTGAAGAAGAGTGAGGTGGTCTGGCCCTATCCCCAGAGTGGCAAAGGGGGAGGCAGCAGAGGAATCCACAGCAATCACAGCAGCAGCAGGGGCAGCTGCAGCCACTGTTTCTGGAGCTCTAGGCCCATAGATTGTGGGGGGATTGAGCAGCTAACAGTACACCCCCCAAACCCTACTGGAAGCAGAGAACTACCTTAACAAAGAACTCAAAAGTCAAGTAAATGGCAGGGAAAATGAGCAAAAACCAGAAAAATAATCAGACTATAGAATATTACTTTGGTGACAAGGAAGACCAAAGCATGCAAACAAAAGCAAATAAAATCAAAGCTCCTCCATCCAAAGTCTCCAAGAAAAATATGAATTGTTCTCAGGCCATGGAAAAGCTCCAAAAGGATTTTGAAAATCAATTAAGATAGTAGAGCAAAAATTGAGAAGAAAAATGAGAGTTATGCAAGAAAATCATGAAAAACAAGTCAACTACTTGCTAAAGGAGACCCAAAAACTGCTGAAGCAACTAACACTTTAAAAAATAGACTAACCCAAATGGCAAAAGAGATCCAAAAAGCCAATGAGGAGAAGAATGCCCTAAAAAGCAGAATTGGCCAGATGGAAAAGGAGTTCCAAAATCTCACTGAAGAAAATAATTACTTAAAGATTAGGATGGAGCAGGTGGAAGCTAATGACTTTATGAAAAATCAAGAAATTATAAAACAAAACCAAAGGAATGAAAAAATAGCAGACAATGTGAAATATCTCATTGGAAAAACAACTGACCTGCAAAATTGATCCAGGAGAGATGATTTAAAAATTATAGGACTACTTGAAAGCTATGATCAAAAAAAAGAGCCAAGACATCATCTTCCATGAAATTATGTGTAAAATAAATATTGAAGGAATCCACTGATCACCTGCTGAAAGAGATCTGAAAAGAAAAACTCCAAGGAATATTGTAGTGAAATTTCAGAGTTCCCAGGTCAAGGAGAAAATATTGCAAGCAGCCAGAAAGAAACAATTTGAGTACTGTGGAAATATAATCAGGATAACACAAGATCTAGCAACTTCTACATTAAGGTATCAAAGGCCTTGGAATATATATTCCAGAAGTCAAAGGAACTAGGATTAAAACCAAGAATCACCTACCTAGCAAAACTGAGTACAATACTTTCAGGGGAAAAAATGGTCATTCAATGAAATAGAGAACTTTCAAGCATTCTTGATGAAAAGACCAGAGCTGAATAGAAAATTTGACTTTCAAACACAAGAATCAAGATAAGCATGAAAAGGTAAACAAGAAAGAAAAATCACAAGGGACTTACTGAAGTTGAACTATTTACACTCCTACATGGAAAGATAATATTTGTAACTCTTGGGATTTTTCTCAGTATTAGGGTAGTTGGAGAGATTATATACACACAGACAGGGTGAGTTGAACAGGAAGGGATGATATCTAAAAAAAATAAAATTAACAAGTGAAAGAGGAATATATTGGGAGGACAAAGGGCAAAAATTGAATGGGGCAAATTATCTCTCATAAAAGAGGCAAGGAAAAGCTTTTACAATGGAGGGGAAAGGAAGAGGTGAAAGGGAAAAAGGGAAGCTTACTCATCACATTTGTCATAAGGAGGGAATAACATGCACACTCAATTTGCTATGAAAATCTATCTTACACTATAGGAAAGTAGGGGAGAAGAAGGTAAGTGGGGTCGGGAGGGCAAATGGAAGGAGGGGGTAATTAGAAGTAAAGACTTTTGAGGAGGGACAAGGTCAAAACAGAGAATAGAATAAATAGGAGGCAGGATAGGATGAAGGGAAATACAGTTATTCTTTCACAACATGACTTTTGTGGAAGTATTTTGCATAACTATACATGTATAACCTATATTGAATTGCTTGCCTTCTCAGTGAGGATGGGTGGGGAGGAAGGGAGAGAAGTTAAAACTCAAAGTTTTCAAAACAAATGTTGAAAATTGTTTTTACATGCAACTGGAAAATAAGAAATACAGGTAAGGGGGTATAGAAATCTATCTTGCCCTGCAAGAAAATAGAGGAGATAAGGGAAGGGAGGGGTGTGAGAGAAAGGAGGGCAAATTGGAGGAAAGGGTAATCAGAATGCATGCTGCCTTGGGGTGGAGGGAGTGGAGAAATGGGGAGAAAATTTGGAACTCAAAATCTTGTGGAAATGCATGTCGAAAAATTAAAAACAAAAAAAAGTCTCAGGAAGGAGCATGACTGAATCAGGCAGCCCTGAAGGAGAGAGACTACATACATTTTTAAATATATTTTCTTTATTTCAGTCAATATTTCCTAATTACATGTTTAAAGTGTAATACTCATTTTTTAAAAATTTTGAGTCCCCAATTCTCTTTCTTCTCATTTCTTCTCACTTCTTGAGGAGTCAAGCAAGTATATATATGATAATGCAAAACATTTCCATATTAGCCAGGTTGCAAAACATAAGACACAAAAAAGAAAAATAATCAAAAAAAAAATAGTCTTCAGTTTACATTCAGAGTTCACCAGTTCTCTTTCTGAAGATGGATAACAATTTTTGTCATGGGTCCTTTGGAATTGTCTTGGATCATAAGTTTCACAGTTGATCATCTTTACAATGTTGCTGTTACTGTGAACAATGTTTTCTTGGTTTTCAATTTGCATCAGTTCATAGAAGTCTTCTCAGGTTTTTTTTTTTTCTGAAACTATTCTGCTCTTCATTTTCTAGAGCATATTCCATCACAATCATATATCACAAGTTGCTCAGCCATTCCATAAATTTTCAATTCTTTGCCACCACAAAAAGCTGCTACAAATATTTTTGTTCAAATAGGTCCTTTTCACTTTTCTCTGATGTCTTTAAGATCCAAAACTAGTAGTAGTGTTCTTAGGACAAAGGGTATGCACACTTTCAGTGTCCTTTGGACATAGTTCCAAACGGTCTTCTCAAATGGTTGGACCAGTCTACAGCTCTACCAACTATATGCTATTGTTCCAGTTTTTTCACATCCCTGCCAGCATTTGTCCTTTTCTGTCAATGTCAGCTACTCTGATAGGTGTGAGATGGTATCTCAAAGTTGTTTTAATTTGTATTGCTCTAATCAGTAGTGATTTAGGCATCCTTTCATGTGACAATTGGTAGTTTTGATTTCTTCTTCAGAAAACTGCCTTTTCATATGCTCTGACCATTTATCAGTTGGGCAATGGTTCTTAGTTTTATAAATTTCACTCTTTCCTATATATTGAGAAAGGAGACCTTTATAAGAGAAACTTGCAATAATGTCCCCCCTTAGTTTCCTGTTTTCCTTTTAATTTTGGCTGCATTTGTTTTGTACATGCAAAAGCTTTTCAATTTCATATAATCAAAATTGCCCATTTTACTTCCCATGATTCCCTCTTTTTCTTGTTTAGTCATAAACTCTTCTCTTCTCCATAGATCTGAAGGGCACATTTCTCAATGATCTCCTAATTTACTTATATTACCCTTTGTGTCTAAAATCACTGACCTATTTTAATCTTATCTTGGTGTATGATGTAAGATGTTGGTCTATGCCTAGTTTGTTTTATTTTTTCCAAACTGCTTTGCAGTGTTCCCAGAAATGTTTGTCAAATAGTGAGTTCTTACTCCCTAAACTTGGATCTTTGGGTTTGTCAAGCACTAGATTACTGTAGTCAAGGTGTATTGTGTTCCTAATCTATTCTACTGAACTACCACTCTATTTCTTAGCCAATACCAAGTCGTTTTAATGATTACCATCTTATAATTTAGTTTGGAATCTTGTACAGCTAGGCCACCTTCCTTCACATTTAAAAATTTTATTCCCCTATATTCATACCCTTTGGTTGCTCCAGATGAATTTTTAAAATTATTTTGTTCTAGCTCTAATAAAAATTGTTTGATAGTTTGATTGGCATAATACCAAAAAAGTAAATTAACGTAAACAGAATTGTCAGTTTTATTTTATTGGCTCAACTTACCCATGAGTAATTAATATTTTTAATTGCTTAAGTCTGTCTTTATTTGTGTGAAATAACAACTGTGTTCAGATAGTCTGTAGGCTGTCTTGTCAGGTAGACTCCCAACATTTTATATTGTCTGTAGTAATTTTAAATGGAATTTCTTTTGCTATCACTTCCTGCTGTGTTCTATTGGCAGTATATAGAAAGACTAATGATTTATATGGGTTTATTTTATATCCTGCAACTTTGCTCTAGTTATTCATTGTTTCAACTAGTTTTTTTGGTTGATTTCCTAGGGTTCTCTAAGTATATTTTCATATCATCTGCAAAGAGTGAGTTTTGTTTCCTCATTATTTTGATTCCTTCAATTCCTTTTTCTTATGTCATTTCTATAGCTAGCATTTTTAGTGCAATATTAAATAATTGTAGTTATAATGGATATTCTTGTTTAACACCCAATCTTATTGGGAAAGCTATGCGCACATGCACACTCACACATACACACGCACATATCTATAAGTACACGTGTATGTATATATGCATGCATATGTATATATACACACAAATATATATATGCACAAACATTTCTGGCTATGTATACATATAGATGCACATATGCATGCACATATATACATATTTCAAGTAATTTTTATTTAAATTTATTTAAAATTAATAAGCATTCATTTTCTCTCCTTTTCCTCATTGGAAAAGAAAAAGAAAAGGAAAAGAATCCCTTGTAGTAAATCTGCATCATCAGGTGGAATAAATTTTCACATTAGTCATGACCAAAAATGTTTGGTGATATACATCCGCATATACATATACATACATACACAAATATATTGAGCATAGAAAAATAAAACACCATTTGCCATTACTATTATTTATCACTCATATGTTGGTAATATGTTAGAAGCCAGAAAAAATAACCTCAGCCTTAAGATTATTTTATCTTAGGGAAGCAAAGAATTAAATATAAAAATATTCCAGCATGAAAACATAACAAAGCAGTGCACATTCAGAAAGTATGTCATCAAAAAATCATTCAACATTTTCAGAGCTTCACCAAGTGCTGGTACAACCTGAGGACTTTCGTGTAACCACAGATATTTTAGGGCAAATAAATCCTTCAATGCATTGATAAAATGCATGAATTCAAATCAATTTAACTCTACAAATATTCATTAAGTGCCTACTGTGTGCTAGTCCCTGCCTAGAGCAACTTGCATTCTACTTTTGGGATGTAAGCAGGCACACAAATAACTACAAAGCATATAAAAAAGCTGAGGATTTTACATATTTTCCTAGAGACAACAGGAAGGTTTTTGAGTGAGCTGAGTGACAGTCATGTCTTGTGTTTTGGGAATATCAATTTGGTAGTTCCATGGAAGATGGATTAGAGCGGTGAAACACTGGTAGCAATAGGAGCTATTGTCTCCTAATTGAGACTGCTTGGTGACCTGGAGTCAGGAAGACCTGAGTTCAAATATGCTCGGAGACTTACTAGGTGTATGACCCTGGGCAAGTCACTCAACCTCTGACTCACTGCCCTCCTATCTGTAACATGGGAGTAATAATAGAACATACCCGATATACTAGGGCAGCTACATGGTGTGGTACAGGTCAGGAAGACTTGGCTTTGTGAGTTCAAACCTAACCGTGGATGTTTGCTAGCTGTGGGACCGTGTTTAAGTATTTAACCCTGTTTGCCTCAGTTTCCTCATCTGTAAAATAAACTGGGGAAGGAAATGGCAAACCGTTCAAGTATTTTTGCCAAGAAAATCTCAATTACAAAGAGTCACATAGGACGAAAACTACTCAGAACAACAACAAAACCTCATCGGACTGTTGCGAGAGACAAATGAGATAACATTTGTACATTTTGCCAATTTAAAGGGCTCTATGAATGCTAACTTAGTCATTCCTGTAATATTCTAAATGATTGGGGATGATAAGCTTGGTTTTTTAGGTCACATATAGGTTTTTCCCTGATTTCAACAAATGGGCAAATTCTGATGATATCAGACTTTTGAATTAGGTAGAAAATTATTACATAAATTCCACCTAGTTGAATCTTTTAAGGATCTTCTCATCTGGAAGGAGCCCTCAACAGCCTAGTTAAATTCACACATGAATGGGAATTCCTTCTACAGTAATCCCACCATGTAGCTATTTTGCCTCTGCTTGAAGACCTCTGGTAAAGGGGAGCCACTGCCTCTTGACATAAACAGTTCTAATTTTTAGGAAGACTTTTCTTCTATTAAGTCAAAGTAAGTGCCCCCGACAAATTCTACCCATTGTTTCTAATTCTGCATTTTGATGGCATCCAGAACAGGTCTAAATCTTCTTCTCTGAATGACAGCTCTTCAGGTACCTGAACATACTGATTAATTTGCTAAAGGAGTGCTTGTTGAAAGCAACTTCGAGAGTCAAAAACATTTTCAGTGAGAGAGTTACCATACTAAATAAGACATCAGATTATCATTTCTGTGCTTCCATTGCTATTGGGAAGGGGGCAGTCATATATTCTCCTCTGCCTCCATTAACTATCTCCATTACTTCAGGGGGCAGCAAATTTCCTTTTCTGGCCACTCTTCCTCCATATTTTCCCCTATTATAACCTCCTTGAAGGCAGGGACTTATATGGCTTTGAGTTTTAATATTCCCAGTCCTCATAAACTATTTAATTTTAGTTTCCCAAAGGCATTTTAACTTGCTCTTTTCTTCTGCTTTATTTCTGAATCCAACTCATCCAATTTACAATCTCTGTCCAAGACACAAACATACGTATGTACATACACACACACATATGTATTTAGGTGAATACTGAAGAGAAGCTATATAAGTTGTCTATCAAGTGAACATTGCAGTGTATATACAAAGTAGCTATGTGTTACCTTTTGAGGAGAATCTAATAGCTTTTGGTGGAACTAGTAAAGTCTTTGTGTAGAAGATGGTACTCGAAGTGAGACTTACAGAAATTCAGGTATTCTAAGAGGCAGTGTATGCCAGATATGGGGTCAACCAGTGCAAAGGCACAGAAACTGGGAGATAGGATGCTTTGTGTGAAAAACAGCTAATAGGCCAGTACGGCCGGACCACTGAGTGTGTGAAGGGCAGGAATATGTAAGAAGAGTTGAAAGAAAGGAAGTGGTAAGGTTGTGAAGAATTTTAAATGTCAAGGAAGTTTATATCTGATTATTTGATTCTAGTGATAACAGGGAACCCCTGGAGGTTTTTTTTGTTTTTTTGTTTTAATAGGAGAGATGTCATGCTTTTCCTATGTTTTATGAAGGTCACTTTGGCAGCTGGGCGGAGGATGGATTGGAATGGAGGAGAATTTGAAATTTGAAATCAATGTAGAGGGCAATTATAATAGTTTAGAGAAAAAGTGATAAAGGTGGTAAAGGTGATAGCTAGTAAAGTGGCTACATGAGTGGGAAAAGGAGAACATATATGAGAAAATGCTGTAGAAAATCTAAATGATGAGATTTGGTAACTGATTGCATATATCAGCTTAATGAGAAAGGAGGAGTCAAGGATGATATCAAAGATGTGATGCCAGGAAGTATAAGACTGCCCTCAACAGTAATAGGGGCATATCGAAGAAGAGTGGATTTGGAAGAAAAGATAGAGTTCTGTTTGGGACATGTTGAGTTTGAGATGCCATGGGTTTCCAGTTTGAAACATCCGGTATTTAGCTTATAATATGAGACTGGAACTCGGAATAGAGTCTAGATCTGGATGTATAGATCTGAGATTCACATATAAGGAGGTGATAATTGAATCCAGCTCACCAAGTAAGTAAATGAGAATTTGTCCAAGGCAAGAAGTTGGGCTGTACTAGCAATTAGTGAGTATGATGTGGTTGAAAATCCCACAAAGAAAACTGACTCTATCAGCACACCTTTTACTACGAATTTAGACTACAAAAGTAGTGAAAAAAGTATGTTTTTTTCCATACTTCATATTTTCCATCTTTCATATTTTTTCCATTCATCCTTACATGCCTTTGGGATGACTTTGCTTAGTTGCATCTCTCACCAAGATTTCTTTAAACTCTTTTTCCCCTCTATTGCTTCTTTCAGTTTTGTGAGTTAATTATATTCATAATCTTGTACCTTCCATCCTATAAAATTTCATAAATGAGTTTGCATTTTGAGCTAGTTTAGTCTTTGGCTACCATATTTCTCCACTTGACCATGACTCCAAATTTCCACCTGACACAAAGATGCATCTTTTAAATGCCATTATTCCCCCTGTACTCTTATAGGATTCCAAGTCATGGTGTAATACACTGCCTGAAGAATTAAAATTGAGAATCACTGACAAGGCAATGGATAGGCACATAGTAGACATGAATAGGTTACATGTGTAACTGTAGGCAAATCACTTACTTTCTGTTTGTCTGGCACAAAGAATGACATTTAAATGTTTGCTATTATTATCATCATTATCACTATCATTATTATTACTGAAAGGGAAGGGAATAAGCACTTATGTAGGTAAATGATTTAAGCATGGTCAGAGAGTAAGTATGCAAATTTGAATTCAGGTCTTCCTGACTGCCAGGCCAGGTGTTCTGTCTACTGTATGACTTAGATGCTAACATCATCATCATCATCATCGTGTTACAAATAAGTTAATTTAAAGGGAAAACTTGGTAAATGATTCCCTCAATAAATAAGAGTAAAAAAGAAAATACCCTAGTCATGTAATGACAATAAGAGATAATCAAAGTACAAACAACAAGCTCTTTTTATGTCCTTAAAATATCAGGAAGGAAGAAGGAAAGAGCAAAAGAAAAGGAAGGGAAAGAAAGAGGAAGGAAGGCAGAAAATATTAATTAAGTGCCTTACAAATATTACATAATTTGATCAAGAGAAAGCAAGAAAGTTGCCCTGAAGAGTGGGCATATTCTTGTGAGGTATATATGGGAGGATGATGGCAGGAGTCATGGCAATTATGGATGGGTTGTGACCTGCACAACTGGAGGAAATATTCACATGGTCGAGACTACAGATACATCTGAGCATTTGAGCAACCCCTACTTATTTTAATGAATCACATTTCTGTAGTATCTTAAAGTTTACAAAGTATCTTCCTTCCAATAGTACCGCGAGGTTGGTTGAACAAGTCTTATCATCCTAATATTTCAGATAACTATATGATAGCTTTTAATTATGGAACCCATGCCTTCAATTGTGAAGTTCAGAGACTTTCTCTTGCTCACACAGTGAATAAATGGCAGAATTTGTCAAACACACACACACACACACACACACACACATATACACACACATATACACACACCCAAGAAAGAAAAGGTCTCAAAATTTCGGTCTTTTTTCCTATTGCAATACACTCTCATTTTAATAATTTTGCTTTTTTAAGGGAAGTATAATCATTTCCCTTTAAAAAGCAATTCCAAAAGGTCTGCTTCATTCAAGTATGATTTTTTTTATGCCTTGGGTCTGAAAACATTATCTACTGGAATATAGTTAAAACCTTATAATCATGGCAATGGAATTGGACTCAGAGTATCTTTGAATTTAGACCTGGAAGGAATCTAATAGATCCAGTTCAAGCCCCACAAACTCCTTAATTTATAGATATCAATTTGAGACTCATGGAAGTTAAACAATTCACCCAAGTTGTACACTAAATGGGCACTGAATCTGAGAAATGAACTCAGATCTACTCCAAAATGGTGTCACAAAGAGTGGTACATGACTGAAATGGCTGAACAACCCCTTAACAACAACTTAAAATCTCATGCTGTTCCTATGAATTTATTTTCTAGGAATATGTGTATTCCATAAAGTCAGAGTTGTATTCTTTGAACTCCATTTCATAATAGAAATTCTGCTTGCTCTCTACAGAGTTTTTACTAAAATATTGCAGATATGTCAATATATTTTCATATAATTGTGAATAAAATATGTGCAGGTCTAAATATAATTAGGACAACAAAGATAATGCTTCTGGCTATGACAAATGGTCCATGACCAGTTGGTAAGAGGCTAGTCAGGACAGGTAGAGTATCTGAGAGACAGGGAACAATTTAATTGGAAAACACAGGTTCACTGATCAAAATTTATTACCCAAATTCCAACAGTAGTTGGAAATGTAAAAACAATACTAAAAATGTAATATACTTTGATTGCCTTTGGTGATATTCCCAGTTATGAATGAAGTCATGACACAGTAACAGAAATCTGCCTAACTAATAACATAGCCTGTTTACCCTTAGGTATCATAGTTACATATGTGTAGTTATTGGCTAGCAGATCCTGTCATGAAGCTGCTTTAGAGGGATATCCTCAACCAACATGTACTTGCTCCTACTAGCTTTTGGCCTCACCCTAGTTCCAAGCTCATATATTTGGAAGTTGGGGATAATTTAAGTAATTTAATTATCTTATTACAAACATTTGCTAAAAAGTGAAATAGATTTTCACTCAGGAATTTATTCAGTATTGTTCTTCACAATAGCTCCTTTTACTTATTTTTAATATCAAGAAAACCATCAGTTTCATTCCGGATCCCTCTTCCTCCTCAAACTCATAGAGCTGAAAAGGACCATGTGATCAAGAAATCATGTGTTCTAAGTGCTTTCTTTTAGAGATGAAGAAATTATGGTTGGAAAAGCTAAGTGACTTTCTACAGCTATTTATTTTTTTCCTTTTCATTCTCCTAATTCTCACCTTCAAGAATCCACCCCTTTAGCGTGCCTTGAAAATTAGTGATTCAGCCTGGCTTTTAAATAGTGCTTTATGATTGGCAAAACACTGTATATGCATTAGCTAATTTAAGTCTTAAAACCACTCTATGAAGTAAGCACTAGAGTTATTATTAGCACCATTTCACAGAGGAGGAAACTGCAGTTCAGGGAGTGAGGGTTAAACGAATTGCTCATAGTCACATAGCTAGTGAAGTGTCAGGGGCAAGATTCAAACCCAGGTCTTTGTGACTGCAACTCTAAGACTTGTCATGCTTCCTCTCAAACAGTTCTTAAACATGGCACTTTCCTTCCTCCTCCTATTTACATCTGAAAGGCCTTTTCTGGTAGTTATAGTGTATAATACCAGCAATTCAGAAGAGGACTTGTACTACATTAACTATAGACCTTTTACTTAAAGATGACACACAAAAAAGTGGCTCTCTTCAGAATTCAAGGTAAAACTATCATGTTATTAGGTGAGTTGAGTAGATGAAGACCAACCTAGCTACATTCAAAGATGTTCCTCACCAGAAGGCCAGCTGCCAAATGATGAATGTAATTTAGCCATTGCAACTCATAAAAACTGTCCACCAGTGTGCGAAAAATATTGTGATCTATGCTGGTAGAGTGAGTACCCGTACGGACAACTTTGCTAATCTTTTGAAGTATATTAATCCATATAATCCCACTTTTGAAAGGTCACATACTATGGATGAGTATAAAATTCTACGGATAATTAATTCCACTCTACATGTATTTATCAAACACCTACTCTGTGCTGTGCACTTTGCTAGATTCTGTGGATAAAAAAAATAGTTTGCATAGGGGCAGGTAGATAGCACAGTGGATAGGATACTGGACCTGACATCAAGAATATCTAAATTCCAATGTGGCCCCAGGGACTTAATACTGGCTCTGTGACCCTAGACAAGTCATTTAATCTCAGTTTCCTCCAAAGTAAAATGGTGATAGTAACAGCACCTACCTCACAAGTGCCATTATGAGGATCAAATGAGACTGATATTTGTAAAACACTTAACAAAGAACATGAAGTAGATGCTTAATAAATTCCTATTTCCTTCCTTCCTAATTCTCATTCTCAAGGAGCCTACATTCTCATTGGGGAAAAATAGTGTACTGACAGGTAAGTAGACATAAAACACATCCAAAGTTAGATTTCTGCTTCCATTCAATTCAATCCAGCATGTATATGTTTCTCAGATTTGTTCATGCTTTTTTATTTTTATTATTAGGCAGATATAAATTATAATCTGGTCTGATTTTTGCCTCAGCTGGAGCAACAGCAACAAAAATTAGCATCTTATTTTTAACAAACTAAAACACCCTCACATACATTATGTAGGCAAAACATTTTTCATGTGGACAAGTCATCTTGATGTTTGGGGGAGGGGAGATTTTTTAAGATACAACTTTTAAGTTTGAAAATTAGCAACTAATGGAGCATGTCCAGGAGATATTTTTCATACAACTTAGCATCATCATTATCTAATGATGTTTTTTTGATGTGAGATTACCACAGACAAATGATTTCTAGCTCTCCATACAGTGAGTGCAAAACAATACACACTCCATTTATAATGCCAGGGCAATATCACATTGCAATTAAAAAAGAAAAGCTCAAATTTTTGCCTTAAATTATTCTTCCTCAAGATTTGTGCCATTTGTTAAAGCAAATGTTGGAGAAGGGAAACTTGAAGTTACCACAAACTTAGTTCCAGGGATTGACTTTGGACTAAAACCCATTTTCAAAAAAAGATGGGATTCCTCTGAAGCAGTAATCAAGTTCTATACTCCTTATCTTCAGTCTAATTTATGAGAAAACTTTGGACCTGAAATTTAATACTTTAAATTTTGTGAAAGATAGTAAGAAAAATGGCATAGATACAAAGATTGGGATTTTTTTAGATTACCTTCTCTCTTCCATACCATCTCTCTAGCTACCTAAGGTAACATGTATGACTGTCACTTTAAGACAGTCTTGCTCAAGTAAACAAGCAGAGCTATTAAGCTCTTACTGTGTGCTAGGCAGAAGACCTGAGAATACAAAGAAAGGTGGGAAAAAAAAAAAACAAAAAAAAATCAGACTCTGTTGTTAAGGAGCTCGTAATATAAAGAGGGAGACAACATGCAAACATTTAAGCACTTACAACACAAAAACATCCAATCCAGTGACAGTATCTGAGAGTGTATGTACTATTCTGCCCTTTGAGGTCCCCCACTTCTCTGTCATAAGTGAGGAACTATATATACTTCATCATCTGTTCTCCAGCTCCCTCACTGAAAATAAAAGGAAATTGTTCAATTTCTTTTTAGAGAGCTGCTTGCTCATTGATACTGACATAGTCATGCTGAGTATCATCCTCTTGGTTGCATTTTTGCCACTCAGTTCTCAGTCCACTTTTTGCCATATTTTTCTCTGAATTCTTCATATTTATCATTCATCCAAACTAAATAACAATATTTCATTACATTAATATTCCATATAAGTTTTTCACACCATTCCCCAGTAGCCATCCATTTTTTCCTATCATATGGGTATGGATATTTCGGTAGGCAAAATGTGTTGTTGTTTTTATCGTTGTTGCAACCTTTGTTTCTTGAGACATGTACCGAATAGTGGAATTATTCAAAAGGTATGAAAAGTTTTGTCATGTTTTATGCTTAGTTCTTAATTGATATCCTAATTGAGTTTAATTCTACAGCTCCACCAACAGTGTACCAGTGTTCCTTTTTTTCCAGGACCACTTTAGCACTGACTGTTGCATCTTTTACAATCTTTTATCAGTTTACGTAGTATGAGATGAAATACCTCCACCTTGCGCAGAATCATGGAATTATTAAATTCCCAAGGTGGAAGGGACTTTAGAGATCACTTGCTATAGCCCCTACCAGAACCATGAATTAACTATACAACAGACAAGACAAATGGTTGAAACTGTACTCAGATTCGTCATAGCCATTTGATTGGACTTTTTTTTGTTATACTTCTCTTACTTTTCCTTTTATAACTATTTGAATTTTTCTTAAAATTGGAGATCTAGAGTACATTTTATGTGGTCTCTTATAATTTCTAATTGCTGTTTTTGAAAATGTGATTCATATCCTTTGTTCCCTTATCTAGGGAGAAATGACTTGGTGTTATGCTTGGCTAATCCCTTCTATATCTTTTAAACGTCATATTTTTATAGATGATCTTTGACAAAAATATTTTCCCATTCTATCTTTTCTCTTTTAATTCTTTGCTTGTTACTTTTTTTTGGTTAGTGCATAAATTTTCATTTTCTGTAGTCAAAATTGTATGTTTTTTTTTTCTTTTATGACCTTCTCTATCCTTTGTTGTATCAAAATTTCTCTCCCAGCCAAAGTTCTGAAAGGAATTTAGTCTCATTCTATTTTAATTGTTTCATTGTATGACCTTTTGTATAATAATTACCCATTCTGAGATTGATTTCTGCCAAACTGATTTCCAGTGTTTCCAGAAATTTTGTCAAAAAAAATACTCTCCCTAAAAATTTATGCTCTTAGTTTTATCATACTTTGTGCTAGTTTTTTACTTCTGTTTCTTGTGTATCCAATCTGTTTAATTCATCTACAATACCAAATATTTTGATAAATATTAGTTTACAATATAGCTTAAGTTCTGGTAATACTATGCTTTCTTCATTTGTATTTTTTCTCATAATTTCTCTTAAGGTTCTAGAGCTTTTGTTCTTCCCATTGAACTTGATTTTGTCTAGTTCTCGAAAGCATTCCCTCAGTAATTTATTAAGCATAACCTCAAAACTTGTCAATTAATTTGGGTATTGTTGACATTTTTACTATGCTGGCCTAGCCCACCATAAGCAATGAATCTCTCTCTTTATTTAATCTCCCTTTATTATTGTAAAGAACATTTCCCAGTGGTGTTTATATAAATTTGGTATGTATGGGGAGATTAATTCCTGGGCAACTTATTCATTTTATAATTATTTTGAATGGAATGATTTTTAATAATTTCTTTCTAGTTTTTCTATAAATTCTATATTCCATATACTATAGAGTCCTTACCATTTTGTGTACTTTTTTCTCCTGCCTTGCTAAAGCTATTTGTCATCTCAGTATCTTTACTAATTCTCTGGGGTTTTCTAAATATTCATTCTTGGCTTCTGCAAACAGAAATGGTTTGTCTCCTTTGCTGCTCTGTTTATATGTATATGTTTTGTTTGTTTCTTTGCTTTTATTTTTACAACTAGCATTTCTACTACCAGAGGGCTAGAGGATCTCACTACATTGTTCTAGTTTGTACTTAGAAAGCTTGTAGACCAGGTTTCTTAAATATTTTTACAAGTGGCATGGATCTCTTTGACATTCTGTTGAAACTATGGACAGCTCAGAATAATGTTTGTTGCGTGCTACATTCATAACTGAAGGAAATGCCAAATTTTAGTTAAAACTTAATGAAGCTAAAGATGTCATTTTTCTCCAAACCAGTTTAATGGACCCTATAAACTTCATCAGCAGACCCTTAGGATCTCATGGACCCCAAGTTAAAAACTTTTATTTGTTAGCATTGCTTCCATTGTTAGCAATGCTAGCTTTGGTTTTAAATATATGTTTTTGATTACAATAAAGGGTCTTTTTTATTCCTGTGATTTTGAGAGTTTTAACATAAAAGAATGTTATATTTTGTCAGGAGGTTTCCAATATGTATTGAAATAATCATGTGATTTTTGAAATTTTTTTCACATGATTAATAATGCCAATTGTTGAATCACTATTATGTCTCCAGCTCGCTCATAGTGAATTTTCTGGATAGGTTTCTGTACTTTTTTGTGAGGCTTTATTTAAAACTTTGGCATCAATATATTCATTATTGTGATTGATCTGCAGTTCTCTTTCACTCCTTTGTCTCTCCCTGGTTTGGGTAATAAGAACATAGTTACTTCAGAAAAGGAGTTTTTTAAGTTCTTTCTACATCTATGATAATAACTTTTTGTAGCATTAGGGAATTCACTTACAAATCCATATGGCTTAGAGTTTTTATTTTATTTTTTTCCCTCTAGGCTTGCTCAATTTATTTTTCTCTTGAGATTGGGTTGTTTAGGATCTGTATTTCTTGTTTTGTTATCAAGGTAATATTTTTCAAACTTCTTAAGTTTCCTCAAATGTTCTCAACTTCCTTTGCCTTTCAGAAAAATACAGAACTGAGAGATGTAGAATCACTGATGTGATTATGAATAGTTAGAAATCAAGGGAAAAAAGCAAACATTTCACACTATTTAGAAATCATTCACTAACATAGGCTAAGTAATGGGACCAATATTAATGGAGACAAATAATCAGGTTTTAGAATGATGGTGGACTCTGTCCTGTGGCCTTTTGGTCTAGTTATATTTGAAACTCTTTCTACTCATTTCCATTAGTGCTCTATTTTCCCCACGCTTATGACACATTCCAGTGCACACATCATGCTGTACCACAAGTTTGAAGATCAATTGTTTATAAGTACAAAGCTGCTTTTTGGCAGCCCTTCTGTTTTTGTCATTACCTGAATTAATTATGGCAGCTCAACCCATCTCCAGGAAATGTGTTGATAGATACATCATAGATGATAAACGCATCTAGTGAACTGCTAACCATGGCTGCAGAGCAGATTATGTTATTTAAAGACATTGGTTTTAAAATTTAGACATTTAATTTAATTATCTTTTCCCAGAAGTATATAAAGAAATCAGAAACCTAGTGTGAATAACATTATCCTCACAGAAATGAAAACTTAGAAGAGCTCTCTCTTTTTTGTCACAAACTCAATAATTTTAGTTATAATCACTAACTATGTTTTTGTTTTACAAAACCAGTATGATTTGGGGGAAAAAGAGTAAAATTGCTTTTAAAGTACAAAAATAATTATGAACCACTTGAAACGTAATGTCTGTGTTTTATTTCTCATCAGAATTCATTAGTGTGTAACATCAATAATTTAGCCCATCATTTGCCAACACTGACTTGGCTCAGTAGTTCAATCATGTAACCCTGTAAACTCACTTTCCATTAAAATGAATGTTGCTGACAAAGGATAACTAAAGAGATACTTCATTTATTAACTAAAGAGATACTTCATTTATCAAAATTTTTAAATTAGGAGTTTGGGGCCACAGACGCTTAGCTGGGTGAATTATTTGAAGGAATCTTTATATGAGACCTAAAGTCTTGTTTCCAATCCTATGATGCTCCCCACAATGATAATCGCCTTTCATTTGTGTCACATGTGACTCAGAGCACACTGCTCAGAAGCAGGCATAGCCACCTGCCGTGATTCAAATGACCTACCAGAATGGAAACTTGACTGCTTAGTATAAAATTATGAAATGAGCGGCAGTTTTCCTACATCTTGATTGACTCCGTCGGGCATATTTCTCACAAAAACCTATAATATCGTACATCAAACATTCTAATCTCCTAATGCTGTTCAAATTGATTTGAGGCATTAAGTAAATATATTAAAATTATTTTATGATGAGTTCAAGACTCCCCAAGATCCTCAAATTATACTTTAATACATTCAAATTCCTTCTCTCTTATTTCTGGTCCTATGCCTTCCCTTAGATGTTAGGACTGGGACTTCTGCTTTCCCTATTTTGAGCAGGACACTTTTCTTTTTCCAAAATGATCTGCGATTCTTATGCTAGGTTAATATGCTGCTATTTTGGATACGAGTTCCATGACTTTCCTGAACAAAGGTGAGGGTCGGGGGAGCAGGGGAGGGATGATTTTGGCAACAAAATATGTAAAGGTTTTCTAACTCATCTCTATCATAGTCTTGATTTCATGGCCTTTTAAACACATCATTTCCAATGCACAATTCAGAGCCTTCTTGTATCTCTGTTAAATAAATATAAACCTGTGGGTCCAGTAAAACTTTTTTTTCTCATGGAACTATGGATATCCCAATATCTTAACTGCTAGCTGGCATATTTTCCTATTTTGCTTGCAAATTTCTAGGCTTCCTGATTCCTACAAAAACCACACCCAAAGCTAGAACCAGATTACTAAATTGTAACTTCTCTATGATATAGCTGCTTCTGCGCCTTGCCTCATTCCCTTGCCTAGCTCAACCACACTTTTAACTTTTCTTTCCCCCTAATAATATTACTCCTGACAGATTGTAAATAACCATGTTCTTCTAGGGGGGAAAAGCTTTTTCTTTTATCTTTTTATCCTGCTATTACCTTGTATAAAGTAACAGATGGAAGAAAGCCCTTCAAACATCATTATAGAGGTTTTATTTAACTCATGATGACATCAATAGTGTTCTACAAATTTTTTTTTCATAAAGAACTGATGGAATCTTTACACCGTCCACTGTGTTCTTCCTACTGGTAAAGAATAAAGGCCAACAATTTATCTCTAAAAGAAAGTCACCTTTTATTTTTCTACTGACCCTTGGTTCCCAGGTCAAAATGAGCAGATGATCAGGCTGATGCCTCAATCTACTCAACTAGAGTATGAATCTGAATTCCTGGTCTTGTTTATTGATCAGATAAGAGAGGAACCATACTAAAATTGACCATTGCCGCTGTTCATAAAGTTAAATATAATTTGTAAGAAGTATTTGTTAAAAACTAGATGGTAAAGTTGGGATGACTGATTTTCCATGCACATACACACACGTATATATGTTTATACATACATACAAGCATATATATGCATATAATATATACACACATTTAACTATATAAAGGTTTTTCATGTACATACATGTGTGTATACACACACATGCACACACTTTTCCCATGGGTGTCACCTGAGGAAATTGATCAAAAAAGAGTTAGAGTTTATTTTATAGAAAACTCTAGGAGACATAAACTTGTAAATCATTCTTTTCAGTCTGTCAACAAATACCAGTTGAGAAACCATAATATACCTACGGATCTGATACTTTACTGAGTAATATAGGTAGACAGAGGAAAACATGAGGCCTGATCCCTACCCTCTGGGAGCATCTAGTCCTATTAGAAAGATCAAGTATAATATGCATGAAAAAACCCTAAAGAATAAATAAGCTACAATATTATGAGTAACAGCTTGCAAATGGTGTGGCAAATACTGTAAGCATAGTCATTACTCTAAAGGAGAGATCACTGAGAAATGTTGGTTAATTGGGAAAGGCTCCAGTGGAGGAAGAACTTAAGTAGGTCCTTACAGAATAATTACAATTGACAGTGATAAAAAGAAAATAAAAACAAAAGATCAGCAATAAAACATTTTTAAAAATTAATTCATAGGATTTTGACAAATGGAGATGAGATCATTATTATAGGTGGGGGAGGGCAACATGAACAAAGCCAGAAGCAGAAATCAGTGTTTTGTACAAGGAATTGTGAATAGCCCAGTCCAACAGGTGTGTAGGGATCATGTTTAGGGTGAGTGATAGGCAGACTTACACAGGTCATGTGGGGCCATTTGATAGGATCTATACAATAATTCAGAAGAACTTGGGTTTAGTTCAAAAGGTAATGGGAAGCCTTGTAGATTCCTGAGCAATTCAATTAAATGGTTATTTTAGGAAGATGTCATATGAAATAGATTAGAGTGGGGATAATCAAGTGAACAAACATTCATTAAGCACCCACCAGGGACTGGACTAAGTCCTGGGGATATGCAAAAAGACAAAAAAAAAAGGAGATAAAAAAAGTCCCTGCTCTTCAGGAGCTCATAATCTAATAGGGAAGAAAAATACAAACAATTATATACAAACAAGATACAGGATAAACCGGAAATAAACACAGAGGTAAGGCACAAGTACATGCAAGATGTGTAAAAATACTATTCCTGTGATAATAACATTTTTTAGTGTTTTAAAACTGACAAACTATTGTCTTAATCCCATTGCAGTAGGCAGTGTCAATATTATTCAGTTCCTGGTACAGAGTAGGTGCTTAATACATGCTAATTTGATTTATTGAATCATAAGGTCTAGAGCTGGAAGGGGCATCAGAGGTCTTCTAATCTGACATACTCCTTCTATAAGGAGAAGAAATGAAGATTCATAGAGTTTAAGTGTCTTGATCAAAGTCAGAGCAAAATTCAAAACCAGTTCCCCTGACTCCAGAGTTCCTTCTCTTATGTAATCGAATGACACAAATCCAGAAACCCATAAGACTGCTTTAATGCAGGTCATCTTGCTGCTAATACAGGGCTCTTTCCATTGTACTATCCTCCATTCTCTTTTAAGCATGAGAGTTGATCAAGTAAATCAATAAAATCACCCCACCCCATTTAAGGTAAGGGTCAACCAGTTAAACCCTAATACATCTATCATGTCAGAACACATTTCAGTTGTTCACTAAGTGTGAACAAGTTTGTACACCTCTTTGAATTCATCAAAGGCATTTCAATTGGGTGCAGCAGGAAGTCTGTTCCTGATTGGATAAGGGAATCTCTCATTCCCAGAAGAGTTCATATAAAAGGAGTAGCTTGTTTAGAGCTGAGGAGAGATTTCAAGTCTGGCAGCAGAGGGGAAGGAGTAAAAGCTAAGTCAGAAAGAATCTGTAGTACAAAGACTAACAGTGAAAGTGAAATGTACGACAGAGCAGTGGCATGAAGAGAGAGAGGATGGAGAAAGCCATTAGCCTTATGTACATGTTGGAATAGAAGACTGGGTCTGATGCCACCGGTAGAACCCACCACATTAAGAACTGAAGTTCTTAGGTAAACAAAGTTCCAGGAAAACAAACTCTCATCCCAAGTTCCCCTCTCATTGCCAGTCTCCGTTAGTTTGTTATTTTTATTTGTCAAATAATAGGATGTTATTATTAAGTCCTTCCTGATGCCACTTCCTTCCACTGAACAAACTGAAAAACAAATGTCAAAAAATAAATCCCTCAATACATATCTATGTAATCCAGGAAATAAATTGCCCCTTTAGCCCTATCTGAAAATATATGTTTCTTTCTGCATTTTAAGTCCATAATTTCTCTATCAAGTGGTGGGTTGCATGTTTCATCTTCATTCTTTTAAACTCTTGGTTTATCATTTTGTTGGTCAGCACTCTAAAGTCTTTCAAAGTTGTTACTTTTCTATACTGTTGTTTACATTGTATAAATTGTTCTAGTTAAGCTTACTTTGCTCTGATTCAGTTCATAAAAGTCTTCTGAGTCTCCTTTAAAAATATCCATCTTATCATTTCTTGTGGGACCATGATATTCCATTACATTCACATATCATAATTTGTATGGTCTTTCCCCAATAGAAGGAAACCCTCTGAATTTTCAACTTTGATGACAACAAAAATAACTGCTCACTTTTTAAAATATAGGTCCTTGTTTTTAGCAATATTAGACCTCATTGTGAAATAGCTGGGCCAAAAGGTATTCAGAGTATAATAAGCCTCTGTGCATAGTTCCAGACTGCTTTCCAGAATTGCTGGACATGTATAGCACCACCAACAGTGGACTGGTGTCAGTTTCACCACAGCATCTTAGATATGTGTTGGTTTCCTCTTTTGTCATCATTGCAAATCTGACAATATATGAGGTAGTATCTCAAAAGTGCTTCAACTTGAATTTCTCTAACAGTGACTTAAAGCATTTTTTTTCCACATCATGGTTGGCACCTTGGATTCATTTTTTGAAAACTGCATGTTAATATACTTTGACCATTTATATATTGGGGAATATGCTAATCTTATAAATCTAAATCAGTTTCTTACAGTCTTAGAAATTATAATTTCTAGTCAACTGGGTTGACTAGAGGTCAGAACCAAGAGAATGGGATTTTGATGGCACTGAGGGTGGGAGGCAGCTGAAGGCCATCAGGGAGGTAACAGTAATGGAGGGCTATGGCCTCAGGCAAACGCCAGATCAAGTGGGAAGATTCAAGGAGAGTTCAAGGGGGTTCGAAGAGCCTGTATCTCACCAGCATTAGTATGGGGCAGTTTTGAGAGGATCTATCAGTCACCTATCCTTGAAACCTAAAGGAAATGAAGCTCTGAAATAGTATGTTCCGGTAGTACAGAGGTCCAAGAAAAGAGTCTAGAAAATGGATTTTTGATAAGAGAAGGCTGCCTTTCATCAGATATCCCTCCAGACATTTAGGTTTCTCCTTTTTTAAGGATCGGTTTTACATCTGTCCCTTCTTAGGAATTCCAGGGTCCAAGGAGACTCCCCACCAACTGACCAAGTATCAATTTCAGGCCTGAGTGCCCTGGGCTCTGAGCAAGAGACACAGCATTGTAGGCACGTAAAATAATAATCTAGCATATAATCTCTAATTTCAGAATATAGGGGGAGAAGGAGAAGTCACAGGGATTCAAACATATCCCAACTATCATAAAATTTTCCTGTCCTAACATAAATTTGCTGAAAACTTCAGAGTTGAGGGAAGAACAATAAAAATGCTAAATTAAACATTTATTAAGCACTTACTATATTAGGCATCTGGGCACCCTGGTAGCATAATAGATACGCCTGAAGTCAAGAAGACTCATGTTCCTGAGTTCAAATCTGGTCTCAGATACTTACTAGCTATGTGACCCTGTGCAAGTCATTTAACCCTGGTTGCCTCAGTTTTCTCATCTGTAAAATGAACTAGAGAAGAAAATTGCAAACTACTCTAAAATCTGTGCCAAGAAAACCCTAAATGGAGTCACATGGAATCAAACATGACTGAGACAACTCAACACCAGCAACAACAATATTAGGTAACAAGTTAGCACAGAGCAATGAACCTGGAATTAGGAAGAACTCAATTCAACATCGGCCTCAGATACTGACTAGTTGTATGACCCTGGGTAAGTCACTTAACCACTGCTTGACTCAGTTTCTCATCATAAAATGGGGATGATAATAATAGTACCTACCTCACAGGGTTGTTGTGAGGATAAAATGAGATAATATTTGTAAAAGCACTTTGCAAACATTATGAATGCTATTGTTATTGTTGCTACTTAGATAGAATCATGCTTAGTACATATTAAGAGTTTATTGTCTTATTTTTCTCCCCAGTCAACGTTTGGTATGTACATTTCATACAGTATACCACTTGTGTTGTTAAATCATGTCTGACCCTTTGCGATCCCATTTAGGGTTTTCTTGGCAAAGATACTGGAGTGATTTGCCATTTTCTTTTTCAGCACATTTTATAGATGAGGAAACTGAGGCAAAAAGTATTAACTGACTTACTCAAAGTTGCACAGCTAATAAGTGTCTAAAGTTTGATTGGAATTCGGGTCTTCCTAACTCTAGCTCTAGTGCTCTATCCATTGAGCCATTTTGCTGCCCTATGCCACCTACGGAGAGGTAGCAAGAAAGTAGTAGAAACAGCATTGCACTGGGAATTAAAAAGTATGGATTTGATTTCAGCCTCCCATTAACTCTTTGTGTAACCTTGAGCACTTCTCTGCCTCTCTCCTGGCCTTGGTTTCCTTACTTATAAAATTACAAGGTGGATTAATAGATGAATTCTAAATTTAATCTCAATTTTTAAAATTATCTGTATCTTTGATCTTTGGCTATAGATGTCCTCGACCTATGCCTACTACATATTCCTGTCCTCAACTAAGAGAATATTACTAATTAAAGCAATAAATTACCAAATTTCTTTTTAACTCTTGTTAAATTAAGATTTATATGTTATATACAGTAGTGAAATGTTTCTTGGTCCGCCATACTTTTTATTGCCTTTGTGTTAAAATTACAGAAAATGCCCTAAGTGCATTGAAACTTGTAATAAAAAAAAAAGTACAAGGAGTCACTGAGAGAGCATTTCAAATACTCATATACTAATTAATCTTTATTACAAAGAAATAATTACAATCATCCCCTGAAAAAAGGGAAAGGACCAGGAAAAAAAGGGACTATAAATAAGGTAAGGTTTTCAGGCATAACAAACCAAACACAATGGAATGAATTAATTTTACATAATAGAAAAAAAAATTTTAAAGGCTTTTCTAAACATAAGAGAGAAAAATAGATTGTCCAGCAAATGAAGAAAAGAATGAAGACTTTGATGGTTACCAAGTGGATTAAGGACAAAGATCCTTTTAAAAACAGCAAATTAGTCTCGTATTAGAAAAGAGAATGGCAACTGTATATTTAAGTGGCCCCTATTACTGGGTACTGTGAAATAATGAACAACTTATACAAATTCCTGTTGACCAAAAGTAGATTAGGGCTCACAGAGAAAATGGGAAGAGAAAGAAATCAGTGAATCTAAATGACATGAACTGTAGATGCTTAGGGAATTAGCTAATGAATTTACCCAGTCACTCACAATTATCTCTGAAAGGAGTTGGAAATATTGAGAAATTATAAACAGCTAGGCAAAAGAAAACACAGCACCTGTTGCAAAATGAAAATAGTTCTTTCAATGGAAGAATAATTTTCTTAATTTAGACTTCTGATAATGTCACACACCCGCAACCCCAACTCAAATCTTTTGGCTAACATAAAATATAAATGCCTTGGTTTGACACAGAAGGCACCCCCACACACACAATTTAACCCTTGTTCCCAGCCTTATCTAATGCTTCTGTCTCTTGCATTCACATATGTATGGCTATAGATATGGTTATGAGTAGGGCAATTAGATGGTCCAGTGGATAGAGTACAAGACCTGAAGTCCGGATGACTTTTCTTTGCGAATTCAAATCTAGCCTCACTTACTAGTTTTGCTACTCAGGACAAGTCACTTAACCTTCTTTGCCTCAGTTTCTTCATCTGTAAAATGAGCTGGAGAAAGAAATAGCAAAACACTCCAGTACCTTTTCCAAGAAAATCCCAAACAAGGTCATGAAGAGTAAACATGAATGAAACAACTGACCTATAACAATCTTAGGCAGCAAGTTGGCATAGAGCACTGGATCTAGAGTTAGGAAGACTTGAATTCAAAATCAGCCTCAGACATTTTACTAGTTCTATGATCTGAAGGTCAAGATCTATTTACTAGACTTCCTATTTAATCATAAATCTAGATATAGGAGGAACCACAAACAATTAACCCTTAATCTTATACATGAGGAAATTTAGGTCCAGGGAGGTTTACCCCAAATCAAATAGATAATAAATCCATCAGGGGTAGGATGTGAACCTGGATTCTTTTACTTTCACCAGAACTTTCATTTGTTCTAAATCTTAGCATAATGAGTACTTCCACCTACCCAGCAGGGTAGTCTTAACTTTTAGCCTCTTTCAGCCTAGTCAATAACCCCTTGATATCATTTATGACAATGTTATTTCTTACTCAAGAAGCTCATAGTTGGAAGGGATATCATCTAGTCATCCAGTTCATCCTTTATGAAAGTAAGAATCCTTCACACAATTATCATTGCCTCCCCATTGACCTTAACCCAAATGTCTTCAGTTCATAAATTTCTTCACTCACATAAGTGTATCTCATATTATAGAGTAGTACTGTGTCATAGCTTTTGGTTAATCTATCCCCTTTGAATATCATACAGAATTATCCATTATCCATATGACTCACATCCCAACACATTTCAGGAATACTTAGGTGAAAGAATCTGTCTCTGTCTTATTTCATCTTCAAGACCTTGAGCACTTGTGTTTGGGACTGAAGCTATATGTTTCAGTACTGCCTTTCTTCTTGGTTAATTGCTTCCTTTCAATTAGATGTCCTGTAGGCTTCTCAAGCTCACCATGCACAAAGTAAGTCCCATTATCTTTCCCTCAAACATGCTCCTCTTCTGAGTTCCCTTATTTATGTCAAGGGCCCCTCTAATCACCAAGATTTATAACTTAGGAGCATCTTTAACTCTTCATTCTTTCTCACCCCAGATATCTAATCAGTTGCCAAGTCTTGTTGATTCTACCTCCAAAACATTTCTTGTACCTGTCCCTTTCTCTGTATTCGCACAAGCCACCATCTTGGCTCAGATGCTTATCATCTCTCACCCAGAGTCTTGCAATAGCCTCCTACTTGTTTTCGCTGATTTCATTTTCTCCTGTCTGTAACATCTTCACACAACTGCCAAAGTGATATTCCTAAAGGACAAGACTGACCATGTTGTTTTCCTTCTCAAAATGCTGTTGTTGTTTCGTCATTTTTCAGTTGTGTCCAACTCTTGATGACCCCTTTTGGAGTTCTCTTAGTGGAGGAACTAGAGTGGTTTGCTATTCCCTTCTCCAGCTCAATTTGTAGATGAGGAAATGAGACAAACAGGGTTAAGTAAATTGCCCAGGGTCACTATACAGCTAGTAAGTGTCTGAGTACCTATTTGAACGCAGATCTTCCTGACTCCAGGTCTGACGCCCCATACCATCTGACTGTCCCATTCTTTCCCAATAAATGCTAATAGTTCTCTACCAGCTTTAGGATCATCTAAGATAAACTCCTCTATTTGGCATTTCTTGACCTTTATGGACCTAACAATCTGGCCTTCTTACCATTCCTCTTATATGACATTCCATCTCATGCCTTCATTCATTTATTTAGGCTGTCCCTCATGTTTTGAGTGTACCTTCTCATTATCACTACTTCCTAAGGAAATAAGCATTTATGTTGTACCTACTATGTGTCAGGTACTGTGCTAAGCACTTCTAAAAATATTCTCTTATTTGATCCCTCAACAACCCTATGAAATAGAAGCTATTATGATCTTCATTTTACAGTTAAGGAACTTGTGGCAAACAGAGATGTTTTTTTTTTAAAGTTACTTACTTAGAGTCACACAATAAGTTTGGGTTAGATTTGAACTCTGGTCCTTCCTGACTCCAGGCCCAGCACTAGAGTAACACCAGCTGCTTCTACTTCTTAGAACCCTTTGTTTCCTCAAAACTCACTCAAGAACCACCTCTTAAATGAGAATTCTTGTCATGATCCCACCAGCTACTGCCCCTCCCCCATCAATTACCTTGTAGTTATTTTGTATACAATTATATGTGTACATGCTGTTTCCCCTGGTAGAATGTAAGCTCATTAGGGCAGAGACTTTCATTTTTGTCTGTGTCACCCAACACCTATGACAGACACCAGGCCAGCTCCCTTACATTCCTACTTTGCTTTCTCCCCTAGATTAAGACCATTCTAGAATTCATCCTAGGTGACCTGACTGGAGCAAAACATATCACTTCCCAAGAGCCTCCTTCTCTCTTAATTTTACCTTTAGACCTGGTTGCTTGATAGATTACAGGGCTTAGATGAGATAGGTGTTACCATCTCTAGTTCGTCCTTCTGATGAAATGGGGAACACTCAGGCCATGTCATCTGCCATACCACTAGTTGGTAAGGTCCTCCAGGCTTTCCCATCTACCCTAACTCTGCAGTGCAGTCACTCAGCATTGTCTTCTGAGCCACTTATACAATATAACGACCTCTGAGTCTTGCCATATATCACTATTAGGACTCCCAGGCTTTCCATCTGTTCTGTAGCTAAACTTTCTTTTATCTTATGCTTTTTCTTCCACAATTAGAGCGTGAGCTTTGTGAGAGCAAGAGCTATCTCACTTTTTTTTTTATTTGTATCCCTAGTGTTTCATGCAATTCTTGGCATATAGTAAATACTTAATAATATTTTTATTCATTCATATCCTAGAGAGTCAATAAGTGACCATCAATTTACTGTTGAATGTGTTCACCCGTCCCCTACTGGATTACTGCTTTGTCATGGCAAAGGGTCTTACCATAACTCAACCAAACTATGAGATGTGCTGTGTAATTACTCAAGGAAGACAGTTCACAGTGGATCATTTTAACAAAAAGTGATTGACTAGAGAAGGAAATGGCAAACTATTGCAATATCTCTGTCAAGAAAACTCCATAGACATTTCTAAAATGATCAAAGAGATGACATTGGAAGATGAGCATCTCAGATCAAAAGGTATCCAATATGTCATTGGGGAAGAGCGAAGGATAAGTACAAGTAGCTCCGGTACTAATGAAGTAGCTGAGTCAAAGCTGAATGGAAGTTCAGCTGCAGATGCATCTGGTGACTAAAGGAAAGTCCAATATGTAAAGATGAATATAGCATAGGAACTTGGAATGTAAGATCGATGAACCAAGGTAAGCTGCAAGTGGTCAAACTGGAAATGGAAAGATTAAGCATCACCACCTTGGATGAGTGAACTTAAATGGAAGGGGATGGGTGAATTTAATTCAGGTGATAATTACATATACTACTACAGGCAAGAATTTCTTAGAAGAAATGGAGTAGCCCTAACTGTCCAGAAAAGGGTAAGAAAAGCACTATTGGGAGGTGTAATCTCAAAAGTGACATAATGATGACTGTTTGAATCCCAGGGAAACTGTTCCATATAATAATAATACATGTCTATGCTCCAACCACTGATGCCTAAGAAACCAAAGTTGTTCAGTTCTATGAAGACCTATAAAGGGGATTGAAAAGCTAAAGTAGAAAATCTAAAGATAATTGGAATAGTAGGCAAGTTTGGCCTTGAATTGCAAAATAAAGCAAGGCAAAAACTAATAGAGTTTTGTCAAGATAATACACCGGTCATAGCAAACAGTTTTTTAACAACATAAAAAGCAACTGTACAGGTAAACATCAGCAGATTGTGAATATCAAAATCAATTAAGTATATTCTTTGTAGACAAAGGTAGAGAAGATCTATACAGTCAGTTAAAACAAGAGCTGGAGCTGACTGTGGCACAGATCATGATATTGCAAAATTCAGATTTAAATTGAAGAAAGCAGGGAAAACTACCAGATCACATAGGTATGATCCAAATAACATCCCTTATGAATATTAAGTGGAGGTTAATAGATTTAACTAGATCAAGTAGATGGAGTACGTGAAGAACTATGGACAGAGGTTCACAATATTGTACAGGAGGAAGCAAAAAAAAAATTTTTTAATAAAAAAAATTTTAAATTCCAACAAAAAAGAAAAACAAGAAAGCAAAATGACTCTCTGATGAGGTGAGACTTTAGAAAGAGCACAGGAAAGAAGGAAAGCAAAAGGTAAAGGAGAAAGGTAAAGATATACTCAACTGAATGCAGAATTCCAGAAAATAGCAAGGAGAAATTCAGTTTTATTTTTAAATAAAGCTATTTTAAAAAAAAATAATAACAAAACTAATAATAAAAAATAAGAAATAATAATGCTTCTATATATAAATAAATAAAATAATTATTATTTTTTATTTTTAAATAAAATTATTTTATTTTATTTCAGTTTTATTTTATTTTCTTATTTAAATAAATTTATTTTTAAATGAGCAATGCAAAGAAATAGTAGAAAACAATAGAATGAGAAACACAAAAGGTATCTTGAAGAAAATTGGAACCCTCAAGGACAACCTTTCATGCAAAAATAGGCAAGATAAAAACAAACATTGAGCAGAAACAGAAGAAATTAAGAGGAGTTGGCAAAAATACACAAAAATACTAAAAGAACTAAGAAAGGTCTTAACATTACCAATAACCATGATGGTGTGGTTACTGATCTAGAGCCAGACATCCTGGAGAATAAAGTCAAATGAATCTAAGAATCACTGCAAATGGTAAGAAATGATGGAATTCCAGCTTAGCTACTTGAAATTCTAAAAAATGATGCTGTTAAAGTGTTGCACTCACTATGCCAGCAAATTTGGAAAACTCTACAGTGGCCACTGGATTGGAAAAGATCAGTCTACATTCCAATACCAAGTCAGCCAAAGAACGTTCAAGTTACTGAACAATCGTGCTCATTTCACACTCCAGCAAGTTAGGTTTCAGCAATATGTAACCCAGAATTACCAGAAGTACAGGCTGGTTTTTGAGGAGGCAAAGGAACTAGAGACTGAATTGGTAACATTTGCTGGGTTATGGAGAAAGTCAAGAGAGTTCTAGAAAAATATCTACTTCTACTTCATTGACTACTCTAAAGCCTTTGACTTTGTGGATCAGAAAAAAAATGTGGCAAATCTTCAAAGAGATGAGAGTACCAGATCATCGTACTTGTCTCCTGAAGAACCTCCATGTGGTTCAAGAAGCAACACTTAGAAGTAGACATGGAACAACTGATTGGTTTAAGATTGACAAGGGAGTATGACAAGGCTGTGTGTTGTCTACAAGTTATCTTTAATTCTCAAGCCTTTTGTTCTAGATAGCTTAGAGTCCATGAATATTTGTCAACCTTTATTAAAAACATAGTCTGTATATATGAATTACTGCTATTTCTGGATGACTGTGGGCAACAACTTATCTGTGACAATGATGTGGTTCTGCTTAGTTGTTAAACTTTAAAAAAAATCATCATTTGGTCATCTGTCAAGGATAGCAAATTTTAGATATGTAATTTTAGGCACTAGGTCATGTCTTGCTAGGTACTTGGCAGGTGCTAAGCATTTATACCCAGTTGCAGTTGCAACTGCTTCTTTGAATAACACTCATTGGTCAATAAGTCCAGTCTCTTTTAAGGATAACATCTACAATTTCTAGTTGTAATGATCTGCCCCTAAATTGCTGTCATAAAGGGCTCCATATCTATATCATAATGATTCTATATTGTCATACTCCTCACCCCTTCCCTAGGGTCAGGATTAGTCAGTATTCATGTTCATTTTAGCTCAACAAGTATTTGTAGAAATGTAATTCTTTTTTTTAATGTTCATATAAAAAAGTGTCCTAAGACAAATCACTATCCTAATAGTATTTTTTTAAATATTTCATAGTTCCGTGGACTTATGCACAGTTGGATAAAATGACTTCTTATTGTAAAAATATCATCATCTAATTTCATCCTCCATAGGTCCGCTGCTAATACCTGAAGGGTACTTCTAGTAGCAGATAGGATGAGTGATTACATGTATCTCATCTCCTACCACTTAATTTTGGTAAATTCTGGTAGGTCTCTATATTTTTAAAGTTTTTTTTATTCCAGATGACTGAGAGATTATAAATATTTGGTATGAGGAAACATCTAGGGCAACTCATTGGTGCACTGGATGGAATGCAGGTCCTGGAGTCAAAAAGACTTATCTTCCTGAGTTCAAATCCGGCATCAGTCACTTGCTTTATGACCTTGGGTAGGTCACTTCACACTGTCTCAGTTTCTTCACCTGTAAAATGAGCTATAGAAGGAAATGGAAAACCATTCCAGTATCTCTGCCAAGAAAACTCCAACTTGGCTCCCAAACATTTAGTCAGAAATGACTAAATACATTTCAACAACAATAATGAAATGTATTAAAAGTATTGCTCTTGATTTTTAATGGATCAACATTATATCTAGGTGATGGTGGGCAACAATTCTGCCTGCAATGATAATGCTCTAATTGCATTGCTGTGTTTTTTGGAGGTTTGTGGTTGTTACACAGGATTTGTCATCTCTTACTGGTGAAGTACATGGAGTATTTCTTTAGTATTTTGATGTGTTTTTAATGTGCTCTTAGGTTATCTATCAATTTTCTTCCCTCTGAATAGGAAGTATTAAAACTTCCTATTCACCTATTCATAAGGTATAGTCACTTTATTATTTATTAGCTCTCTTTTGGGGGGAGGGAATTTTTGGTGACATCAAACTGAGGGTACAATTGACAAAAAGCAGTATGAAACTCTTACCTGTCTGTTGATAGGTGAGATCCATTTCCATTGTTTGTTGATATAGTAATGATACAAAATAAAAGGCCTCATATCTTTGATTCATTCTTTTTTTGAGACTGAGTCTCCCTATCTTGCCCAGGCTGGAAGTGCAACAGCCACTCATGGACCCACTCTCTAAGAATAATCATCATATTTTGTTTTTCTGACCTGAGCAGTTGACCATGTCCTTCCGCTCTCAGAGGCTCACCATATTGATGTTCGACTTAGTATGGCTAGCTGATCATCTGTAGTTTCACTGTACCACAAAATTCCTGAACTCAAGCAATCTGCCAATCTCAACCTCCCAATCAGCAGACTACAGGCTTGGGCAACCACCTTAGGTTATTCCATGTATTTCTTACACGCTTGTGGTTTATCCACCTTAGGAGTCTGTTATTGGAATTTTTTTATTTGTTCTTGTCTTCTAGTATCAGAACACAAAGGAATGTTACTTATTCCATTGTCTTCTTTATCAAATGTATTCTCATGACCAGTCTGAAGAGAGTCATCCTGGAAGTCTATGCTATCTTTACGTCTTCTTGGCTCCATGGCAGTGTCTTCCCATTTTGTTCGGTCATTTCAGTCATATCCAATCCTTAGTGACCTCATTTGGAGTTTTCTTGGCTAAGATACTGGAGTGGTTTGCCATTTCCCTCTCCAGCTCATTTTACAGCTGAGGCAAACAGGGCTAAGTGACTTGTCCAGGATCACACAGCTGGTAAGTGTCTGAGTCTGGACTGAAACTCATGAAGATAAGTCTTCTTGATTGCAAATCCAGTGTTCTATCCTTTGCATCACCTAGCTGCCCTTTCTTCCCACTGATTGTAGTATTAACCCAATAAGTGGTACGACCAGAGCCCAACTGGCCAGTGTATCAGCAAGGCTTTCACAACTACCATAACAACTTCAGGGTTTGAAAAGTATTGATTGGACATCTCCCTTACTAGTAGCCACTTATTGTGCCTCTACCTCTCAGCCTTTATAATAACAAATTATGTATTGGGTTTTGAAGTTGTTGATACTATCTTCATCATCATCAACCTCTCACTTCCTCCATAAGAAAAACCCTTCCTTCAATTAATTGTCCCCTAGAAGAGAGATCAGCTGGCATCTGCTATGGCAAATGGAAAAGGGCTAGAAGAGAAAATCACAAAAAAAAATGGGTTCTTGCATGGTACCCAGGTGCTCAGATCTAGAGGAATCAGAATCCCAAGATGAGCTACTAGAGGATGATGCCATTTGCTTCCCTTTCCCTTAGCACACTCCTCATTGCACAAAATATTTTATCAGTCTGTAAAAAAAAAAGATTCTCTCTGGCTCTTCCCACATTTCCAGATGTCTCAGCCATGATTCATTTGGTGTCAGTGAGCATCATTAGTGCTGTGAATCATGTTTCCCATTTG
Organism: Bettongia penicillata ogilbyi; assembly: GCA_023548195.1. Classification (NCBI taxonomy): domain Eukaryota; kingdom Metazoa; phylum Chordata; class Mammalia; order Diprotodontia; family Potoroidae; genus Bettongia; species Bettongia penicillata. The sequence continues at coordinate 165,863 of JAJHZJ010000254.1, read as the reverse complement.
TTTTATAATTCTTACTTGTTCACAGTCTTATTTCTTTGATACCCAGACTAACTTCTGAATACTGGTTCTAAAGGCCTGCTATGATTTGCACGTTTGGATAAGGTTGTGAACGTTAACTCACAAATACAATTCAAATGGACTTAGATTTGAATGTTATCACAGAGATCCAGAAGATTCTGAAGGAGCCCAATGAAAGCTGATGATAAATTGCCATTTCTCTTCTGAGAGAAGTGCGAGGAGAATTTTGCAGGGACTGATGTTATTTAGCATCTTGTTTAATGATCTAGAAGAGGGAATAAGTACTGTGGTTATGTTCTATGCCAATAATACTAAATTGAAAGGTGCTGCAAACACAAGTGAGGGCAAAAATAAACTATGATAAAAGAATCTATGGAGATTAGAAATGATATCACATCACATCCAATGCAATGGACACTGGTCACTAAGGCCTGCTTGGAGAGAGGAGAGGCAGCAAGAAAGAGGAGACAGAATGGTGGACATAGAGTCAGAGGACCTGGATTTAAACCCTAACTCTGCTATTCCTTATTTTGAAAAACTTACTTAACCCCTCTAGGCCTCAGTCTTCTCATCTGTGAAATGATTAAGTTGAATGAGGTAGATCATGTCTAAGGTTCCATTGATCAAACTCTAAATCCTACAGGGCTAGATAATGTCTATCCTGCATCCAAATAGGAGTAGGAAAGGGAGGGACTTCAGAAGTGGAAATAAATTGGAAAAAAGCCAAGGCCACCGTCTGTCCATCACCATCACACTCTTCAAGGATAATCAGATAGATGAGAAAATTTAGAGATAGCAGGAGTTAGAGTTAAGATTTGCAGGCTGGTCAGATACACTGGATTTTATAGACTTCAGCAGAAGCTAATCAAAAAAGTTGAAAATGAGCCAAAGGTAGCAGAAAACCAGTGAAAGGCCAGCTCAAACTAGAAGCAAATCTTTAAAAAAAATCAGAAAATGTCAGAGTAGGAAGGGAGGTTAAAGATCATATAGTTTGTTTTTATTGTTTGGTTGTGATCAACTCTCCATGACCCCATTTGGGAGCTTCTTGGCAAAGTTTATGGAGTGGGTTGTCATTTCCTCCTCCAGCTCATTTTATAGATGAGGAAACTGAGGCAAACAGAGGTTAGTGACTTGCCCAAAGTCAGAAAACTAGGAAGTGTACAAGAATTTAATTCAGGTCTTCCTAGCTCTAGCTCACAAGCCACCAATAGTGCCATCTACCTGCCACTATGTCACCTAGAAAAGGAGCACCTTTGATTTTTCTACTATATTATAAAGCCTTTCTCTATTAGCTAAGTTTATAAAATAGATATTCAATAAATCCTCAAATATTTGTTAAGCACATACTATTCTAGGTTCTTGGAATAGAAAGATGAATAAAACACAACTTCTATCCTCAAAGGGCTTACTTAGAGTCCAGTTGTTGCTGAGCCATTTTCAGTCATGCCCAACCCTCTGTGACTTCATTTGGGGTTTTCTTGGCAAAAATACTAGAGTGGTTTGCCATTTCCTTCTACAGCTCATTTTACAGATGAGGAAATTGAGGCAACCAGGGTAAAGTGACTTGCCCAAGGTCATACAAGTATCTGAGGTCAGGCTTGAACGCAGGACAGGAATCTTTCTGATTCTAAGCCCAGTACTCTATCTACTACACCATCTTGCAGCCCCTAAAGTCTAGTAGAGGAGATAAAAATGTGTGTATAAATACTACAATTCAAAATGGACATGATAAGGAATATGATATAGTATGGTGTGATAAGGAAACACATCTCTTTCAGGACTCTCTATTTTGCATATTACCATCGATATCTGGCATAGAGTCTTGTACTTGGACATAAACTAAATTTTTGCTGTTGAATCTACGAAGGATAACAGTAAAAAATAGACTTGAAGTGTAGTGAGGATCGTATATCATGGAGCAGTTTGGATGCCAGGCTAAGAAGATTTTATTGTTATCTTGAGTACAACGGGGAGCCGTTGGAAGGTTTTGAAGATGTTTTGTGTTACGAAGATGAATCTGGAAGAATTATGTATTGTGGATCAAAGGGGACAAAGATTGACACAAGGGGAGACTACAGAGCTTTCAATGTCAAGTAGTCAATATAGGAATGTTTATCAAGTACCAGCTAAGTGCCTGGAAGCTCTGGAAATACAAAGAAAGGCAAAAACAGTCCTTTCCCTTGAGGAGAGTACATTCTGGAGTGAAAAACAATGTGTAAATAACTAGGTCCATGGTCAATATATACAGAGTATGTGAAATGTAAACTAAGAGGGAAAGGTACCACCGTGGGTGGCACTGCGGAAGAAGATCGAGGACTTCGGAAATCCTGAAGAAGATGGGACTTGGGCTGAGAGAGAGAGGAGGTAAAGAGAAGGATAATGTAAGAAGACTGGTAAAGTAGGAAGAGCTTTCAATGCCAAAGAGAAGAGTTTATCTTCCATCTTAGAGACCATAGGAAACCACGGGGGCATATTGAGGAGGGGGATGAGTCTATACCTCAAAATAGTCATGTTGACAGCGGAATAGCTAGTAGATTAAAGTAGAGAAAGACTTGCAGCAGGCCCTTGGCTTATGGCTCTGTGAGTGGAGAGGGGAGGACTTATATGGAAGATGTGAGGGTAGAAACAACAGAATTTGGCAATAGATAGAATATGTAGGGTGAGATACCAATGATCCAAATCTGAGTGATGCCACTGAAAAATAATGAGCTTTGTTATGGACGTATTGGGTTTGATGCTATGAGGAAGAGGAGTAATTGGAGCTTTTTGAGCAGGTAAGTGTCATAGTCAGACCTGCCCTTCAGGAATATCATTTTGGTATTGTGGATGGAGAATAGGTTGGAGAGACAGAGTTAAAGCACGTGACTAATTAGGAAGTTATTCAATAGTTCAGGCAAGAAGGAACAATGAAGGTCTAAAATTGGGTAATGGAAATGTGAATAAAAAGACAGGGATAAATACAAGAAATACAGAGGGAGAATTGATAAGACTTAAGAACAGAATGGATATGACGAGTGAAGGATAATGAAGAGTAAAGGATGACTCCAAGCTTGTGGACCGAGGTATCTGCCATGATGGTAGTTGCCTCAACTAAAATAGAGTAGTTAAGGAGAGGGAGAAATTCATGGGAAAGGATGATGAGTTCAGTTTTGGACACAAGTGGTTTGAGACACTTATGTATATCTGCTTTGAAAAGCCCAACAGACAGTTTGATAATTAAAGTCTAGAACTCAGGAGACAGATTGAAGGGGATTATCAATCAATCAATAACATTTATTAAGCACCTACTATGTGCCGAGCACTGTGCTAAGTGCTAGGGATACAAAAAGAGGCAAAAGATAATCCCTGCCCTTAAGGAGCTTATAGAAATCATCTGTCCATAAATGTTAACTTTATAAATATTAATATGTCTATAAATATAATGTCTATAAATATTAACTTTACTCATGTGAGATGAGGAGTTTGCTAGGAGAGAATGTAAAGAGAAAATAAAGGAAGACAGAGTCTTTGAATATGACCTTAGGTACTGAGACATAGATGATGATGAGACTGAGAAGGAGTGGTCAGAAAGGTGAGAAAATGAAGAAAGAGCAGTGTCAAAAAAAATCTAGAAAAGAGAGAATATCTGGGAAAAGGAGGTAATTGATATTGCCATGGAGAGGTCAAGTAGAGTGAAAACTGAGAAAGTCCTATTGAATTTATTAATTAAAAGATTATTGGTACTTGTGGAGAAAACAGTTTTAATCAAGTAATTTTTAAGGGATTCAGAAGTAAATGAGAAGTGGAGGTTATAAGTATAGACAACTATTTTTCTAGGATTTGTTCTGTGAAAGAGAAAAGAGATATAAGATGATAGTTTAAGGGTAACAGAGGGCCAAGTGTGGGTATCTGAAGGAAAGGAAAGACCTCAATATATTTGTAGGCAGCAGGTAAGGAATAAATAGATAAAAGTGATTCAAGATTAGAGAGAGAAAGGAGAACAATCTGCTGGGAAATATGAGAAGGGTTACAATGACCAAGGTTACAAGTTGAGAGCTTGGCCTTGCATGGGAGAAGGGCCACATTTTCATAAAAGACTAAAATAAAGTAGAAGAGAATGAAGGATAATGGCAGGAGTAGGAAAGAATAGAAATGTAATGGCAAATAATTTCTATTTTCTCAGTGTAAGGGTCAGGTTAAAACCATTCCATCCCATTTTAACCTTGATAGCTAGATGAGAACACATGTCTATAAATCAGCCAATCAGAGGCTTTAAGATTGTGTTTAAAAAGTCTTTAAAAGACATTTGATGAAGTGAAATTATATTAGACAAGAGGGTCTGTTCCAATAGGCTTGGGGATTTTATTATGTTCTATATGACTTATTTAAAAATCATCAAGGATGCTACAATGGGAATTCTGGAAAACAGAGCAAGTGTGAAACTCTAGCTGGACCTCCTTAACAGGAATCGAGAAGTTTAGTGGGGGAGTGGAGGTGGGAGGAGAACTAGGAAGCTTTTGCCTTGACTAAGTCTCTACCCTACATTCCTTTGAGCAGAGAATGATGATCCATTTTCAAAGGATCTGGAGGGTGATGAACTTCCCATCTTGCCATCATGTCATAAATGATGTACACAAATCCACTGGTAGCAGTACTGACATTGTTGGGAGCCAAGAAAAAATGAACAGAAATTTACCATATTTAAAGGAAACTTCTTTTCTCCTCACAAAAGGGAGAAAAAAACTAGCAGCCAGGAGTTATGTCACCCCTTTGCCACATGAGCTCTCTAAGCTGGAGCTTAATTTCCCCAAGACACTGAATGTATTTGTGGGAGAATTTGTCACAGATTGGGGTGGATATGTGTGTTTTTTACGCCAAGATGTTCTTATTACACAACCTTAAAAAATACCCATTTTCTAAAAATTACTTGAGGGTTGGTTGACTAAATTGATTCTCATCTAGTATCTGGTAGTGAATCACACCAGTGAGGGCTTGAGCCATTGGCATTAAAGAATTATCACTGATCCCTTAGGCTGAGTGGATCAAAAAGGGTAGATTCCCTAGGATGTTAAGATAGAAGGGATATAATCCTAATGGTGGGATCTTGATTTATCAGTGGGAGTGGGAATTGGGATAAGGATCCTTAGAATGTATACAGAATCACTAAAGTATGAAGGATGGTCCCTTGGTGAGAAGAAAGAAGGAAAGGTGGTATGGGAAGCTTAAGGAAAGAAGAAAAGGTTTGTAATAGCTGCTGTGGGAAATGTGATAGTCAATTGGGAAGAAGAGAAGAATTTTCTTATTTGAGAGAAGACACAATTCAGATGAGATAACATTGGTGTTATCTAAAGGGAAACATATCTTCCCTTCATGCTTCTATAGTTCAAAGAGGGAATATTTTTCATTTTTTCTTTGTATCTTGCTGTTCAGTTATTTTTTCATCATCCAATTCTTTATGACCCCATTTAGAGTTTTCTTGGAGTGGTTTGCCATTTCCTTCTCCAGCTCATTTACAGACGAGGCAACTGAGGCAAACAGGGTTAAGTGATTGCCAAGGGTCACACAGCTAGTAACAATCTGAGGCTAAATTTGAACTCAGAAAGATGGATCTCCCTGATTCCAAGTTCAGTGGTCATCCATTGTGCTCCCTTGCTGCCCATGTATACTGAGTATTTAACATAATGCGTCATTTATAGTAGTCTTTTAATAGATATTTGCTGAATTTAACATTTTTCATATGTTGTCAAACAACGATTTTCCATTCTTTGTGGAATTTATTTTTGAGACAATGCAAAACTTCCACGTTAAAAATAACATTTCTTAATTTTGGTCTACCATTCCTCATGATAATGATGTAATTTTAAAGTTTAAATTTTGTCATATTACCTGTCTCTATCTGCATTATTATCTACAAATTTGAAAATTACCCTTCTATATCTTTGACCTAGTCACTGATGGTGTTTAAAAATACAGGACGAAAACTAGAGCTTGGTGGCACTATGCTGTTGATCACCATCTTGGCTGATAGAGACCCCTTTAGCAACACAAGTTGGGCATCATAGTTGAATCCGAGGTACATCTGTCAAACATTACCATCTGGTCCATATTTTACTATCTTATTCTTCCAGAATATCGTGAGAACATTTTTCAAATGTTTTCCTAAAGTCAAGATTCATTATGTCTAATTATGTCTGAAATTTCCCTGATCTGCCAATTTAGTTATCCTATCATAAAGGAAAATGAGTTGTTCTTTATGAGCCAAAGTTGCTCCTGTTAATTACCAGTCTTTTCTAAATGCTCAAAAATTATCTGTTTAATAATCTGTTCTAACATATTCTGGGGGAGTTACAATTTTGATTCTTCATGGATTATGGTTTTTCTAGGCAGCTAGGTGGTGCTGGAGTGAGGAAGAGATGAGTTCATATCCTGACTCAGACCCTTGAAAGCTATGTGACCCTAGACAAGTCACTTAACCGCTACCAGCCTCAATTTTCTCATTTATAAAATGGGGATAACAATATTACCTGTCTCATGACTGTTTTGAGAATCAGACAAGGTGACATGTAGATTGCTTTGTAAACCTTAAAGCTATATAAATGTGAGCTATCATCATCATTTCATTGTCCATAATTCTGAGTCTATATCATCTTTGGACGAATATTAGTTTAAAAAATACATTCTGTGCTTGGGAGCCGTTTTGGATCACACAACGAAACACACTCTCTTCATGCTATTCAATTCTTGGTCCAGATCATTATGCATTTGCATTTCCTGTAAAAAAAAAAATGGATTTCTCAATTGACCTGCCCATGCAACTGTTAGGCATTATCTGCTCATTTTCCTCTTAGCTATGCCTCTGATTATATGGATGTCAGTACCATACCTCAACTACAGTCTTATCTGGTAACATCACTCTGCCATGCAAGTTCCCTTCTGCCATTAGTAAGTTCCTTTGGGGCCTCCACTTTGGGGAAGCCCTAGACTGGTTATCCTTCATCTCTCCTTTAGGCTATCTTCTGATTTTCTGGACTTCAACATAATGCCTTAGGTAGGGTCTCAACCTGGAGTCTCTCAGCACCTGAAGTCTCTATACTCTAGAACATCCCCTCCAGACTCGCACTGAAACTTTCTGCTGCCTTTCTAGGTCTTTCCCCCATTGGTGAGTTTCTCCCAGGGCCTCCATCTTGGGGAAGGGCCTAGGTCAGCCCACCTTCATTCCATTCCTGCCTGTGCTTCTGACTTTCTACATTTCAATATTATGCAACCACTCAACCCCTACTTTTGCCAACCAAAGGCCTTTGCCTCTGACATGACTCTCTTGTACAGAATAAACAGAAGGAATATTTCTATAGAAGGTAGGCAATCATACTTTGTTCTTGTTTGTGGATAATATTTTTGGTTACTGCATTATATCAAGAGTGGGAATTTTACAGAAAGTTTTCAGTGTCATCTGTAACCACTCAAAAGAGCCAGGACTGATAATCAACATAGGGGAAAAAGGCAAATGGTTGAAGGGTAGTGATTGTACAGGCATTTATTAAGAGCTACATGTCAGGCACTGTGCTAAGTTTTGGCGATGTAAATATAAGCAAAAAGAAAGATACCCCCCTTTTTGATTCTTCTTACACTATTAGATAGTGAGCCCATGAGGGCACAAGCTATCTTTTCTTCTTGTAAAATTCCCAGTACTTATATAATGCAATAAACAAAATAGCAAGTGCCTTTGATTGGCAACCAGATTCTTGTTTTGCCTCATTTGATACTGATAATCAGCAAGCATTTATTATCTATTGATCTAACAGTTGTGCTAGATACTGGAATTTCAAAAAGAATAGTCAACTTCAAAACCCTTACATTCTAAAGGACATAACTTGCACATGTAAGGAATATGTCAAATACATATGAAACAGATAAATTGGGGAAAAGGAATTAGAAGCTGAGTGGGCCAGGAAAGGACTCATATAGGAGGTAAAGATTGAGTTGGGTCTTTGAAAAGGGTTAGAAAGTTAGAATGGTGTCACTTAACCCTGTTTGCCTCAGTTCCTTATGGGTAGAAAAATTAGCTAGAGAAGGAAGTGGCGAACCACTCCAGTCTTTACCAGAAAACCCCAAAAATGGGGTCACAGAGAGTCAGATATGACTGTACAGCAACTAAAGTGGAGTCATTGGAGTTGACTGAGTAGTGGCCATGGCAGGGTGGTCAGAACTACACCTTAATAAAAATCACTTTGGGCAGGCAACTAGATGTGTGAAGGATGCATGGGTGTAGAAAAGAGGATGAGAAAGGGAGTGGATTAGGAGGCTAATTCAGTTTTTTCTGTGAGAAGTAATGAGGTCCTTTGATTAATTGGATGGTGGCTATGTGAGTGGAAAGAAAGAGGTATATGGGAGAAATATGGAGTTAGAAGATCAGTTTTATCTTCCAAGAGATTTTGTAACATCATAAGATGTACCTGGGTCACATCTTGCTAGAGGAGAACTTTCAAGTCTATGGTTTGCTCTCCTGAATCAATTTTTTTTAGCAAATAATAAAGATGGAAGATATTCTATACCCCTTTCAGTCAATTGTGTGACTGTGAAGATAAAGTCTCCTGCAGAATATTGTTTGTAAAAGCCCCCTTGAACCACTATCATATCTTCCTCAAAGGAACACTCAGCATATCAAATTCAATGCAATCCCCAAGCTACATGGGACAAAAAGCTTTCAGAACATAGGGTCCTATCAATGGAGAGCAATGTCCTCTGAGAATCTGATATATCATCTCTGTTATCACATCAGCTAATGGCTTTTAAATGAGGATGCTTTGGGTGAGGTTGAAAAGGATGAGTTTACTTTTAACTACAAAAATCAAATAATTTTAGCCACCTTGCAAAAACATGCTGAACATTTATTATAAATGATCGTAACAGCAATTGTCCCAGGACGATTTCTATCTGAATTCCACTGAAAAATATGAACAGAAGGTAACAATTATAGCCAACATTTTACAAGTTCTTTAAGGTTTATAAAAATCCTATTAGAATGAAGATATATGATCTTTATTTTTCTTAAATAATTCATTAATGCTCTTTGTTACAGACATACTGTTTCCTATCAATATCACCTCTTAATAGAATTTCTCTTTGTAATGAAGAGGCCAAACCGAGCACAACAGAAAAACACATTGACCTTGTCAGATGCCTTGTTCCACACTTTCAGTCCACTCTCTGCCAAGGGGAGGAAAGTATGTCAGCCTCACTTTCAGTGAGTCTTGGGAAGTTAATATTGGTCTAAACACTGAGAGCAGAGTTCTGTTATCATTGAACATGGCTGTCATTTGCATTATTTTCGTTCTCCCAGCTCTGTTTACTATGCTCTGCATCAGTTCATAAACGTCTTCCTGAGTGTTCCTGAATTCTTTGTTTTTTATTATGACTTCTGTTGATACAAATTCCTTTTAACAAAGGGCAGCCCCAAATGGGCATTCATAAAGGGTACCGGCCAAAGTCATCACTAAATGCCAGAAATATCTGAGATCAGTTTTTTAAATTTAGGGAAATACAACTTTAGATTTATTTTTTATAGTCACCGTAAACATTTAAACAATTTTAATATGGTAAAAAGAAAATAGGCCTAGACTTTGAATCCCAATCCTTGGCTTTGGATTCCTTTTCTACTAATATTTTTATACTTAGCGGCCTTAGGCAAGTCACTTACCGTCTTTATGCCTTAGTTTCCTTATCTATAAAATGAGGCTATTGGACTCAATGGCTCTAACATGATCCTATAGCTCAATGACCTCTATGTTTCCTTCCAGTTCTAAATCTGTGAGCTCTGTTATGTAAGATTTTGCTCAGTCAGCATTCAGAACCAGACTATAACAAGACCAACATTTGCAGTAGGTTTGATAAGTGTTTCCTTCATAATTTTAAAAATATTTTATTTATAAATGAAATCAATAAATATAAATATAAAATAGATATGAATGACACATTAAAGAGTTGATCTGGTTTGAGGAGCTAAGAAATCTACTTAAAGACTCTTTATTCTCATATCTTCACACAGAATTGCTTCAGTTGAGTAACTGAGGCAAATTATGCCATTTCCCCCACTTTGCAGAAACTCCTGAGAGCAAAGGTATGCCTACTGCTACAGTAAAGTACCAGTCAGGAACACTGGTTCTTGAGAGGAGCATCACTTAATTCAGTCATCAAGATAAACAAAAAAGAGGGGATTTGCTCCTAGTGTCCTCCCCTTGAATTTTTAGTGTATTTAGTGTATTTAGTGTATTTAGTGTATTTAGTGTATTCCTATGTAACTCCCAGCCAAAAATGCACAGAATATTATTAACAAGTTATTAATCTACTTCATTCAGTATCTTTATGCAGTACAAATATGCAACAGTGTAATTGTCTGAGCTGGACCTGAAGTCTGGAAGACTCATCCTCTTGAGTTCAAATCTGCCCTTACTAGTTATGTGATCCTGGGCAATTCACCTCACCATGTCTGCCTCAGTTTTCTCATCTATAAAATGAACTGGAAACAGAAATGGCAACTTATTCTAGTACCTTTGCCAAGACAGCTCCAAATGGGTTGCAATGAGTTGGACATCAGGAGCCTGACTGAGCCAACAAGCAAGGTCACTAAACTCAAGAGGACTTTATTGAGAATGAAAATACCAGGAGTGCTGGCTTGCCTTCACTAAACACATACCTCCGTATCATTGTCCTCTAAATTTCAGTCTATCCTTTCCATATACCCTTAACTTTGACTATTTAAAGGTGATTGCATCATTACATTGGAAGGAGAGAGGGATGTGGATTTTCTAGCTACTATTCTTGCTGAGAGCTAGTTATGTCTACTGACTGATGCTAGTGGAGTTTGTGGGCTATAGCTTTAGGAGAATCACTCGAACTCTAGGTAGCAGTGACTCTTTTGGAAACTCAACTCACCAGGTCATAATGGTGGAGGAGGGGATCCCAGAGAGGATTCTACATCTCTATATTTCTATGTTGGCTTCCTTCTATCCAGTGACTAGTACAGTGTCTGACACAAAGTATACTCTTAAATGTATGTCAACTTACTGACCTCTATAGCAATATGTTGATAGTAAGAACTATTTGCAAATATATCAGAAAACATAAAACACTCCACCACCAAACTTTACAATTGTTTTCAAGAATGCTAAACAATGATGGACCCGATAGAATTACTCTCTTTTTGGCCAAATACTGATAATATTTTATTTAAATTTACAAAGTACTTTCTTCTCACCAACTCTGTGAAGTAGTACTATTGTGCGTGTGTGTGTGCATGTGCGTGTGTGTGTGTGTGTGTGTATTTGTTTATCAGGTCTGTGGTTTTACCATTTTATGATTTTAGGTTTCTTCTGGTGATGAACTTTCTTTACCAATAGAGATCAGGCCTTCTTTGCAAGTTAAATTGCCTAGTGTCATACAGCCAGCTCATGGCACAGACTGATTGAAGGTCTTCTCTCTATCCACTGTGCCTAGCTGTCTCACAGGCATTCTTTCCTCCATTTTATAAATCAGGGAGTTGAATTCTGAAGTGAAAGGTGAAGTAAACTGCCAATACTTACACAGTTACTAGGGTTCAAAACTGATACATGGGACCCTGGGCCCCTAACTCCAGTCACTGATTGCTCTAGAGACAGAAATAAATTCAGAAACCATCTATTCCCATCCCCCTTATTTTACATGAAAAGACCAGGATTGTTAACCATCTTGATCAAGGTCACAGAGATAGAAGGCACAGGAGCTTGGATTTGAACCCAGGTTTTCTGACTCTAGAGGCAATCCTGTGCTCTCACTGGACCATAGGGCTTTCCACTTCAATGAGGCACATAACACACTTGGACAGATCACTGGAAAAGCAATGTGCATCTCCCCTTTATACCAGTCTTTTCTAAATCATTTTTTTTTATTATAGAAAAGGTTAATATTATTCCTGAAATATCTTACTTGCAAATTGCATGAAACTCGTTGACGTATATGTTGGAAAATGTAAAGTTTCTATATAAGAAAATGAAATTGTATTATTCTATGGGTACTTTCAGGCCTCCAAATCTTTGTACCTGAATTCTAAATCTTCTCTCGCATGCATGTAAGGAAGAAAGGAAGGGAGGTCTTGTCGGGGAAAGGAGAGGGAAATGCTGATGCCATATGGTATACAACCCAGTGGTACTACCTACCCATGTCTAGACACACCTCAGAGAATTAAGGAGTATAACCAACCCAACAAGACCCTCTAAGTCAAACAGCACGCTCACAAAGCATTAAAAGTAGATACAAAAGGTAAAGACACCCAGACTCAGTTGCTCCCTGACGTCATGGCCATCTGCTATGATGAAGTCCTACTTCTGATATCAATAACAGAGCTGGTCATTATAGATTTAAACACCACTATATTAACCTTGTTTGTTCCTACTTATACATCTGGTTGAAGGAAGATTCAGTACAGAAGGAGACTGGCGCAGCCATCAGGACTATGGCTACAGCTGCTCCCTCCTCACCCCCACAGACGCTTACTTTGCTTGAAGGGTCTTGGAAGTCCCTCTTAAGCTTCCCTTAATCAACAACCAAAACTTTAATTAGAAGAAATGGCTACTCTAGGATAAAAATGAGAACTTTGGGCCTGTGGTTCAATTTCCATAATACATGAGACATCCATGGTGCGACTATAAAATAATATGACGAGAACAAAACATGTGTATGCGCTCATGTTGCCCTCTTCTAAAAATAAAATTTAGGAAGCTTTTTTTGTACAGTGGCCATTCCTGACCACTGCTTCAACCACATGGGGAACTCACCTTTTGGAATCTCCTTCAGAGTCCCTGATAGCAAATCTTTATACTGTAATGGTGGATTTGATTTTTGGAAACAGCTAACATTAATTCAGAGCCAAAAGTGCTGGATAAGGTGGATGATCAAGTTAGATAATACTCTCTGAGATAAAAAGCTAAGTGAAGGAAAAAAAGCAACATAATGAAGCTGCTTTTCTTGTCTGGCTCTGAAAGCAGTTTTCAAAAAAAGGATCTCCAAACATGCTTTGACACATGGAAGAATTGTTGGGATACGAGTATAGACTTCTGAGGTATCTACTTGGAATGAGGTTATGGTCCGTTTGTTAAAAATCAGTTAAATCATGCTATGGCCATACCTGATACAGGCACATGTTAATTTGTACCCCTGAAGCCACCTTTTGAATACATAAATTGGAAAATGAAGTTATAGACAGGTACTTTCCTACTAAAACTCATTTTCTCTTAATTATTATGTGATTTGCTTATGCAGGTTAGAGGCATGGCAGGAATAGTTTCATGTTCAGGAATATGTTGTATATTTTTATGCAAATTTGGGCCCAAGTCGTGAGTAGCTGAGAGATGTTTAAAATTTTCCCAACTACTTATTAATGGTTTACATGGAGATAGGTCAGTGTTTAAAAATCTCATTATGAGATTTATCTGTTCTTTTATCTATACAAATAATTTTAGTGTATTAAGAGTCAGATATCTTATGTGTAATAGGTGTTCAACAAATTTTTGATGAATGAGCAAAGGAATAAATGACCTAGAATTTCTCAGACAAAGAATACAGGCTCTCCTGCTTGTGAATAATATTGCTTTACATCCTAAAAGATGTTGCAATTACATGTGTGTATGTGTGTGTTTGTGTAGCAACTAAAATTTAGACTCTGGTGTCTGCAACCAGGTATAAAAGTAATTAGAATATTCTTTATGTTTCTTGCACATAAAAACCTCAAATAATGCTTTTTGGACTTAAATAATTTTTTAAAAATAATCACTTATTAGTATAATATATTTCAATTTCTGAAACTGGGGGTGAATTTCACAGATAAGTCAATTGACAAGTTCTTTTGGGGACAACATCATGCCTAACTTTGAATAGGCGCTCTGTGGAGCAAAAGAATTTTAATTCATGGTCCCTGAAGAGAGGGAGCCCAGAACTGCTTTGTCTTACACAGCTCTGGTCAATTCAATTTACTGCTCAAAAACCTTCAGTGTTTCCTCATTAAGTATGGAACAAAGTCCAGACTCTAGCCAGATACACGAGGCTCTCCACCATCTTGCCTAAATCTCCTTTCTAGCTTTCATGTCCACTTTTCCCTTTTATACTCACATATGCTCCGACCCAAGTGAACTACTTCCCTTTTCCTAAAAATCTTTATTTCCCTGCCTCCATACTTTTAGCTCATTTGATTTACTTTCCCTGAAGTGCCCTCTCCCTGCTTTCTTAATTTTACCTCTCAAAATCCTCCCTATTTTTCAAGGCTCAGATCAAATGTTACCTCTTTCTGAAATCCTTTCCTGATGCCTCTCAGTCAAATTCAGTCTATATCCCTTCTGGATCACCATGAGCATTTTGTTTTCACCACTTAGGACACCTTTGCCATAGTGCATAGTTCTTTGTGTGCTCAACTATAGGTGTTTTGAAGTTGGGGTTATCTCATTATCACCTTTGAGCCCAGTTCTTTACATACAGCAATTGCTCAAATATTGATTGACTGAATCACTGGCTCAATAATACTACATAACGGCTGTACTCAAAGCACAGGGTCTCATTGAAACTATTTAATAATTATCCTTCACAGTAGAAAGATAGAAACAGAGCACTAATTGGAAGTAAATTTATTTTTTAATGGGGAAAAATGAATAACTTCAATTGAAATTACTGGGATAATTTTAGGCAAATAGAATATAACTATTCAAATTGGAAATTGGCCATTTTTATTTGGTCATTTACAGGTGAGAAGACTTTAATTTTAAACAGCTAAAACACTCCATTCAGAGCATACTAAGCTATGATATCCAAAAAGATTATCTTTGTACTCCTTGACTCACCTATAGAATGTCTGTTACATGAGTAGTCTCTCATGACTTTTCCATATTTGTCATGTGGAATCAATAAAAACCACATCATGATAGCTTGGTCAGTGGCTAATTCATGTAATTTTTCTTTGCTGAGAAGCTAGAAGGAAACATGAAAAATAATTTACTTTCCTGTAGCAAGTTTCCTTTTCATTTTATATCCATGACTTATATGACAGATTCAAAATTAAATCTAACATTTGCCCTCTTAATTAGGATGGTGCCTGTGACTGAATTCTGTCCCACTTGGATAATATAATTAGTAATCCACCTACTTTTTCTAAAAGACATTTAAGTTGCCTAGCAAATATAAGCAGGTTCTACTCCTTTTACTATTCTGGCCCTTTTCAATTCCTGATTTTTTTTTTGTGGAAATCTGATAATAATACTTGAAATACCAGTTAAAAATCTAGCAATATAGTTTTTTCTTCTGAATGCTCCCCCTCCAAATATCTAATAATATTACATATAAAAGCCTGAGTAACATAATTTTCTTTATTCAGAACCACTCAACTATGGAATCTTGAGTTCTTTTAGCCCTTCCAAAGGTATGATCAGTATGCATAGGAAAAGTCAAGTCTCTTACTTAACTTTGCAAGAGTGCTTCTCAAAGCATTAATAGCTGTATTGCCTTGTTAATAAACTTCAGCCAAAATGCTTTGGGAGATAATTTGATTAAAAAAAAGAATAAAAAACACCGAAGCTGAAATATTGCTTTTATGAGCAGTAAGATCACTTCAGCATGTGCTTTTTTAATAGGCTGAAATACATATATTTTAACAGAAAACACAGATGAATTAGCACTCTCCCATATCATCACATCAGTAAGCGTGACTATTCCTTTTAAAGTCTTTTCAAATACTCTGTCATGCTCAAACTTAAGGGGAAGAAAACAACTTTCTACATAAAATACATGCTATTTTTTCACTTTGAGACTTGTCTGTCTGGCTCTGTCTTCTTAAATATAATTACATGTAAGTTAATGACAAACTATAGATCCATACACACAGGAACTCCACTAAGTTTAGAGTACTATGAAACTGATGTAAATGTCACAAGGGCTCTGGCTTGTTCTTCATGTAAGTGAGGTTGGATCCTGGCTTACGACAAAGGTGTCAACCCAAAAATTGTAATTGGGGATTACATTGACTGCTGTTTTGATTGATTAATCCTGAGCCCTGATTCTTAGATAACCCTAGAAAGCAAGGTTCAGAAAGGATCTAAAATTATAGCAACTAAGCAGGGTGCTTTATGATTGGCAAAATTTTATTTACATATACTTTATATAATTTATATATTTTATATCAAATAGAACTATATATGTATAGGAATATGTATATATATGACTACACACATGCACATTCACACACACATATATATACATATATACACACATATATGAGAGAGAGAGCTATTTGAGCCTCACGATAATCCTGTGTATCAGGATTATCACTTCTACAGGTATTATTTGCCCCATTTAACAGAGGAAAAGATTGAGGCTAAGAGGTTAAATAACTTGCCTGTGCTCACAGACCAAATACATATATGAATCTACCTTTTCCTAGATCTTCTACCTGTAGCATCATATGATTCACATCTAAGTTACAGAACTTGACTTTTTTAAGTAAAATTTTGGTCCCTATTTGCAGAAGAATTTACTGACTCCAAGCCCCAAACTTTATCCATTATGCAACACTGCCACTCAAGAATATTATTATCTGGCAAAGTGATGATAGAGGTGGACAGGCTTGCTCTCAAGCTTCATCTTTCCACTGGAACTGACCTCATCTATCCATCCTCATTTTTCTTTATGACAACAGCTAGGGTAATGGACATCTCTAAGTGATGATGGTCATCAATACATGTAATGTAGTAAAAATCATATCCTATATTTTCCTGAAGAGAAAATTCCATGTACTTATCAAAATCATTACAAATCTGGCCGTACACCAATAGATATATTCAAAAACCACAAACATATGACACCCTCACCCTCCAAGAAGATACCTATCAAGTACCATGGGGAAGAGAATTGAATGATCAAAGGTGGTCCTGAGATGGAGATGAGAAGAGTTTGAGAAGGGAAAACAAGGCTACCCCATCTCCTAACCATTAAGGGGTTAGGGGTGAATGACAATGCCAAACTATGATTTATTTTAAAAATGTTCTTTTTTTGATTATATTTCTAAAAGTAATGGGAGGCCACATAGACTTTAAAGCTTAAAAAGCACTTGTGTTAAAAACAACATTCTCAAATAAACAGGAAAAGTAGCATTGTTTTCATTTTACAGATGAGAACACCAAGGCTCAGAGAGGTTAATTAATTTGTCCATCATCACATAGGTAGTAAATGTCAGATCTGGGATACAAACCCAGGTTTTCTAGTTCCCAAGTCCAGCATTCTGGTCAATTTAGTAGATAATGTGAATTAAATTAACTAATTGAAAATTATTTCATTCATGTCCTTCTGGGAAAGCATTTATTGAACACTCACATAACTGGAACTATGCTAGTTACTTGAGTAGAAATTAATCACTGAAAAAAATGTTTCTCACATTCATGGAGTTTGCCTTCTAAAGTATCGTGATATACATTACATGCCTAGCAAAACAGACTTCAGTAGGGAAATGGTTACAAAATATACCTTATTTCCCTCCTCTCCAACAAAATCATTTTCTGTGCTTTTTTATTCAATATTTCTGAAATTTTCTATTCAATATTTCTGAAAATATTGCATGGTGGCCTTAATTCCCACCTCATTTCATCTCTAATCCCGGTTAGCCTCAAATCTCAGAAAGACCTAGACAAGAAACCAGACCAAGAGAATGAGTGGGCTATTAGATATCTTTGAAAACAGCCTCCTCTCTATTGGCTGCTTCAGTTCCAAACCAGATAATGATTCCACAAAACCAACGTGATTAAGTCCGAGGCCAGTTGTTATCATCATATTAATGCTTGCCTTGATGAAATACTAGTAATATTGGAATCTTTCTAGAATAATCACTTCTAAAGAAAGCGGCTGAAAATATGTGAAGATAAAAGTTTTCATGGTGAATTTCTTTCTTTTCTTGCTTTTTCACAAAGAAAAACGTTCTTAGAGCATCTATTGGTTAGTTCACTGTCATGGGCTTTTAACTGTCAACTAATATGAGGAATCAGAGAGAAATGTCATCATACTTTAAAGATGAAAATAAAATATATTCACAAATTTAGAAATTAGCCAGTAATTGAAATGATCATGGCAATGTTTTAACTGATGACCAATGAACTCTTTTCCTGCAAACGGCTCATAGAGCATTAATTACACGTCATATTATAAATATGGAGAGCTAAGATCAGTCTTGCCCTTGGGACTCCTTGGTTGAATGCAGCTTGGCAAGTAGTTTTTGAAAATCATTAGGCTGCAGAAATCCTACTTGGTCAGTAATTTTTGCATTGGCCCCTCCCCCTTTCTCATTACTGTCCTTTGCCCCTCTAAACCATGGCATTTCCTTACAGTATTACTCTCACCACTAGGATCTAAGAACATGGCATCTCTCTAAGAAACACACCCAGACTTACCCCATAAGAACAGGTTTCATAAATAGAAAGCCTAAGCCAGGAAAAGTGAAGTATTTTAAACCTTTTCTGACCAACACTTCTCCTTTAGTCTGATTTTCATTTATCTTCTCCTGATTTCTTTTGTACTTTTGCACACAAGGGTCACGGCTTATTTTCATTGCTTATTACAATTAACTGATAGTAGAAAGTGGCACTGCATAACAGGGCAAGGGGTAACTTCAGGATTCCTTATGAGTGTGATTGGGCTAATTCCACAATGATGGTTAAGAGGAGGAAAGAAAGGAACAAGCATTTATTAAGGTGCTGACTTCATAGCATGCAATGTGCTAAGCACTTAGCAAACGTTATCTCATTTGGCTGAGGCTCTTCCATTCTAAAGGAACAGGGGATACCACAGCAGAGGAGTTCCTGAGTGAGTAGGGTTCGAAATTATGGTCTTTTGCCTTGGATCTAGGCCATATTACCAAATATTGAAAGTGGTAGGTATAGTATAGCATGGAGCAGATACAGGGCCAAAGGAGATATCAACAAAATTTGGGAAGGCCAACCATGAGGGAGAGTTGGGGCAGGCTCCAAGGGCTCCATATGGAGGTAAGGAGGGATTCAAACTTTATAAAGCTCTTCTCTATTTGTTATATTTAGTGGTCTGTAAGGAAAGGTGTGAGTATATTCTGACACACAGTCCCAAGTGACCAGACTTACTCTCAAGTTTCACCTCTCTGTTGGAATCGACCTCATTTACCCCCACAACAATAGCTATGGTTATGCCACCTCTAAGTGATGGTGGACATCAACACATGTAATGTGGTATAAATAATATCCTCCATTTCAGAAAAGCACAAGAAATAGTACATTTTTTCTGTCTAGCATCACTTGGAATGACAGTTAAGTAGCAAGGATATCTTCATTACTGAGCAAAAACTTTTACAGCTAGCAAGAGGTATGGGAAGGAAAGTCAAGGAAAACAAATGAAAGTTAACTTTGAACAGTTGCCATAATTCTACTCCAATATCATTTCTAACCCAAGCTGCTCTTACACAGAGAGAGGATTACACCTAAGCAATTATAGAATCACAGAATAATTCTTGCTATTGGACTTCCTTCAAAAGAACTTCAGGATTTCACAGAAGCTGTAATATGCCTTAAGTTAAAATTTAATGGAATACAAAACCAATTTTTTTCCCTAGAGTACTTTCCCAAAGTACATTAAAAAGCAGTATCAGAGTGGGCACCCATACACTCTCAGACAAACATCTTTCTTGTGCATCTTGACTGTGTACAATTTCATAAGCCCTTTATACTACTCCACTATACCACTAGAAAGGATCTTAGAGATCAGTTAGTTCAATCTATAATACTTATTTTGCAGATTAGGACATTAAGGCTTTGAATAGTGAAGTGATTTATTCAGCGCCACACCTCTTGTAAGTATCAGAGCTGGTATTTGAGCCTAGGCAACTCTCTTGAGTCCCTTGGAGTTTCTCCAGCTGAGCTAGTGAAGTTGGTCCCCAGATGACTTCTATTCTGTTCTGGTGGATAGTCCAGAACATCCCTTCCCCCAGCTCAGCCATGTGGAGAACCTAGTGTCACTTTCATCCATGATCAGGCTCTGTGGCAGTACTCTCAACTGCTATAGAACTCAGTGAGTGAACTAAGGAACAGATCAAGTCAGAAAGACCACATTTGTGTAGCTATGTAACAAAGCACTCACCCTGAGGAAAACAACCAAGCATCCACCTGGGGCCAGTGCTATCCCCACGGAAGTCTCTTATGAGAAACTGAAATCAGTGAAATATGAGTTACACAGTATGAGAGAAGGCTGGGACAGTTCAGAGGTCCATTACTAAAGGAGAGTGCCATCAAAGGGGACAGAGTTAATAATGAATAATAGGGAATAACCTAAGATCTCAGAAGGAAGAAAACTCATTTTACGGACCTTGAGGATAAGTAGGCAAACCTGCAAGAAAGATATTAATAACAGAAAGGAATTTGATTTCCAGATCAGTTAAAAGTGTCCAGAAATCTTTTAATAAACATTGAAGATAAAGAAAAATGAATGATCACCTCACGAAGCAGGGAAACCTAAGGATTCTCAAGAGAGCATGAAAACATAGCAGGTTGTTCACTAATGGCAAAAAAAAATGGAATCAGAATGCAGAATGAAGCAAACTATTTTCTCTTGTGTTATTTTTTGGTTTGGTTTGGTTTTTCTCGTGGTTTCTCCCATTCATTTTAATTCTTCTATGCAACATGACTAATATGAAAATGTGTTTAATAAGAATGTAAGTGTAGAACCCATATAAGATTGCATGCCATCTCAAGAAAGAAGGAGGGAGGAAGGGGGAGAAAATTTAAAACTTATAGAAATGATTTTTGAAAACTGAAAAGAAATAATCAAATTTTTAAAAAGAAGAATTTATGGACTTCATAGCAGAAATAATTAGCAAAATAGCAAAACTTGAACTCAAAATGTCGTCTCACCAAAGAAACAAACAAACCAAAAAGAACAACCTTGAGAAATCAAATATTCAATGCACATAAATGAAGGACAATTTGGGAAAACATTAAATATTAAAAGGAAACATGGTCACAATACAGATATGACACACTGATCTTAAAGATAGGGTGCATAGAGAATTCTTAAGAATTATAGGTCTCCCATAAAATTTGATAGGTGAAAATGCAATAAGTCAAAAAGCCTGAACATCATGATAAAAAAAAAATAATACAAGAAAAGACCCAGAACAGAACTTCTGACCGTGGAAAACAATGCACCAACTGAAGAATCCAAAGATCACTTCCAGAAAACGGAAATTAAAAGAGAAGAAAAATATGTGCTGCAAACTTCAAGACACATTGTGATTAAATTTAACATTAACAAGGACAACAACTTCTGCAAGTAGTCAGGGGAAAGACCTTTAACTATAGAAGAAAAAAAATCCAAATAACAAAATAGTCTTCACCCAGAGAAAACTGCAAAGAGTGAAATTATGTGTTCCAAAGAGCAGTAGATCTCAAGATGCAATCTAAGGTGAAATAACTTGCAAAATCAAGACAATCATTGGTGGCAAAACAGATGGATGATGAATAAAAAAGAAGTATTCAAAGAAGTCCTAGAAAGAAAATGAAACAGTCTTCCCTTACCTCTCTCTTTATTTTCCTTATCACTAACTTCCTGAATCTCTGTCCAATCATGAAGAAAACTCAAAGACCTTAAACACAGACAGAAAAATCAACAGGAAAAACAGTAACAAAATGGAATATGGCCTCTAGATCTAGTAAATTAGTTCAGACATCTATGAATAAGTACTGAAAAATAAAGGAAAATGATCCAACCCTTGTTGAGCAGAGGACCCTATGAAATTCAGGAAAATGAAACCACAACTTGCTCTTCTTGTGTAATTTAAAAAAAAAATGAGAATTACAAGAGCAAAATTTATGTTATGCACACACACAAAAAATAATGAACAGAATGGAAAAACTTGAATCTGCAGTGGCAAAGTTCATCAAAGAAACAAAGGAGAAAACAATAGATTGGGAATGCAAATAAACAGAAATGAAAGACAACCTAGAAGAAGAGAAGCAAAAAAAAAAATTTAAAGAAAATATGCTCACTAAACAAGAAAAATGTATAGATTTCAAAGACAGGATGTACAGGCATCCTAAAGAGTTTAAATCTCCCAGAAGAAAAGCACAGGGAAAAAAACCTTACCATTATAATGAAAGAAATAATAGAAGAGAACTGCCCAGAACTTCTAGAAAAGGAAATTCCACTAAAAAGAATTCACAGACTGACCACCTCCAGGAAAAAATATAGCAAGGCTACAAACTCCAAAACACGTAGTAGCTAAATTTAGCAATTTGGTTCAGAAGCAAAAAGTTCTATAAACTGTCAGGAGAAAGACTTGATGCAGAAGAAAGGACAGTTGAATAACTCAAGATTAGTCATCACCCACTAGAAAGAGAAGGAGAGAATGGAATAATATGTTCTAAAGAGCAATAGTGTTCAAGATACAGCCCAGGATGACCTACTCTACAAATCTGAGCATAAACATATAGGACAAAAAAATGAATGTTCAATTATAAATAAGAGTTAGAAATATTTTTAGAAAGGAAACTAGAACTGGAGAGATTATTTGCCTGTGTAGTGCTCCAAAGAGCAGAAATGCAGGTGTGACTAAATGCTGCAGGCAAGGAAAGTCATAAGAGAACAGACTGATGACACAGAGATCAGTAAGAGGTTTCTTATTAAAATGTACACAAGGAGACAGGGATGAAATCAGAAATCTGCTAGAGGTAGCAGAGAAGGGGTATGCAGGGGGCATGATGAACAGAAACTTGCCTACAAGTGAATTGATGCTTTTTCTGTCAGACTATATCACAACATGGGAGAGTATATAAAAGGCAAGGGTGGCAGTTGAGAGGGTTATAGAAGAATGAGTGTCAAATCAAGGGCAATCAGTGAGGGAAAGGTGACATCTGTGGTCTCAGAAAGAGAAGAGCCTATGGGGAATGAATAAGGAGGAAGACTGAAAAGAGAGAAGGAAGGAGGTCTTTGGATATGAGGCAGTTCCACTGATGAATGCCTTTATGGGTGAAGAGAGAGGTGGTTGATGAAGGGAGATGAGGACTTTACAATGTATGAGGTCTGGAGGATTTGGTGCTTGAAAAATCTACTTGTTCTGGAAGCAGAGAAGTTGGTTCCCCTGTGATGATACAATCTCTCTGGTAACCCCCTCCAGTACTGGCTACTCCTTCACAATCATTTCCCTTAGCTCACTGGATAAGACATTTTGAATACTCCCTGTTCTCCATTAACATTCTGAGATTCTCACCCCATCTCCATCATTCAGTAATATCCCCTCCTTTGAAGTTTATACCATCCATATCTACCATCCAATTAAAATCCTGGTAGTT